>CATIUR010000027.1:0-370895 GCA_949592205.1 Helichrysum umbraculigerum
TTGCCCCTAAAATGTATTTCGAAGTGAAATATGACTCTTAAGGAAAATAAGTTGCAAATACGATATTCACACTTTTTGAGTGGCAAATTCGCCCCTAATTTGTATTTGGATGTGAAATATGACGCTTAAGGAAAATAAATTGCAAATACGACATTTACACTTTTTGAGTGGCAAATTTGCCCCTAAATTGTATTTCGAAGTGAAATATGACTCTTAAGGAAAATAAGTTGCAAATACAACATTCACACAATTTGAGTGGCAAATTCGCCCCTAATTTATATTTAGATGTGAAATATGACTCTTAAGGAAAATAAATTGCAAATACGATATTCACACTTTTTAGTGGTAAATTTGCCCCTAATTTGTATTTGGATGTGAAATATAACTCTTAAGGAAAATAAATTGCAAATACGATATTCACACTTTTTGAGTGGCAAAATTGCCCCTAATTTGTATTTGGATGTGAAATATGACTCTTAAGAAAAATAAATTGCAAATACGATATTCACACTTTTTGAGTGGCAAATTTGCCCCTAATTTGTATTTCGAAGTGAAATATGACTCTTGAGAAAAATAAGTTGTAAATACGATATTCACACTTTTTGAGTGGCAAATTTGCCCCAAATTTGTATTTCAAAGTGAAATATGACACTTAAGAAAAATAAGTTGCAAATACGATATTCACACTTTTTGAGCGGCAAATTTGGCCCTAATTTGTATTTGGATGTGAAATATGACTCTTAAGTAAAATAAATTGCAAATACGATATTCACACTTTTTTAGTGGCAAATTTACCCCTAATTTGTATTTGGATGTGAAATATGACTCTTAAGGAAAATAAATTGCAAATACGATATTCACAATTTTTGAGTGGCAAATTTACCCTAATTTTTATTTGGATGTGAAATATGACTCTTAAGGAAAATAAATTTGCAAATACGATATTCAAACTTTTTGAGTGGCAAATTTGCCCCTAATTTGTATTTGTATGTGAAATATGACTCTTAAGGAAAATAAATTGCAAATACGATATTCACATTTTTTTGAGTGCAAATTTGCCCCTAATTTGTATTTCTAAGTTAAATATGACTCTTAAGTAAAATAAATTGCAAATACGATATTCACACTTTTTGAGTGGCAAATTTGCCCCTAATTTGTATTTCGAAGTGAAATATGACTCTTAAGGAAAATAAGTTGCAAATACGATATTCACACTTTTTGAGTGGCAAATTTGCCCCTGATTTGTATTTGGATGTGAAATATGACTTTTAAGGAAAATAAATTGCAAATACAGTATTCACAATTTTGAGTGGCAAATTTGTCCCTAATTTGTATTTGAATGTGAAATATGACCCTTAAGGAAAATAAATTGCAAATACGATATTCACACTTTTTAAGTGGCAAATTTGCCCCTAATATGTATTTCTAAGTGAAATATGACGCTTAAGGAAAATAAATTGCAAATACAATATTCACAATTTTTGAGTGGCAAATTTGCCCCTAATTTGTATTTCGAAGTGAAATATGACTCTTAAGGAAAATTAATTTGCAAATACGATATTCACACTTTTTAGTGGCAAATTTGCCCCTAATTTGTATTTCTAACTGAACTATGACTCTTAAGGAAAATAAGTTGCAAATACTATATTCACACTTTTTGAGTGGCAAATTTGCCCCTAATTTGTATTTCTAAATGAAATATAACTCTTAAGGAAAATAAATTTCAAATACGATATTCACACTTTATGAGTGGCAAATTTGCCCCTAAAATGTATTTCGAAGTGAAATATGACTCTTAAGGAAAATAAGTTGCAAATACGATATTCACACTTTTTGAGTGGCAAATTCGCCCCTAATTTGTATTTGGATGTGAAATATGACTCTTAAGGAAAATAAATTGCAAATACGATATTTACACTTTTTGAGTGGCAAATTTGCCCCTAAATTGTATTTCGAAGTGAAATATGACTCTTAAGGAAAATAAGTTGCAAATACAACATTCACACTATTTGAGTGGCAAATTCGCCCCTAATTTATATTTAGATGTGAAATATGACTCTTAAGGAAAATAAATTGCAAATACGATATTCACACTTTTTAGTGGCAAATTTGCCCCTAATTTGTATTTGGATGTGAAATATAACTCTTAAGGAAAATAAATTGCAAATACGATATTCACACTTTTTGAGTGGCAAAATTGCCCCTAATTTGTATTTGGATGTGAAATATGACTCTTAAGAAAAATAAATTGCAAATACGATATTCACACTTTTTGAGTGGCAAATTTGCCCCTAATTTGTATTTCGAAGTGAAATATGACTCTTGAGAAAAATAAGTTGTAAATACGATATTCACACTTTTTGAGTGGCAAATTTGCCCCAAATTTGTATTTCAAAGTGAAATATGACACTTAAGAAAAATAAGTTGCAAATACGATATTCACACTTTTTGAGCGGCAAATTTGGCCCTAATTTGTATTTGGATGTGAAATATGACTCTTAAGTAAAAATAAATTGCAAATACGATATTCACACTTTTTTAGTGGCAAATTTACCCCTAATTTGTATTTGGATGTGAAATATGACTCTTAAGGAAAATAAATTGCAAATACGATATTCACAATTTTTGAGTGGCAAATTTACCCTAATTTTTATTTGGATGTGAAATATGACTCTTAAGGAAAATAAATTTGCAAATACGATATTCAAACTTTTTGAGTGGCAAATTTGCCCCTAATTTGTATTTGTATGTGAAATATGACTTTTAAGGAAAATAAATTGCAAATACGATATTCACATTTTTTTGGGTGCAAATTTGCCCCTAATTTTATTTCTAAGTTAAATATGACTCTTAAGTAAAATAAATTGCAAATACGATATTCACACTTTTTGAGTTGCAAATTTGCCCCTAATTTGTATTTCGAAGTGAAATATGACTCTTAAGGAAAATAAGTTGCAAATACGATATTCACACTTTTTGAGTGGCAAATTTGCCCCTGATTTGTATTTGGATGTGAAATATGACTTTTAAGGAAAATAAATTGCAAATACAGTATTCACAATTTTTGAGTGGCAAATTTGCCCCTAATTTGTATTTGAATGTGAAATATGACCCTTAAGAAAAATAAATTGCAAATACGATATTCACACTTTTTAAGTGGCAAATTTGCCCCTAATATGTATTTCTAAGTGAAATATGACACTTAAGGAAAATAAGTTGCAAATACGATATTCACACTTTTTGAGTGGCAAATTTGCCCCTAATTTGTATTTCGAAGTGAAATATGACTCTTAAGGAAAATTAATTTGCAAATACGATATTCACACTTTTTAGTGGCAAATTTTGCCCCTAATTTGTATTTCTAACTGAACTATGACTCTTAAGGAAAATAAGTTGCAAATACGATATTCACACTTTTTGAGTGGCAAATTTGCCCCTAATTTGTATTTCTAAATGAAATATGACTCTTAAGGAAAATAAATTTCAAATACGATATTCACACTTTATGAGTGGCAAATTTGCCCCTAAAATGTATTTCGAAGTGAAATATGACTCTTAAGGAAAATAAGTTGCAAATACGATATTCACACTTTTTAGTGGCAAATTTGCCCCTAATTTGTATTTGGATGTGAAATATGACTCTTAAGGAAAATAAATTGCAAATACGATATTCACATTTTTTGAGTGACAAAATTGCCCCTAATTTGTATTTGGATGTGAAATATTACTCTTAAGAAAAATAAATTGCAAATACGATATTCACACTTTTTGAGTGGCAAATTTGCCCCTAATTTGTATTTCGAAGTGAAATATGACTCTTGAGGAAAATAAGTTGTAAATACGATATTCACACTTTTTGAGCGGCAAATTTGGCCCTAATTTGTATTTAGATGTGAAATATGACTCTTAAGTAAAATAAATTGCAAATACGATATTCACACTTTTTTAGTGGCAAATTTACCCCAATTTGTATTTGGATGTGAAATATGACTCTTAAGGAAAATAAATTGCAAATACGATATTCACAATTTTTGAGTGGCAAATTTACCCCTAATTTTTATTTGGATGTGAAATATGACTCTTAAGGAAAGTAAATTTGCAAATACGATATTCAAACTTTTTGAGTGGCAAATTTGCCCCTATTTTGTATTTGTATGTGAAATATGACTCTTAAGGAAAATAAATTGCAAATACGATATTCACATTTTTTTTAGTGCAAATTTGCCCCTAATTTGTATTTCTAAGTTAAATATGACTCTTAAGTAAAATAAATTGCAAATACGATATTCACACTTTTTGATTGGCAAATTTGCCCCTAATTTGTATTTCGAAGTGAAATATGACTCTTAAGGAAAATAAGTTGCAAATACGATATTCACACTTTTTGAGTGGCAAATTTGCCCCTGATTTGTATTTGGATGTGAAATATTACTTTTAAGGAAAATAAATTGCAAATACAGTATTCACAATTTTTGAGTGGCAAATTTGCCTTTAATTTGTATTTGAATGTGAAATATGACCCTTAAGGAAAATAAATTGCAAATACGATATTCACACTTTTTAAGTGGCAAATTTGCCCCTAATATGTATTTCTAAGTGAAATATGACACTTAAGGAAAATAAGTTGCAAATACGATATTCACACTTTTTGAGTGGCAAATTTGCCCCTAATTTGTATTTCGAAGTGAAATATGACTCTTAAGGAAAATTAATTTGCAAATACGATATTCACACTTTTTAGTGGCAAATTTGCCCCTAATTTGTATTTCTAACTGAACTATGACTCTTAAGGAAAATAAGTTGCAAATACGATATTCACACTTTTTGAGTGGCAAATTTGCCCCTAATTTGTATTTCTAAATGAAATATGACTCTTAAGGAAAATAAATTTCAAATACGATATTCACACTTTATGAGTGGCAAATTTGCCCCTAAAATGTATTTCGAAGTGAAATATGACTCTTAAGGAAAATAAGTTGCAAATACGATATTCACACTTTTTGAGTGGCAAATTCGCCCCTAATTTGTATTTGGATGTGAAATATGACTCTTAAGGAAAATAAATTGCAAATACGATATTTACACTTTTTGAGTGGCAAATTTGCCCCTAAATTGTATTTCGAAGTGAAATATGACTCTTAAGGAAAATAAGTTGCAAATACAACATTCACACTATTTGAGTGGCAAATTCGCCCCTAATTTATATTTAGATGTGAAATATGACTCTTAAGGAAAATAAATTGCAAATACGATATTCACACTTTTTAGTGGCAAATTTGCCCCTAATTTGTATTTGGATGTGAAATATAACTCTTAAGGAAAATAAATTGCAAATACGATATTCACACTTTTTGAGTGGCAAAATTGCCCCTAATTTGTATTTGGATGTGAAATATGACTCTTAAGAAAAATAAATTGCAAATACGATATTCACACTTTTTGAGTGGCAAATTTGCCCCTAATTTGTATTTCGAAGTGAAATATGACTCTTGAGAAAAATAAGTTGTAAATACGATATTCACACTTTTTGAGTGGCAAATTTGCCCCAAATTTGTATTTCAAAGTGAAATATGACACTTAAGAAAAATAAGTTGCAAATACGATATTCACACTTTTTGAGCGGCAAATTTGGCCCTAATTTGTATTTGGATGTGAAATATGACTCTTAAGAAAAATAAATTGCAAATACGATATTCACAATTTTTGAGTGGCAAATTTGCCCCTAATTTGTATTTCAAAGTGAAATATGACATTTAAGAAAAATAAGTTGCAAATACGATATTCACACATTTTGAGCGGCAAATTTGGCCCTAATTTGTATTTAGATGTGAAATATGACTCTTAAGTAAAATAAATTGCAAATACGATATTCACACTTTTTTAGTGGCAAATTTACCCCAATTTGTATTTGGATGTGAAATATGACTCTTAAGGAAAATAAATTGCAAATACGATATTCACAATTTTTGAGTGGCAAATTTACCCCTAATTTTTATTTGGATGTGAAATATGACTCTTAAGGAAAGTAAATTTGCAAATACGATATTCAAACTTTTTGAGTGGCAAATTTGCCCCTATTTTGTATTTGTATGTGAAATATGACTCTTGAGGAAAATAAATTGCAAATACGATATTCACATTTTTTTGAGTGCAAATTTGCCCCTAATTTGTATTTCTAAGTTAAATATGACTCTTAAGTAAAATAAATTGCAAATACGATATTCACACTTTTTGAGTGGCAAATTTGCCCCTAATTTGTATTTCGAAGTGAAATATGACTCTTAAGGAAAATAAGTTGCAAATACGATATTCACACTTTTTGAGTGGCAAATTTGCCCCTGATTTGTATTTGGATGTGAAATATGACTTTTAAGGAAAATAAATTGCAAATACAGTATTCACAATTTTTGAGTGGCAAATTTGCCCCTAATTTGTATTTGAATGTGAAATATGACCCTTAAGGAAAATAAATTGCAAATACGATATTCACACTTTTTAAGTGGCAAATTTGCCCCTAATATGTATTTCTAAGTGAAATATGACACTTAAGGAAAATAAGTTGCAAATACGATATTCACACTTTTTGAGTGGCAAATTTGCCCCTAATTTGTATTTCGAAGTGAAATATGACTCTTAAAGAAAATTAATTTGCAAATACGATATTCACACTTTTTAGTGGCAAATTTGCCCCTAATTTGTATTTCTAACTGAACTATGACTCTTAAGGAAAATAAGTTGCAAATACGATATTCACACTTTTTGAGTGGCAAATTTGCCCCTAATTTGTATTTCTAAATGAAATATGACTCTTAAGGAAAATAAATTTCAAATACGATATTCACACTTTATGAGTGGCAAATTTGCCCCTAAAATGTATTTCGAAGTGAAATATGACTCTTAAGGAAAATAAGTTGCAAATACGATATTCACACTTTTTGAGTGGCAAATTCGCCCCTAATTTGTATTTGGATGTGAAATATGACTCTTAAGGAAAATAAATTGCAAATACGATATTTACACTTTTTGAGTGGCAAATTTGCCCCTAAATTGTATTTCGAAGTGAAATATGACTCTTAAGGAAAATAAGTTGCAAATACAACATTCACACTATTTGAGTGGCAAATTCGCCCCTAATTTATATTTAGATGTGAAATATGACTCTTAAGGAAAATAAATTGCAAATACGATATTCACACTTTTTAGTGGCAAATTTGCCCCTAATTTGTATTTGGATGTGAAATATAACTCTTAAGGAAAATAAATTGCAAATACGATATTCACACTTTTTGAGTGGCAAAATTGCCCCTAATTTGTATTTGGATGTGAAATATGACTCTTAAGAAAAATAAATTGCAAATACGATATTCACACTTTTTGAGTGGCAAATTTGCCCCTAATTTGTATTTCGAAGTGAAATATGACTCTTGAGAAAAATAAGTTGTAAATACGATATTCACACTTTTTGAGTGGCAAATTTGCCCCAAATTTGTATTTCAAAGTGAAATATGACACTTAAGAAAAATAAGTTGCAAATACGATATTCACACTTTTTGAGCGGCAAATTTGGCCCTAATTTGTATTTGGATGTGAAATATGACTCTTAAGAAAAATAAATTGCAAATACGATATTCACAATTTTTGAGTGGCAAATTTGCCCCTAATTTGTATTTCAAAGTGAAATATGACATTTAAGAAAAATAAGTTGCAAATACGATATTCACACATTTTGAGCGGCAAATTTGGCCCTAATTTGTATTTAGATGTGAAATATGACTCTTAAGTAAAATAAATTGCAAATACGATATTCACACTTTTTTAGTGGCAAATTTACCCCAATTTGTATTTGGATGTGAAATATGACTCTTAAGGAAAATAAATTGCAAATACGATATTCACAATTTTTGAGTGGCAAATTTACCCCTAATTTTTATTTGGATGTGAAATATGACTCTTAAGGAAAGTAAATTTGCAAATACGATATTCAAACTTTTTGAGTGGCAAATTTGCCCCTATTTTGTATTTGTATGTGAAATATGACTCTTGAGGAAAATAAATTGCAAATACGATATTCACATTTTTTTGAGTGCAAATTTGCCCCTAATTTGTATTTCTAAGTTAAATATGACTCTTAAGTAAAATAAATTGCAAATACGATATTCACACTTTTTGAGTGGCAAATTTGCCCATAATTTGTATTTCGAAGTGAAATATGACTCTTAAGGAAAATAAGTTGCAAATACGATATTCACACTTTTTGAGTGGCAAATTTGCCCCTGATTTGTATTTGGATGTGAAATATGACTTTTAAGGAAAATAAATTGCAAATACAGTATTCACAATTTTTGAGTGGCAAATTTGCCCCTAATTTGTATTTGAATGTGAAATATGACCCTTAAGGAAAATAAATTGCAAATACGATATTCACACTTTTTAAGTGGCAAATTTGCCCCTAATATGTATTTCTAAGTGAAATATGACACTTAAGGAAAATAAGTTGCAAATACGATATTCACACTTTTTGAGTGGCAAATTTGCCCCTAATTTGTATTTCGAAGTGAAATATGACTCTTAAAGAAAATTAATTTGCAAATACGATATTCACACTTTTTAGTGGCAAATTTGCCCCTAATTTGTATTTCTAACTGAACTATGACTCTTAAGGAAAATAAGTTGCAAATACGATATTCACACTTTTTGAGTGCCAAATTTGCCCCTAATTTGTATTTCTAAATGAAATATTACTCTTAAGGAAAATAAATTTCAAATACGATATTCACACTTTATGAGTGGCAAATTTGCCCCTAAAATGTATTTCGAAGTGAAATATGACTCTTAAGGAAAATAAGTTGCAAATACGATATTCACACTTTTTGAGTGGCAAATTCGCCCCTAATTTGTATTTGGATGTGAAATATGATTCTTAAGGAAAATAAATTGCAAATACGATATTTACACTTTTTGAGTGGCAAATTTGCCCCTAAATTGTATTTCGAAGTGAAATATGACTCTTAAGGAAAATAAGTTGCAAATACAACATTCACACTATTTGAGTGGCAAATTCGCCCCTAATTTATATTTAGATGTGAAATATGACTCTTAAGGAAAATAAATTGCAAATACGATATTCACACTTTTTAGTGGCAAATTTGCCCCTAATTTGTATTTGGATGTGAAATATAACTCTTAAGGAAAATAAATTGCAAATACGATATTCACACTTTTTGAGTGGCAAAATTGCCCCTAATTTGTATTTGGATGTGAAATATGACTCTTAAGAAAAATAAATTGCAAATACGATATTCACACTTTTTGAGTGGCAAATTTGCCCCTAATTTGTATTTCGAAGTGAAATATGACTCTTGAGAAAAATAAGTTGTAAATACGATATTCACACTTTTTGAGTGGCAAATTTGCCCCAAATTTGTATTTCAAAGTGAAATATGACACTTAAGAAAAATAAGTTGCAAATACGATATTCACACTTTTTGAGCGGCAAATTTGGCCCTAATTTGTATTTGGATGTGAAATATGACTCTTAAGTAAAATAAATTGCAAATACGATATTCACACTTTTTTAGTGGCAAATTTACCCCTAATTTGTATTTGGATGTGAAATATGACTCTTAAGGAAAATAAATTGCAAATACGATATTCACAATTTTTGAGTGGCAAATTTACCCTAATTTTTATTTGGATGTGAAATATGACTCTTAAGGAAAATAAATTTGCAAATACGATATTCAAACTTTTTGAGTGGCAAATTTGCCCCTAATTTGTATTTGTATGTGAAATATGACTCTTAAGGAAAATAAATTGCAAATACGATATTCACATTTTTTTGGGTGCAAATTTGCCCCTAATTTGTATTTCTAAGTTAAATATGACTCTTAAGTAAAATAAATTGCAAATACGATATTCACACTTTTTGAGTGGCAAATTTGCCCCTAATTTGTATTTCGAAGTGAAATATGACTCTTAAGGAAAATAAGTTGCAAATACGATATTCACACTTTTTGAGTGGCAAATTTGCCCCTGATTTGTATTTGGATGTGAAATATGACTTTTAAGGAAAATAAATTGCAAATACAGTATTCACAATTTTTGAGTGGCAAATTTGCCCCTAATTTGTATTTGAATGTGAAATATGACCCTTAAGGAAAATAAATTGCAAATACGATATTCACACTTTTTAAGTGGCAAATTTGCCCCTAATATGTATTTCTAAGTGAAATATGACACTTAAGGAAAATAAGTTGCAAATACGATATTCACACTTTTTGAGTGGCAAATTTGCCCCTAATTTGTATTTCGAAGTAAAATATGACTCTTAAGGAAAATTAATTTGCAAATACGATATTCACACTTTTTAGTGGCAAATTTGCCCCTAATATGTATTTCTAACTGAACTATGACTCTTAAGGAAAATAAGTTGCAAATACGATATTCACACTTTTTGAGTGGCAAATTTGCCCCTAATTTGTATTTCTAAATGAAATATGACTCTTAAGGAAAATAAATTTCAAATACGATATTCACACTTTATGAGTGGCAAATTTGCCCCTAAAATGTATTTCGAAGTGAAATATGACTCTTAAGGAAAATAAGTTGCAAATACGATATTCACACTTTTTGAGTGGCAAATTCGCCCCTAATTTGTATTTGGATGTGAAATATGACTCTTAAGGAAAATAAATTGCAAATACGATATTTACACTTTTTGAGTGGCAAATTTGCCCCTAAATTGTATTTCGAAGTGAAATATGACTCTTAAGGAAAATAAGTTGCAAATACAACATTCACACTATTTGAGTGGCAAATTCGCCCCTAATTTATATTTAGATGTGAAATATGACTCTTAAGGAAAATAAATTGCAAATACGATATTCACACTTTTTAGTGGCAAATTTGCCCCTAATTTGTATTTGGATATGAAATATAACTCTTAAGGAAAATAAATTGCAAATACGATATTCACATTTTTTGAGTGGCAAAATTGCCCCTAATTTGTATTTGGATGTGAAATATGACTCTTAAGAAAAATAAATTGCAAATACGATATTCACACTTTTTGAGTGGCAAATTTGCCCCTAATTTGTATTTCGAAGTGAAATATGACTCTTGAGGAAAATAAGTTGTAAATACGATATTCACACTTTTTGAGTGGCAATTTTGCCCTAATTTGTATTTCGAAGTGAAATATGACTCTTATGGAAAATAAATTGCAAATACAATATTCAAACTTTTTAGTGGCAAATTTGCCCCTAATTTTTATTTCTAACTTAACTTTGACTCTTAAGGAAAATAAGTTGCAAATACGATATTCACATTTTTTGAGTGGCAAATTTACCCCTAATTTGTATTTGGATGTGAAATATGACTCTTAAGAAAAATAAATTGCAAATACGATATTCACAATTTTTGAGTGGCAAATTTGCCCCTAATTTGTATTTCAAAGTGAAATATGACATTTAAGAAAAATAAGTTGCAAATACGATATTCACACATTTTGAGCGGCAAATTTGGCCCTAATTTGTATTTAGATGTGAAATATGACTCTTAAGTAAAATAAATTGCAAATACGATATTCACACTTTTTTAGTGGCAAATTTACCCCTAATTTGTATTTGGATGTGAAATAAGACTCTTAAGGAAAATAAATTGCAAATACGATATTCACAATTTTTGAGTGGCAAATTTACCCCTAATTTTTATTTGTATGTGAAATATGACTCTTAAGGAAAGTAAATTTGCAAATACGATATTCAAACTTTTTGAGTGGCAAATTTGCCCCTAATTTGTATTTGTATGTGAAATATGACTCTTAAGGAAAATAAATTGCAAATACGATATTCACATTTTTTTGAGTGCAAATTTGCCCCTAATTTGTATTTCTAAGTTAAATATGACTTTTAAGTAAAATAAATTGCAAATACGATATTCACACTTTTTGAGTGGCAAATTTGCCCCTAATTTGTATTTCGAAGTGAAATATGACTCTTAAGGAAAATAAGTTGCAAATACGATATTCACACTTTTTGAGTGGCAAATTTGCCCCTGATTTGTATTTGGATGTGAAATATGACTTTTAAGGAAAATAAATTGCAAATACAGTATTCACAATTTTTGAGTGGCAAATTTGCCCCTAATTTGTATTTGAATGTGAAATATGACCCTTAAGGAAAATAAATTGCAAATACGATATTCACACTTTTTAAGTGGCAAATTTGCCCCTAATATGTATTTCTAAGTGAAATATGACACTTAAGGAAAATAAGTTGCAAATACGATATTCACACTTTTTGAGTGGCAAATTTGCCCCTAATTTGTATTTCGAAGTGAAATATGACTCTTAAGGAAAATTAAATTGCAAATACGATATTCACACTTTTTAGTGGCAAATTTGCCCCTAATTTGTATTTCTAACTGAACTATGACTCTTAAGGAAAATAAGTTGCAAATACGATATTCACACTTTTTGAGTGGCAAATTTGCCCCTAATTTGTATTTCTAAATGAAATATGACTCTTAAGGAAAATAAATTTCAAATACGATATTCACACTTTATGAGTGGCAAATTTGCCCCTAAAATGTATTTCGAAGTGAAATATGACTCTTAAGGAAAATAAGTTGCAAATACGATATTCACACTTTTTGAGTGGCAAATTCGCCCCTAATTTGTATTTGGATGTGAAATATGACTCTTAAGGAAAATAAATTGCAAATACGATATTTACACTTTTTGAGTGGCAAATTTGCCCCTAAATTGTATTTCAAAGTGAAATATGACTCTTAAGGAAAATAAGTTGCAAATACAACATTCACACTATTTGAGTGGCAAATTCGCCCCTAATTTATATTTAGATGTGAAATATGACTCTTAAGGAAAATAAATTGCAAATACGATATTCACACTTTTTAGTGGCAAATTTGTATTTGGATGTGAAATATAACTCTTAAGGAAAATAAATTGCAAATACGATATTCACATTTTTTGAGTGGCAAAATTGCCCCTAATTTGTATTTGGATGTGAAATATGACTCTTAAGAAAAATAAATTGCAAATACGATATTCACACTTTTTGAGTGTCAAATTTGCCCATAATTTGTATTTCGAAGTGAAATATGACTCTTGAGGAAAATAAGTTGTAAATACGATATTCACACTTTTTGAGTGGCAATTTTGCCCTAATTTATATTTCGAAGTGAAATATGACTCTTATGGAAAATAAATTGCAAATACAATATTCAAACTTTTTAGTGGCAAATTTGCCCCTAATTTTTATTTCTAACTTAACTTTGACTCTTAAGGAAAATAAGTTGCAAATACGATATTCACACTTTTTGAGTGGCAAATTTACCCCTAATTTGTATTTGGATGTGAAATATGACTCTTAAGAAAAATAAATTGCAAATACGATATTCACAATTTTTGAGTGGCAAATTTGCCCCTAATTTGTATTTCAAAGTGAAATATGACATTTAAGAAAAATAAGTTGCAAATACGATATTCACACATTTTGAGAGGCAAATTTGGCCCTAATTTGTATTTAGATGTGAAATATGACTCTTAAGTAAAATAAATTGCAAATACGATATTCACACTTTTTTAGTGGCAAATTTACCCCTAATTTGTATTTGGATGTGAAATATGACTCTTAAGGAAAATAAATTGCAAATACGATATTCACAATTTTTGAGTGGCAAATTTACCCCTAATTTTTATTTGGATGTGAAATATGACTCTTAAGGAAAGTAAATTTCCAAATACGATATTCAAACTTTTTGAGTGGCAAATTTGCCCCTAATTTGTATTTGTATGTGAAATATGAATCTTAAGGAAAATAAATTGCAAATACGATATTCACATTTTTTTGAGTGCAAATTTGCCCCTAATTTGTATTTCTAAGTTAAATATGACTCTTAAGTAAAATAAATTGCAAATACGATATTCACACTTTTTGAGTGGCAAATTTGCCCCTAATTTGTATTTCGAAGTGAAATATGACTCTTAAGGAAAATAAGTTGCAAATACGATATTCACACTTTTTGAGTGGCAAATTTGCCCCTGATTTGTATTTCGATGTGAAATATGACTTTTAAGGAAAAAAAATTGCAAATACAGTATTCACAATTTTTGAGTGACAAATTTGCCCCTAATTTGTATTTGAATGTGAAATATGACCCTTAAGGAAAATAAATTGCAAATACGATATTCACACTTTTTAAGTGGCAAATTTGCCCCTAATATGTATTTCTAAGTGAAATATGACACTTAAGGAAAATAAGTTCCAAATATGATATTCACACTTTTTGAGTGGCAAATTTGCCCCTAATTTGTATTTCGAAGTGAAATATGACTCTTAAGGAAAATTAATTTGCAAATACGATATTCACACTTTTTAGTGGCAAATTTGCCCCTAATTTGTATTTCTAACTGAACTATGACTCTTAAGGAAAATAAGTTTCAAATACGATATTCACACTTTTTGAGTGGCAAATTTGCCCCTAAAATGTATTTCGAAGTGAAATATGACTCTTAAGGAAAATAAGTTGCAAATACGATATTCACACTTTTTGAGTGGATGTGAAATATGACTCTTAAGGAAAATAAATTGCAAATACGATATTCACAATTTTTGAGTGGCAAATTTGCCCCTGATTTTTATTTGGATGCGAAATATGACTCTTAAGAAAAATAAATTGCAAATACGATATTCACACTTTTTGAGTGGCAAATTTGCCCCTAATTTGTATTTCTAACTGAACTATGACTCTTATGGAAAATAAGTTGCAAATACGATATTCACACTTTTTGAGTGGCAAATTTACCCCTAATTTGTATTTGGATGTGAAATATGACTCTTAAGAAAAATAAATTGCAAATACGATATTCACACTTTTTGAGTGGCAAATTTGCTCCTAATTTGTATTTCGAAGTGAAATATGACACTTAAGCAAAATAAGTTGTAAATACGATATTCACACTTTTTGAGTGGCAAATTTGCCCCTAATTTGTAGTTGGATATGAAATATGACTCTTAAGGAAAATAAATTGCAAATACGATATTCACACTTTTTGAGTGGCAAATTTACCCCTAATTTGTATTTGGATGTGAAATATGACTCTTAAGAAAAATAAATTGCAAATACGATATTCACACTTTCTGAGTGGCAAATTTGTCCCTAATTTGTATTTCGAAGTGAAATATGACTCTTAAGGAAAATAAATTTCAAATACGATATTCACACTTTCTGAGTGACAAATTTGCCCCTAAAATGTATTTCGAAGTGAAATATGACTCTTAAGGAAAATAAATTGCAAATACGATATTCACACTTTTTGAGTGCAAATTTGCCCCTAATTTGTATTTCGAAGTGAAATATGACTCTTAAGGAAAATAAGTTGCAAATACGATATTCACACTTTTTGAGTGGCAAATTTGCCCCTAATTTGTATTTGGATGTGAAATATGACTCTTAAAGAAAATAAATTGCAAATACAGTATTCACACTTTTTGAGTGGATGTGAAATATGACTGTTAAGGAAAATAAATTGCAAATACGATATTCACAATTTTTGAGTGGCAAATTTGCCCCTAATTTGTATTTAGATGTGAAATATGACTCTTAAGGAAATAAATTTGCAAATAAGATATTCAAACTTTTTGAGTGGCAAATTTGCCCCTAATTTGTATTTGTATGTGAAATATGACTCTTAAGGAAAATAAATTGCAAATACGATATTCACACTTTTTTGAGTGGCAAATTTGCCCCTAATTTGTATTTCTAAGTGAAATATGACTCTTAAGGAAAATAAGTTGCAAATACGATATTCACACTATTTGAGTGGCAAATTCGCCCCTAATTTGAATTTTGTATGTGAAATATGACTCTTAAGGAAATATAAGTTGCAAATACGATATTCACACTTTTTGAGTGACAAATTTGCCACTAATTTGTATTTGGATGTGAAATATGACTCTTAAGCAAAATAAATTGCAAATACGATATTCACAATTTTTGAGTGGCAAATTTGCCCCTAATTTGTATTTGGATGTGAAATATGACTCTTAAGCAAAATAAATTGCAAATACGATATATACACTTTTTAAGTGGCAAATTTGCCCTTAATATGTATTTCTAAATGAAATATTACACTTAAGGAAAATAAGTTGCAAATACGTTATTCACACTTTTTGAGTGACAAATTTGCCCCTAATTTGTATTTGGATGTGAAATATGACTCTTAAGGAAAATAAATTGCAAATACGATATTCACACTTTTTGAATGGCAAATTTGCCCCTAATTTGTATTTGGATGTGAAATATGACTCTTAAGAAAAATAAATTGCAAATACGATATTCACACTTTTTGAGTGGCAAATTTGCCCCTAATTTGTATTTCGAAGTGAAATATGACTCTTGAGGAAAATAAGTTGTAAATACGATATTCACACTTTTTGAGTGGCAATTTTGCCCTAATTTGTATTTCGAAGTGAAATATGACTCTTATGGAAAATAAATTGCAAATACAATATTCAAACTTTTTAGTGGCAAATTTGCCCCTAATTTGTATTTCTAACTTAACTTTGACTCTTAAGGAAAATAAGTTGCAAATACGATATTCACACTTTTTGAGTGGCAAATTTACCCCTAATTTGAATTTGGATGTGAAATATGACTCTTAAGGAAAATAAATTTGCAAATACGATATTCAAACTTTTTGAGTGGCAAATTTGCCCCTAATTTGTATTTGTATGTGAAATATGACTCTTAAGGAAAATAAATTGCAAATACGATATTCACATTTTTTTGAGTGCAAATTTGCCCCTAATTTTTATTTCTAAGTTAAATATGACTCTTAAGTAAAATAAATTGCAAATACGATATTCACACTTTTTGAGTGGCAAATTTGCCCCTAATTTGTATTTCGAAGTGAAATATGACTCTTAAGGAAAATAAGTTGCAAATACGATATTCACACTTTTTGAGTGGCAAATTTGCCCCTGATTTGTATTTGGATGTGAAATATGACTTTTAAGGAAAATAAATTGCAAATACAGTATTCACAATTTTTGAGTGGCAAATTTGCCCCTAATTTGTATTTGAATGTGAAATATGACCCTTAAGGAAAATAAATTGCAAATACGATATTCACACTTTTTAAGTGGCAAATTTGCCCCTAATATGTATTTCTAAGTGAAATATGACACTTAAGGAAAATAAGTTGCAAATACGATATTCACACTTTTTGAGTGGCAAATTTGCCCCTAATTTGTATTTCGAAGTGAAATATGACTCTTAAGGAAAATTAATTTGCAAATACGATATTCACACTTTTTAGTGGCAAATTTGCCCCTAATTTGTATTTCTAACTGAACTATGACTTTTAAGGAAAATAAGTTGCAAATACGATATTCACACTTTTTGAGTGGCAAATTTGCCCCTAATTTGTATTTCGAAGTGAAATATGACTCTTAAGTAAAATAAGTTGCAAATACGATATTCACACTATTTAAGTGGCAAATTCGCCCCTAATTTGTATTTAGATGTGAAATATGACTCTTAAAGAAAATAAATTGCAAATACGATATTCACACTTTTTAGCGGCAAATTTGCCCCTAATTTGTATTTGGATGTGAAATGTGACTCTTAAGGAAAATAAATTGCAAATATGAAATTCACACTTTTTGAGTGGCAAATTTGCCCCTAATTTTTATTTCGAAATGAAATTTGACTCTTAAGGAAAATAAATTGCAAATACGATATTCTCACTTTTTGAGTGGCAAATTTGCCCATAATTTGTATTTGGATTTGAAATATGACTCTAAAGGAAAATAAATTGGAAATACGATATTCACACTTTTTGAGTGGCAAATTTGCCCTTAATTTGTATTTCTAAGTAAAATATGACTCTTAAGGAAAATAAGTTGCAAATACGATATTCACACTTTTTGAGTGGCAAATTTGCCCATAATTTGTATATTTCGAAGTGAAATATGACTCTTAAGGAAAATAAGTTGCAAATACGATATTCACATTTTTTTAGTAGCTAATTTGCCCCTAATTTGTATTTGGATGTTAAATATGACTCTTAAGGAAAATAAATTGCAAATACGATATTCTCACTTTTTGAGTGGCAAATTTGCCCCTAATTTGTATTTCGAAGTGAAATATGACTCTTGAGGAAAATAAGTTGTAAATACGATATTCACACTTTTTGAGTGGCAATTTTGCCCTAATTTGTATTTCGAAGTGAAATATGACTCTTATGGAAAATAAATTGCAAATACAATATTCAAACTTTTTAGTGGCAAATTTGCCCCTAATTTGTATTTTCTAACTTAACTTTGACTCTTAAGGAAAATAAGTTGCAAATACGATATTCACACTTTTTGAGTGGCAAATTTACCCCTAATTTGTATTTGGATGTGAAATATGACTCTTAAGAAAAATAAATTGCAAATACGATATTCATAATTTTTGAGTGGCAAATTTGCCCCTAATTTGTATTTCAAAGTGAAATATGACACTTAAGAAAAATAAGTTGCAAATACGATATTCACACTTTTTAAGCGGCAAATTTGGCCCTAATTTGTATTTGGATGTGAAATATGACTCTTAAGTAAAATAAATTGAAAATACGATATTCACACTTTTTTAGTGGCAAATTTACCCCTAATTTGTATTTGGATGTGAAATATGACTCTTAAGGAAAATAAATTGCAAATACGATATTCAAACTTTTTGAGTGGCAAATTTGCCCCTAATTTGTATTTGTATGTGAAATATGACTCTTAAGGAAAATAAATTGCAAATACGATATTCACATTTTTTTGAGTGCAAATTTGCCCCTAATTTGTATTTCTAAGTTAAATATGACTCTTAAATAAAATAAATTGCAAATACGATATTCACACTTTTTGAGTGGCAAATTTGCCCCTAATTTGTATTTCGAAGTGAAATATGACTCTTAAAGAAAATAAGTTGCAAATACGATATTCACACTTTTTGAGTGGCAAATTTGCCCCTGATTTGTATTTGGATGTGAAATATGACATTTAAGGAAAATAAATTGCAAATACAGTATTCACAATTTTTGAGTGGCAAATTTGCCCCTAATTTGTATTTGAATGTGAAATATGACCCTTAAGGAAAATAAATTGCAAATACGATATTCACACTTTTTAAGTGGCAAATTTGCCCCTAATATGTATTTCTAAGTGAAATATGACGCTTAAGGAAAATAAATTGCAAATACGATATTCACACTTTTTGAGTGGCAAATTTGCCCCTAATTTGTATTTCGAAGTGAAATATGACTCTTAAGGAAAATTAATTTGCAAATACGATATTCACACTTTTTAGTGGCAAATTTGCCCCTAATTTGTATTTCTAACTGAACTATGACTCTTAAGGAAAATAAGTTGCAAATACTATATTCACACTTTTTGAGTGGCAAATTTGCCCCTAATTTGTATTTCTAAATGAAATATGACTCTTAAGGAAAATAAATTTCAAATACGATATTCACACTTTATGAGTGGCAAATTTGCCCCTAAAATGTATTTCGAAGTGAAATATGACTCTTAAGGAAAATAAGTTGCAAATACGATATTCACACTTTTTGAGTGGCAAATTCGCCCCTAATTTGTATTTGGATGTGAAATATGACTCTTAAGGAAAATAAATTGCAAATACGATATTTACACTTTTTGAGTGGCAAATTTGCCCCTAAATTGTATTTCGAAGTGAAATATGACTCTTAAGGAAAATAAGTTGCAAATACAACATTCACACTATTTGAGTGGCAAATTCACCCCTAATTTATATTTAGATGTGAAATATGACTCTTAAGGAAAATAAATTGCAAATACGATATTCACACTTTTTAGTGGCAAATTTGCCCCTAATTTGTATTTGGATGTGAAATATAACTCTTAAGGAAAATAAATTGCAAATACGATATTCACACTTTTTGAGTGGCAAAATTGCCCCTAATTTGTATTTGGATGTGAAATATGACTCTTAAGAAAAATAAATTGCAAATACGATATTCACACTTTTTGAGTGGCAAATTTGCCCCTAATTTGTATTTCGAAGTGAAATATGACTCTTGAGAAAAATAAGTTGTAAATACGATATTCACACTTTTTGAGTGGCAAATTTGCCCCAAATTTGTATTTCAAAGTGAAATATGACACTTAAGAAAAATAAGTTGCAAATACGATATTCACACTTTTTGAGCGGCAAATTTGGCCCTAATTTGTATTTGGATGTGAAATATGACTCTTAAGTAAAATAAATTGCAAATACGATATTCACACTTTTTTAGTGGCAAATTTACCCCTAATTTGTATTTGGATGTGAAATATGACTCTTAAGGAAAATAAATTGCAAATACGATATTCACAATTTTTTAGTGGCAAATTTACCCTAATTTTTATTTGGATGTGAAATATGACTCTTAAGGAAAATAAATTTGCAAATACGATATTCAAACTTTTTGAGTGGCAAATTTGCCCCTAATTTGTATTTGTATGTGAAATATGACTCTTAAGGAAAATAAATTGCAAATACGATATTCACATTTTTTTGAGTGCAAATTTGCCCCTAATTTGTATTTCTAAGTTAAATATGACTCTTAAGTAAAATAAATTGCAAATACGATATTCACACTTTTTGAGTGGCAAATTTGCCCCTAATTTGTATTTCGAAGTGAAATATGACTCTTAAGGAAAATAAGTTGCAAATACGATATTCACACTTTTTGAGTGGCAAATTTGCCCCTGATTTGTATTTGGATGTGAAATATGACTTTTAAGGAAAATAAATTGCAAATACTGTATTCACAATTTTTGAGTGGCAAATTTGCCCCTAATTTGTATTTGAATGTGAAATATGACCCTTAAGGAAAATAAATTGCAAATACGATATTCACACTTTTTAAGTGGCAAATTTGCCCCTAATATGTATTTCTAAGTGAAATATGACACTTAAGGAAAATAAGTTGCAAATACGATATTCACACTTTTTGAGTGGCAAATTTGCCCCTAATTTGTATTTCGAAGTGAAATATGACTCTTAAGGAAAATTAATTTGCAAATACGATATTCACACTTTTTAGTGGCAAATTTGCCCCTAATTTGTATGTCTAACTGAACTATGACTCTTAAGGAAAATAAGTTGCAAATACGATATTCACACTTTTTGAGTGGCAAATTTGCCCCTAATTTGTATTTCTAAATGAAATATGACTCTTAAGGAAAATAAATTTCAAATACGATATTCACACTTTATGAGTGGCAAATTTGCCCCTAAAATGTATTTCGAAGTGAAATATGACTCTTAAGGAAAATAAGTTGCAAATACGATATTCACACTTTTTGAGTGGCAAATTCGCCCCTAATTTGTATTTGGATGTGAAATATGACTCTTAAGGAAAATAAATTGCAAATACGATATTTACACTTTTTGAGTGGCAAATTTGCCCCTAAATTGTATTTCGAAGTGAAATATGACTCTTAAGGAAAATAAGTTGCAAATACAACATTCACACTATTTGAGTGGCAAATTCGCCCCTAATTTATATTTAGATGTGAAATATGACTCTTAAGGAAAATAAATTGCAAATACGATATTCACACTTTTTAGTGGCAAATTTGCCCCTAATTTGTATTTGGATGTGAAATATAACTCTTAAGGAAAATAAATTGCAAATACGATATTCACATTTTTTGAGTGGCAAAATTGCCCCTAATTTGTATTTGGATGTGAAATATGACTCTTAAGAAAAATAAATTGCAAATACGATATTCACACTTTTTGAGTGGCAAATTTGCCCCTAATTTGTATTTCGAAGTGAAATATGACTCTTGAGGAAAATAAGTTGTAAATACGATATTCACACTTTTTGAGTGGCAATTTTGCCCTAATTTGTATTTCGAAGTGAAATATGACTCTTATGGAAAATAAATTGCAAATACAATATTCAAACTTTTTAGTGGCAAATTTGCCCCTAATTTTTATTTCTAACTTAACTTTGACTCTTAAGGAAAATAAGTTGCAAATACGATATTCACACTTTTTGAGTGGCAAATTTACCCCTAATTTGTATTTGGATGTGAAATATGACTCTTAAGAAAAATAAATTGCAAATACGATATTCACAATTTTTGAGTGGCAAATTTGCCCCTAATTTGTATTTCAAAGTGAAATATCACATTTAAGAAAAATAAGTTGCAAATACGATATTCACACATTTTGAGCGGCAAATTTGGCCCTAATTTGTATTTAGATGTGAAATATGACTCTTAAGTAAAATAAATTGCAAATATGATATTCACACTTTTTTAGTGGCAAATTTACCCCTAATTTGTATTTGGATGTGAAATATGACTCTTAAGGAAAATAAATTGCAAATACGATATTCACAATTTTTGAGTGGCAAATTTACCCCTAATTTTTATTTGGATGTGAAATATGACTCTTAAGGAAAGTAAATTTCCAAATACGATATTCAAACTTTTTGAGTGGCAAATTTGCCCCTAATTTGTATTTGTATGTGAAATATGACTCTTAAGGAAAATAAATTGCAAATACGATATTCACATTTTTTTGAGTGCAAATTTGCCCCTAATTTGTATTTCTAAGTTAAATATGACTCTTAAGTAAAATAAATTGCAAATACGATATTCACACTTTTTGAGTGGCAAATTTGCCCCTAATTTGTATTTCGAAGTGAAATATGACTCTTAAGGAAAATAAGTTGCAAATACGATATTCACACTTTTTGAGTGGCAAATTTGCCCCTGATTTGTATTTGGATGTGAAATATAACTTTTTAGGAAAATAAATTGCAAATACAGTATTCACAATTTTTGAGTGGCAAATTTGCCCCTAATTTGTATTTGAATGTGAAATATGACCCTTAAGGAAAATAAATTGCAAATACGATATTCACACTATTTAAGTGGCAAATTTGCCCCTAATATGTATTTCTAAGTGAAATATGACGCTTAAGGAAAATAAATTGCAAATACGATATTCACACTTTTTGAGTGGCAAATTTGCCCCTAATTTGTATTTCGAAGTGAAATATGACTCTTAAGGAAAATTAATTTGCAAATACGATATTCACACTTTTTAGTGGCAAATTTGCCCCTAATTTGTATTTTTAACTGAACTATGACTCTTAAGGAAAATAAGTTGCAAATACTATATTCACACTTTTTGAGTGGCAAATTTGCCCCTAATTTGTATTTCTAAATGAAATATGACTCTTAAGGAAAATAAATTTCAAATACGATATTCACACTTTATGAGTGGCAAATTTGCCCCTAAAATGTATTTCGAAGTGAAATATGACTCTTAAGGAAAATAAGTTGCAAATACGATATTCACACTTTTTGAGTGGCAAATTCGCCCCTAATTTGTATTTGGATGTGAAATATGACTCTTAAGGAAAATAAATTGCAAATACGATATTTACACTTTTTGAGTGGCAAATTTGCCCCTAAATTGTATTTCGAAGTGAAATATGACTCTTAAGGAAAATAAGTTGCAAATACAACATTCACACTATTTGAGTGGCAAATTCGCCCCTAATTTATATTTAGATGTGAAATATGACTCTTAAGGAAAATAAATTGCAAATACGATATTCACACTTTTTAGTGGCAAATTTGCCCCTAATTTGTATTTGGATGTGAAATATAACTCTTAAGGAAAATAAATTGCAAATACGATATTCACACTTTTTTAGTGGCAAAATTGCCCCTAATTTGTATTTGGATGTGAAATATGACTCTTAAGAAAAATAAATTGCAAATACGATATTCACACTTTTTGAGTGGCAAATTTGCCCCTAATTTGTATTTCGAAGTGAAATATGACTCTTGAGAAAAATAAGTTGTAAATACGATATTCACACTTTTTGAGTGGCAAATTTGCCCCAAATTTGTATTTCAAAGTGAAATATGACACTTAAGAAAAATAAGTTGCAAATACGATATTCACACTTTTTGAGCGGCAAATTTGGCCCTAATTTGTATTTGGATGTGAAATATGACTCTTAAGTAAAATAAATTGCAAATACGATATTCACACTTTTTTAGTGGCAAATTTACCCCTAATTTGTATTTGGATGTGAAATATGACTCTTAAGGAAAATAAATTGCAAATACGATATTCACAATTTTTGAGTGGCAAATTTACCCTAATTTTTATTTGGATGTGAAATATGACTCTTAAGGAAAATAAATTTGCAAATACGATATTCAAACTTTTTGAGTGGCAAATTTGCCCCTAATTTGTATTTGTATGTGAAATATGACTCTTAAGGAAAATAAATTGCAAATACGATATTCACATTTTTTTGAGTGCAAATTTGCCCCTAATTTGTATTTCTAAGTTAAATATGACTCTTAAGTAAAATAAATTGCAAATACGATATTCACACTTTTTGAGTGGCAAATTTGCCCCTAATTTGTATTTCGAAGTGAAATATGACTCTTAAGGAAAATAAGTTGCAAATACGATATTCACACTTTTTGAGGGGCAAATTTGCCCCTGATTTGTATTTGGATGTGAAATATGACTTTTAAGGAAAATAAATTGCAAATACAGTATTCACAATTTTTGAGTGGCAAATTTGCCCCTAATTTGTATTTGAATGTGAAATATGACCCTTAAGGAAAATAAATTGCAAATACGATATTCACACTTTTTAAGTGGCAAATTTGCCCCTAATATGTATTTCTAAGTGAATTATGACACTTAAGGAAAATAAGTTGCAAATACGATATTCACACTTTTTGAGTGGCAAATTTGCCCATAATTTGTATTTCGAAGTGAAATATGACTCTTAAGGAAAATTAATTTGCAAATACGATATTCACACTTTTTAGTGGCAAATTTGCCCCTAATTTGTATTTCTAACTGAACTATGACTCTTAAGGAAAATAAGTTGCAAATACGATATTCACACTTTTTGAGTGGCAAATTTGCCCCTAATTTGTATTTCGAAGTGAAATATGACTCTTGAGGAAAATAAGTTGTAAATACGATATTCACACTTTTTGAGTGGCAATTTTGCCCTAATTTGTATTTCGAAGTGAAATATGACTCTTATGGAAAATAAATTGCAAATACAATATTCAAACTTTTTAGTGGCAAATTTGCCCCTAATTTTTATTTCTAACTTAACTTTGACTCTTAAGGAAAATAAGTTGCTAATACAATATTCACACTTTTTAAGTGGCAAATTTACCCCTAATTTGTATTTGGATGTGAAATATGACTCTTAAGAAAAATAAATTGCAAATACGATATTCACAATTTTTGAGTGGCAAATTTGCCCCTAATTTGTATTTCAAAGTGAAATATCACATTTAAGAAAAATAAGTTGCAAATACGATATTCACACATTTTGAGCGGCAAATTTGGCCCTAATTTGTATTTAGATGTGAAATATGACTCTTAAGTAAAATAAATTGCAAATACGATATTCACACTTTTTTAGTGGCAAATTTACCCCTAATTTGTATTTGGATGTGAAATATGACTCTTAAGGAAAATAAATTGCAAATACGATATTCACATTTTTTTGAGTGCAAATTTGCCCCTAATTTGTATTTCTAAGTTAAATATGACTCTTAAATAAAATAAATTGCAAATACGATATTCACCCTTTTTGAGTGGCAAATTTGCCCCTAATTTGTATTTCGAAGTGAAATATGACTCTTAAGGAAAATAAGTTGCAAATACGATATTCACACTTTTTGAGTGGCAAATTTGCCCCTGATTTGTATTTGGATGTGAAATATGACTTTTAAGGAAAATAAATTGCAAATACAGTATTCACAATTTTTGAGTGGCAAATTTGCCCCTAATTTGTATTTGAATGTGAAATATGACCCTTAAGGAAAATAAATTGCAAATACGATATTCACACTTTTTAAGTGGCAAATTTGCCCCTAATATGTATTTCTAAGTGAAATATGACGCTTAAGGAAAATAAATTGCAAATACGATATTCACACTTTTTGAGTGGCAAATTTGCCCCTAATTTGTATTTCGAAGTGAAATATGACTCTTAAGGAAAATTAATTTGCAAATACGATATTCACACTTTTTAGTGGCAAATTTGCCCCTAATTTGTATTTCTAACTGAACTATGACTCTTAAGGAAAATAAGTTGCAAATACTATATTCACACTTTTTGAGTGGCAAATTTGCCCCTAATTTGTATTTCTAAATGAAATATGACTCTTAAGGAAAATAAATTTCAAATACGATATTCACACTTTATGAGTGGCAAATTTGCCCCTAAAATGTATTTCGAAGTGAAATATGACTCTTAAGGAAAATAAGTTGCAAATACGATATTCACACTTTTTGAGTGGCAAATTCGCCCCTAATTTATATTTAGATGTGAAATATGACTCTTAAGGAAAATAAATTGCAAATACGATATTCACACTTTTTAGTGGCAAATTTGCCCCTAATTTGTATTTGGATGTGAAATATAACTCTTAAGGAAAATAAATTGCAAATACGATATTCACACTTTTTGAGTGGCAAAATTGCCCCTAATTTGTATTTGGATGTGAAATATGACTCTAAAGAAAAATAAATTGCAAATACGATATTCACACTTTTTGAGTGGCAAATTTGCCCCTAATTTGTATTTCGAAGTGAAATATGACTCTTGAGAAAAATAAGTTGTAAATACGATATTCACACTTTTTGAGTGGCAAATTTGCCCCAAATTTGTATTTCAAAGTGAAATATGACACTTAAGAAAAATAAGTTGCAAATACGATATTCACACTTTTTGAGCGGCAAATTTGGCCCTAATTTGTATTTGGATGTGAAATATGACTCTTAAGTAAAATAAATTGCAAATACGATATTCACACTTTTTTAGTGGCAAATTTACCCCTAATTTGTATTTGGATGTGAAATATGACTCTTAAGGAAAATAAATTGCAAATACGATATTCACAATTTTTGAGTGGCAAATTTACCCTAATTTTTATTTGGATGTGAAATATGACTCTTAAGGAAAATAAATTTGCAAATACGATATTCACACTTTTTAGTGGCAAATTTGCCCCTAATTTGTATTTCTAACTGAACTATGACTCTTAAGGAAAATAAGTTGCAAATACGATATTCACACTTTTTGAGTGGCAAATTTGCCCCTAATTTGTATTTCGAAGTGAAATATGACTCTTAAGGAAAATTAATTTGCAAATACGATATTCACACTTTTTAGTGGCAAATTTGCCCCTAATTTGTATTTCTAACTGAACTATGACTCTTAAGGAAAATAAGTTGCAAATACGATATTCACACTTTTTGAGTGGCAAATTTGCCCCTAATTTGTATTTCGAAGTGAAATATGACTCTTGAGGAAAATAAGTTGTAAATACGATATTCACACTTTTTGAGTGGCAATTTTGCCCTAATTTGTATTTCGAAGTGAAATATGACTCTTATGGAAAATAAATTGCAAATACAATATTCAAACTTTTTAGTGGCAAATTTGCACCTAATTTTTATTTCTAACTTAACTTTGACTCTTAAGGAAAATAAGTTGCTAATACGATATTCACACTTTTTGAGTGGCAAATTTACCCCTAATTTGTATTTGGATGTGAAATATGACTCTTAAGAAAAATAAATTGCAAATACGATATTCACAATTTTTGAGTGGCAAATTTGCCCCTAATTTGTATTTCAAAGTGAAATATCACATTTAAGAAAAATAAGTTGCAAATACGATATTCACACATTTTGAGCGGCAAATTTGGCCCTAATTTGTATTTAGATGTGAAATATGACTCTTAAGTAAAATAAATTGCAAATACGATATTCACACTTTTTTAGTGGCAAATATACCCCTAATTTGTATTTGGATGTGAAATATGACTCTTAAGGAAAATAAATTGCAAATACGATATTCACAATTTTTGAGTGGCAAATTTACCCCTAATTTTTATTTGGATGTGAAATATGACTCTTAAGGAAAGTAAATTTGCAAATACGATATTCAAACTTTTTGAGTGGCAAATTTGCCCCTAATTTGTATTTGTATGTGAAATATGACTCTTAAGGAAAATAAATTGCAAATACGATATTCACATTTTTTTGAGTGCAAATTTGCCCCTAATTTGTATTTCTAAGTTAAATATGACTCTTAAGTAAAATAAATTGCAAATACGATATTCACACTTTTTGAGTGGCAAATTTGCCCCTAATTTGTATTTCGAAGTGAAATATGACTCTTAAGGAAAATAAGTTGCAAATACGATATTCACACTTTTTGAGTGGCAAATTTGCCCCTGATTTGTATTTGGATGTGAAATATAACTTTTTAGGAAAATAAATTGCAAATACAGTATTCACAATTTTTGAGTGGCAAATTTGCCCCTAATTTGTATTTGAATGTGAAATATGACCCTTAAGGAAAATAAATTGCAAATACGATATTCACACTTTTTAAGTGGCAAATTTGCCCCTAATATGTATTTCTAAGTGAAATATGACGCTTAAGGAAAATAAATTGCAAATACGATATTCACACTTTTTGAGTGGCAAATTTGCCCCTAATTTGTATTTCGAAGTGAAATATGACTCTTAAGGAAAATTAATTTGCAAATACGATATTCACACTTTTTAGTGGCAAATTTGCCCCTAATTTGTATTTCTAACTGAACTATGACTCTTAAGGAAAATAAGTTGCAAATACTATATTCACACTTTTTGAGTGGCAAATTTGCCCCTAATTTGTATTTCTAAATGAAATATGACTCTTAAGGAAAATAAATTTCAAATACGATATTCACACTTTATGAGTGGCAAATTTGCCACTCAAATGTATTTCGAAGTGAAATATGACTCTTAAGGAAAATAAGTTGCAAATACGATATTCACACTTTTTGAGTGGCAAATTCGCCCCTAATTTGTATTTGGATGTGAAATATGACTCTTAAGGAAAATAAATTGCAAATACGATATTTACACTTTTTGAGTGGCAAATTTGCCCCTAAATTGTATTTCGAAGTGAAATATGACTCTTAAGGAAAATAAGTTGCAAATACAACATTCACACTATTTGAGTGGCAAATTCGCCCCTAATTTATATTTAGATGTGAAATATGACTCTTAAGGAAAATAAATTGCAAATACGATATTCACTCTTTTTAGTGGCAAATTTGCCCCTAATTTGTATTTGGATGTGAAATATAACTCTTAAGGAAAATAAATTGCAAATACGATATTCACACTTTTTTAGTGGCAAAATTGCCCCTAATTTGTATTTGGATGTGAAATATGACTCTTAAGAAAAATAAATTGCAAATACGATATTCACACTTTTTGAGTGGCAAATTTGCCCCTAATTTGTATTTCGAAGTGAAATATGACTCTTGAGAAAAATAAGTTGTAAATACGATATTCACACTTTTTGAGTGGCAAATTTGCCCCAAATTTGTATTTCAAAGTGAAATATGACACTTAAGAAAAATAAGTTTCAAATACGATATTCACACTTTTTGAGCGGCAAATTTGGCCCTAATTTGTATTTGGATGTGAAATATGACTCTTAAGTAAAATAAATTGCAAATACGATATTCACACTTTTTTAGTGGCAAATTTACCCCTAATTTGTATTTGGATGTGAAATATGACTCTTAAGGAAAATAAATTGCAAATACGATATTCACAATTTTTGAGTGGCAAATTTACCCTAATTTTTATTTGGATGTGAAATATGACTCTTAAGGAAAATAAATTTGCAAATACGATATTCAAACTTTTTGAGTGGCAAATTTGCCCATAATTTGTATTTGTATGTGAAATATGACTCTTAAGGAAAATAAATTGCAAATACGATATTCACATTTTTTTGAGTGCAAATTTGCCCCTAATTTGTATTTCTAAGTTAAATATGACTCTTAAGTAAAATAAATTGCAAATACGATATTCACACTTTTTGAGTGGCAAATTTGCCCCTAATTTGTATTTCGAAGTGAAATATGACTCTTAAGGAAAATAAGTTGCAAATACGATATTCACACTTTTTGAGTGGCAAATTTGCCCCTGATTTGTATTTGGATGTGAAATATGACTTTTAAGGAAAATAAATTGCAAATACAGTATTCACAATTTTTGAGTGGCAAATTTGCCCCTAATTTGTATTTGAATGTGAAATATGACCCTTAAGGAAAATAAATTGCAAATACGATATTCACACTTTTTAAGTGGCAAATTTGCCCCTAATATGTATTTCTAAGTGAAATATGACACTTAAGGAAAATAAGTTGCAAATACGATATTCACACTTTTTGAGTGGCAAATTTGCCTCTAATTTGTATTTCGAAGTGAAATATGACTCTTAAGGAAAATTAATTTGCAAATACGATATTCACACTTTTTAGTGGCAAATTTGCCCCTAATTTGTATTTCTAACTGAACTATGACTCTTAAGGAAAATAAGTTGCAAATACGATATTCACACTTTTTGAGTGGCAAATTTGCCCCTAATTTGTATTTCTAAATGAAATATGACTCTTAAGGAAAATAAATTTCAAATACGATATTCACACCTTATGAGTGGCAAATTTGCCCCTAAAATGTATTTCGAAGTGAAATATGACTCTTAAGGAAAATAAGTTGCAAATACGATATTCACACTTTTTGAGTGGCAAATTCGCCCCTAATTTGTATTTGGATGTGAAATATGACTCTTAAGGAAAATAAATTGCAAATACGATATTTACACTTTTTGAGTGGCAAATTTGCCCCTAAATTGTATTTCGAAGTGAAATATGACTCTTAAGGAAAATAAGTTGCAAATACAACATTCACACTATTTGAGTGGCAAATTCGCCCCTAATTTATATTTAGATGTGAAATATGACTCTTAAGGAAAATAAATTGCAAATACGATATTCACACTTTTTAGTGGCAAATTTGCCCCTAATTTGTATTTGGATGTGAAATATAACTCTTAAGGAAAATAAATTGCAAATACGATATTCACATTTTTTGAGTGGCAAAATTGCCCCTAATTTGTATTTGGATGTGAAATATGACTCTTAAGAAAAATAAATTGCAAATACGATATTCACACTTTTTGAGTGGCAAATTTGCCCCTAATTTGTATTTCGAAGTGAAATATGACTCTTGAGGAAAATAAGTTGTAAATACGATATTCACACTTTTTGAGTGGCAATTTTGCCCTAATTTGTATTTCGAAGTGAAATATGACTCTTATGGAAAATAAATTGCAAATACAATATTCAAACTTTTTAGTGGCAAATTTGCCCCTAATTTTTATTTCTAACTTAACTTTGACTCTTAAGGAAAATAAGTTGCAAATACGATATTCACACTTTTTGAGTGGCAAATTTACCCCTAATTTGTATTTGGATGTGAAATATGACTCTTAAGAAAAATAAATTGCAAATACGATATTCACAATTTTTGAGTGGCAAATTTGCCCCTAATTTGTATTTCAAAGTGAAATATGACATTTAAGAAAAATAAGTTGCAAATACGATATTCACACATTTTGTGCGGCAAATTTGGCCCTAATTTGTATTTAGATGTGAAATATGACTCTTAAGTAAAATAAATTGCAAATACGATATTCACACTTTTTTAGTGGCAAATTTACCCCTAATTTGTATTTGGATGTGAAATATGACTCTTAAGGAAAATAAATTGCAAATACGATATTCACAATTTTTGAGTGGCAAATTTACCCCTAATTTTTATTTGGATGTGAAATATGACTCTTAAGGAAAGTAAATTTGCAAATACGATATTCAAACTTTTTGAGTGGCAAATTTGCCCCTAATTTGTATTTGTATGTGAAATATGACTCTTAAGGAAAATAAATTGCAAATACGATATTCACATTTTTTTGAGTGCAAATTTGCCCCTAATTTGTATTTCTAAGTTAAATATGACTCTTAAGTAAAATAAATTGCAAATACGATACTCACACTTTTTGAGTGGCAAATTTGCCCCTAATTTGTATTTCGAAGTGAAATATGACTCTTAAGGAAAATAAGTTGCAAATACGATATTCACACTTTTTGAGTGGCAAATTTGCCCCTGATTTGTATTTGGATGTGAAATATAACTTTTAAGGAAAATAAATTGCAAATACAGTATTCACAATTTTTGAGTGGCAAATTTGCCCCTAATTTGTATTTGAATGTGAAATATGACCCTTAAGGAAAATAAATTGCAAATACGATATTCACACTTTTTAAGTGGCAAATTTGCCCCTAATATGTATTTCTAAGTGAAATATGACGCTTAAGGAAAATAAGTTGCAAATACGATATTCACACTTTTTGAGTGGCAAATTTGCCTCTAATTTGTATTTCGAAGTGAAATATGACTCTTAAGGAAAATTAATTTGCAAATACGATATTCACACTTTTTAGTGGCAAATTTGCCCCTAATTTGTATTTCTAACTGAACTATGACTCTTAAGGAAAATAAGTTGCAAATACGATATTCACACTTTTTGAGTGGCAAATTTGCCCCTAATTTGTATTTCTAAATGAAATATGACTCTTAAGGAAAATAAATTTCAAATACGATATTCACACTTTATGAGTGGCAAATTTGCCCCTAAAATGTATTTCGAAGTGAAATATGACTCTTAAGGAAAATAAGTTGCAAATACGATATTCACACTTTTTGAGTGGCAAATTCGCCCCTAATTTGTATTTGGATGTGAAATATGACTCTTAAGGAAAATAAATTGCAAATACGATATTTACACTTTTTGAGTGGCAAATTTGCCCCTAAATTGTATTTCGAAGTGAAATATGACTCTTAAGGAAAATAAGTTGCAAATACAACATTCACACTATTTGAGTGGCAAATTCGCCCCTAATTTATATTTAGATGTGAAATATGACTCTTAAGGAAAATAAATTGCAAATACGATATTCACACTTTTTAGTGGCAAATTTGCCCCTAATTTGTATTTGGATGTGAAATATAACTCTTAAGGAAAATAAATTGCAAATACGATATTCACATTTTTTGAGTGGCAAAATTGCCCCTAATTTGTATTTGGATGTGAAATATGACTCTTAAGAAAAATAAATTGCAAATACGATATTCACACTTTTTGAGTGGCAAATTTGCCCCTAATTTGTATTTCGAAGTGAAATATGACTCTTGAGGAAAATAAGTTGTAAATACGATATTCACACTTTTTGAGTGGCAATTTTGCCCTAATTTGTATTTCGAAGTGAAATATGACTCTTATAGAAAATAAATTGCAAATACAATATTCAAACTTTTTAGTGGCAAATTTGCCCCTAATTTTTATTTCTAACTTAACTTTGACTCTTAAGGAAAATAAGTTGCAAATACGATATTCACACTTTTTGAGTGGCAAATTTACCCCTAATTTGTATTTGGATGTGAAATATGACTCTTAAGAAAAATAAATTGCAAATACGATATTCACAATTTTTGAGTGGCAAATTTGCCCCTAATTTGTATTTCAAAGTGAAATAAATAAGTTGCAAATACGATATTCACACATTTTGAGCGGCAAATTTGGCCCTAATTTGTATTTAGATGTGAAATATGACTCTTAAGTAAAATAAATTGCAAATACGATATTCACACTTTTTTAGTGGCAAATTTACCCCTAATTTGTATTTGGATGTGAAATATGACTCTTAAGGAAAATAAATTGCAAATACGATATTCACAATTTTTGAGTGGCAAATTTACCCCTAATTTTTATTTGGATGTGAAATATGACTCTTAAGGAAAGTAAATTTGCAAATACGATATTCAAACTTTTTGAGTGGCAAATTTGCCCCTAATTTGTATTTGTATGTGAAATATGACTCTTAAGGAAAATAAATTGCAAATACGATATTCACATTTTTTTGAGTGCAAATTTGCCCCTAATTTGTATTTCTAAGTTAAATATGACTCTTAAGTAAAATAAATTGCAAATACGATATTCACACTTTTTGAGTGGCAAATTTGCCCCTAATTTGTATTTCGAAGTGAAATATGACTCTTAAGGAAAATAAGTTGCAAATACGATATTCACACTTTTTGAGTGGCAAATTTGCCCCTGATTTGTATTTGGATGTGAAATATAACTTTTAAGGAAAATAAATTGCAAATACAGTATTCACAATTTTTGAGTGGCAAATTTCCCCTAATTTGTATTTGAATGTGAAATATGACCCTTAAGGAAAATAAATTGCAAATACGATATTCACACTTTTTAAGTGGCAAATTTGCCCCTAATATGTATTTCTAAGTGAAATATGACGCTTAAGGAAATAAATTGCAAATACGATATTCACACTTTTTGAGTGGCAAATTTGCCCCTAATTTGTATTTCGAAGTGAAATATGACTCTTAAGGAAAATTAATTTGCAAATACGATATTCACACTTTTTAGTGGCAAATTTGCCCCTAATTTGTATTTCTAACTGAACTATGACTCTTAAGGAAAATAAGTTGCAAATACTATATTCACACTTTTTGAGTGGCAAATTTGCCCCTAATTTGTATTTCTAAATGAAATATGACTCTTAAGGAAAATAAATTTCAAATACGATATTCACACTTTATGAGTGGCAAATTTACCCCTAAAATGTATTTCGAAGTGAAATATGACTCTTAAGGAAAATAAGTTGCAAATACGATATTCACACTTTTTGAGTGGCAAATTCGCCCCTAATTTGTATTTGGATGTGAAATATGACTCTTAAGGAAAATAAATTGCAAATACGATATTTACACTTTTTGAGTGGCAAATTTGCCCCTAAATTGTATTTCGAATTGAAATATGACTCTTAAGGAAAATAAGTTGCAAATACAACATTCACACTATTTGAGTGGCAAATTCGCCCCTAATTTATATTTAGATGTGAAATATGACTCTTAAGGAAAATAAATTGCAAATACGATATTCACACTTTTTAGTGGCAAATTTGCCCCTAATTTGTATTTGGATGTGAAATATAACTCTTAAGGAAAATAAATTGCAAATACGATATTCACACTTTTTGAGTGGCAAAATTGCCCCTAATTTGTATTTGGATGTGAAATATGACTCTTAAGAAAAATAAATTGCAAATACGATATTCACAATTTTTGAGTGGCAAATTTGCCCCTAATTTGTATTTCAAAGTGAAATATGACATTTAAGAAAAATAAGTTGCAAATACGATATTCACACATTTTGAGCGGCAAATTTGGCCCTAATTTGTATTTAGATGTGAAATATGACTCTTAAGTAAAATAAATTGCAAATACGATATTCACACTTTTTTAGTGGCAAATTTACCCCTAATTTGTATTTGGATGTGAAATATGACTCTTAAGGAAAATAAATTGCAAATACGATATTCACAATTTTTGAGTGGCAAATTTACCCCTAATTTTTATTTGGATGTGAAATATGACTCTTAAGGAAAGTAAATTTGCAAATACGATATTCAAACTTTTTGAGTGGCAAATTTGCCCCTAATTTGTATTTGTATGTGAAATATGACTCTTAAGGAAAATAAATTGCAAATACGATATTCACATTTTTTTGAGTGCAAATTTGCCCCTAATTTGTATTTCTAAGTTAAATATGACTCTTAAGTAAAATAAATTGCAAATACGATATTCACACTTTTTGAGTGGCAAATTTGCCCCTAATTTGTATTTCGAAGTGAAATATGACTCTTAAGGAAAATAAGTTGCAAATACGATATTCACACTTTTTGAGTGGCAAATTTGCCCCTGATTTGTATTTGGATGTGAAATATAACTTTTAAGGAAAATAAATTGCAAATACAGTATTCACAATTTTTGAGTGGCAAATTTGCCCCTAATTTGTATTTGAATGTGAAATATGACCCTTAAGGAAAATAAATTGCAAATACGATATTCACACTTTTTAAGTGGCAAATTTGCCCCTAATATGTATTTCTAAGTGAAATATGACGCTTAAGGAAAATAAATTGCAAATACGATATTCACACTTTTTGAGTGGCAAATTTGCCCCTAATTTGTATTTCGAAGTGAAATATGACTCTTAAGGAAAATTAATTTGCAAATACGATATTCACACTTTTTAGTGGCAAATTTGCCCCTAATTTGTATTTCTAACTGAACTATGACTCTTAAGGAAAATAAGTTGCAAATACTATATTCACACTTTTTGAGTGGCAAATTTGCCCCTAATTTGTATTTCTAAATGAAATATGACTCTTAAGGAAAATAAATTTCAAATACGATATTCACACTTTATGAGTGGCAAATTTGCCCCTAAAATGTATTTCGAAGTGAAATATGACTCTTAAGGAAAATAAGTTGCAAATACGATATTCACACTTTTTGAGTGGCAAATTCGCCCCTAATTTGTATTTGGATGTGAAATATGACTCTTAAGGAAAATAAATTGCAAATACGATATTTACACTTTTTGAGTGGCAAATTTGCCCCTAAATTGTATTTCGAAGTGAAATATGACTCTTAAGGAAAATAAGTTGCAAATACAACATTCACACTATTTGAGTGGCAAATTCGCCCCTAATTTATATTTAGATGTGAAATATGACTCTTAAGGAAAATAAATTGCAAATACGATATTCACACTTTTTAGTGGCAAATTTGCCCCTAATTTGTATTTGGATGTGAAATATAACTCTTAAGGAAAATAAATTGCAAATACGATATTCACACTTTTTGAGTGGCAAAATTGCCCCTAATTTGTATTTGGATGTGAAATATGACTCTTAAGAAAAATAAATTGCAAATACGATATTCACAATTTTTGAGTGGCAAATTTGCCCCTAATTTGTATTTCAAAGTGAAATATGACATTTAAGAAAAATAAGTTGCAAATACGATATTCACACATTTTGAGCGGCAAATTTGGCCCTAATTTGTATTTAGATGTGAAATATGACTCTTATGTAAAATAAATTGCAAATACGATATTCACACTTTTTTAGTGGCAAATTTACCCCTAATTTGTATTTGGATGTGAAATATGACTCTTAAGGAAAATAAATTGCAAATACGATATTCACAATTTTTGAGTGGCAAATTTACCCCTAATTTTTATTTGGATGTGAAATATGACTCTTAAGGAAAGTAAATTTGCAAATACGATATTCAAACTTTTTGAGTGGCAAATTTGCCCCTAATTTGTATTTGTATGTGAAATATGACTCTTAAGGAAAATAAATTGCAAATACGATATTCACATTTTTTTGAGTGCAAATTTGCCCCTAATTTGTATTTCTAAGTTAAATATGACTCTTAAGTAAAATAAATTGCAAATACGATATTCACACTTTTTGAGTGGCAAATTTGCCCCTAATTTGTATTTCGAAGTGAAATATGACTCTTAAGGAAAATAAGTTGCAAATACGATATTCACACTTTTTGAGTGGCAAATTTGCCCCTGATTTGTATTTGGATGTGAAATATAACTTTTAAGGAAAATAAATTGCAAATACAGTATTCACAATTTTTGAGTGGCAAATTTGCCCCTAATTTGTATTTGAATGTGAAATATGACCCTTAAGGAAAATAAATTGCAAATACGATATTCACACTTTTTAAGTGGCAAATTTGCCCCTAATATGTATTTCTAAGTGAAATATGACGCTTAAGGAAAATAAATTGCAAATACGATATTCACACTTTTTGAGTGGCAAATTTGCCCCTAATTTGTATTTCGAAGTGAAATATGACTCTTAAGGAAAATTAATTTGCAAATACGATATTCACACTTTTTAGTGGCAAATTTGCCCCTAATTTGTATTTCTAACTGAACTATGACTCTTAAGGAAAATAAGTTGCAAATACTATATTCACACTTTTTGAGTGGCAAATTTGCCCCTAATTTGTATTTCTAAATGAAATATGACTCTTAAGGAAAATAAATTTCAAATACGATATTCACACTTTATGAGTGGCAAATTTGCCCCTAAAATGTATTTCGAAGTGAAATATGACTCTTAAGGAAAATAAGTTGCAAATACGATATTCACACTTTTTGAGTGGCAAATTCGCCCCTAATTTGTATTTGGATGTGAAATATGACTCTTAAGGAAAATAAATTGCAAATACGATATTTACACTTTTTGAGTGGCAAATTTGCCCCTAAATTGTATTTCGAAGTGAAATATGACTCTTAAGGAAAATAAGTTGCAAATACAACATTCACACAATTTGAGTGGCAAATTCGCCCCTAATTTATATTTAGATGTGAAATATGACTCTTAAGGAAAATAAATTGCAAATACGATATTCACACTTTTTAGTGGCAAATTTGCCCCTAATTTGTATTTGGATGTGAAATATAACTCTTAAGGAAAATAAATTGCAAATACGATATTCACACTTTTTGAGTGGCAAAATTGCCCCTAATTTGTATTTGGATGTGAAATATGACTCTTAAGAAAAATAAATTGCAAATACGATATTCACACTTTTTGAGTGGCAAATTTGCCCCTAATTTGTATTTCGAAGTGAAATATGACTCTTGAGAAAAATAAGTTGTAAATACGATATTCACACTTTTTGAGTGGCAAATTTGCCCCAAATTTGTATTTCAAAGTGAAATATGACACTTAAGAAAAATAAGTTGCAAATACGATATTCACACTTTTTGAGCGGCAAATTTGGCCCTAATTTGTATTTGGATGTGAAATATGACTCTTAAGTAAAATAAATTGCAAATACGATATTCACACTTTTTTAGTGGCAAATTTACCCCTAATTTGTATTTGGATGTGAAATATGACTCTTAAGGAAAATAAATTGCAAATACGATATTCACAATTTTTGAGTGGCAAATTTACCCTAATTTTTATTTGGATGTGAAATATGACTCTTAAGGAAAATAAATTTGCAAATACGATATTCAAACTTTTTGAGTGGCAAATTTGCCCATAATTTGTATTTGTATGTGAAATATGACTCTTAAGGAAAATAAATTGCAAATACGATATTCACATTTTTTTGGGTGCAAATTTGCCCCTAATTTGTATTTCTAAGTTAAATATGACTCTTAAGTAAAATAAATTGCAAATACGATATTCACAATTTTTGAGTGGCAAATTTACCCTAATTTTTATTTGGATGTGAAATATGACTCTTAAGGAAAATAAATTTGCAAATACGATATTCAAACTTTTTGAGTGGCAAATTTGCCCCTAATTTGTATTTGTATGTGAAATATGACTCTTAAGGAAAATAAATTGCAAATACGATATTCACATTTTTTTGAGTGCAAATTTGCCCCTAATTTGTATTTCTAAGTTAAATATGACTCTTAAGTAAAATAAATTGCAAATACGATATTCACACTTTTTGAGTGGCAAATTTGCCCCTAATTTGTATTTCGAAGTGAAATATGACTCTTAAGGAAAATAAGTTGCAAATACGATATTCACACTTTTTTGAGTGGCAAATTGCCCCTGATTTGTGATTTGGATGTGAAATATGACTTTTAAGGAAATAAATTGCAAATACAGTATTCACAATTTTTGGAGTGGCAAATTTGTCCCTAATTTGTATTTGAATGTGAAATATGACCCTTAAGGAAAATAAATTGCAAATACGATATTCACACTTTTTAAGTGGCAAATTTGCCCCCTAATATGTATTTCTAAGTGAAATATGACACTTAAGGAAAATAAGTTGCAAATACGATATTCACACTTTTTGAGTGGCAAATTTGCCCCTAATTTGTATTTCGAAGTGAAATATGACTCTTAAGGAAAATTAATTTGCAAATACGATATTCACACTTTTTAGTGGCAAATTTGCCCCTAATTTGTATTTCTAACTGAACTATGACTCTTAAGGAAAATAAGTTGCAAATACGATATTCACACTTTTTGAATGGCAAATTTGCCCCTAATTTGTATTTCTAAATAATATGACTCTTAAGGAAAATAAATTTCAAATACGATATTCACACTTTATGAGTGGCAAATTTGCCCCCTAAAATGTATTTCGAAGTGATATATGACTCTTAAGGAAAATAAGTTACAAATACGATATTCACACTTTTTGAGTGCAAATTCGCCCCTAATTTGTATTTGGATGTGAAATATGACTCTTAAGGAAAATAAATTGCAAATACGATATTTACACTTTTTGAGTGGCAAATTTGCCCGCTAAATTGTATTTCGAAGTGAAATATGACTATTAAGGAAAATAAGTTGCAAATACAACAACACACTATTTGAGTGGCAAATTCGCCCCTAATTTATATTTAGATGTGAAATATGACTCTTAAGGAAAATAAATTGCAAATACGATATTCACACTTTTTAGTGGCAAATTTGCCCCCTAATTTGTATTTGGATGTGAAATATAACTCTTAAGGAAAATAAATGCAAATACGATATTCACATTTTTTGTGTGGCAAAATTGCCCCTAATTTGTATTTGGATGTGAAATATGACTCTTAAGAAAAAATAAATTGCAAATACGATATTCACACTTTTTGAGTGGCAAATTTGCCCCTAATTTGTATTTCGAAGTGAAATATGACTCTTGAGGAAAATAAGTTGTAAATACGATATTCACACTTTTTGAGTGGCAATTTTGCCCTAATTTGTATTTCGAAGTGAAATATGACTCTTATGGAAAATAAATTGCAAATACAATATTCAAACTTTTTAGTGGCAAATTTGCCCCTAATTTTTATTTCTAACTTAACTTTGACACTTAAGAAAAATAAGTTGCAAATACGATATTCACACTTTTTGAGTGGCAAATTTACCACTAATTGTAATTTGGATGTGAAATATGACTCTTAAGAAAAATAAATTGCAAATACGATATTCACAATTTTTGAGTGGCAAATTTGCCCCTAATTTGTATTTCAAAGTGAAATATGACATTTAAGAAAAAATAAGTTGCAAATACGATATTCACACATTTTGAGCGGCAAATTTGGCTCTAATTTGTATTTAGATGTGAAATATGACTCTTAAGTAAAATAAATTGCAAATACGATATTCACAATTTTTGAGTGGCAAATTTGCCCCTATTTGTATTTCAAAGTGAAATATGACATTTAAGAAAAATAAGTTGCAAATACGATATTCACACATTTTGAGCGGCAAATTTGGCCTAATTTGTATTTAGATGTGAAATATGACTCTTATGTAAAATAAATTGCAATACGATATTCACACTTTTTTAGTGGCAAATTTACCCCTAATTTGTATTTGGATGTGAAATATGACTCTTAAGGAAAATAAATTGCAGAATACGATATTCACAATTTTTGAGTGGCAAATTTACCCCTAATTTTTATTTGGATGTGAAATATGACTCTTAAGGAAAGTAAATTTGCAAATACGATATTCAAACTTTTTGAGTGGCAAAATTTGCCCCTAATTTGTATTTGTATGTGAAATATGACTCTTAGGAAAATAAATTGCAAATACGATATTCACATTTTTTTGAGTGCAAATTTGCCCCTAATTTGTATTTCTAAGTTAAATATGACTCTTAAAGTAAAAAATAAATTGCAAATACGATATTCACACTTTTTGAGTGGCAAATTTGCCCTAATTTGTATTTCGAAGTGAAATATGACTCTTAAGGAAAATAAGTTGCAAATACGATATTCACACTTTTTGAGTGGCAAATTTGCCACCTGATTTGTATTTGGATGTGAAATATAACTTTTAAGGAAAATAAATTGCAAATACAGTATTCACAATTTTGAGTGGCAAATTTGCCCCTAATTTGTATTTGAATGTGAAATATGACCCTTAAGGAAAATAAATTGCAAATACGATATTCACACTTTTTAAGTGGCAAATTTGCCCCCTAATATGTATTTCTAAGTGAAATATGACGCTTAAGGGAAAATAAATTGCAAATACGATATTCACACTTTTTGAGTGGCAAATTTGCCCCTAATTTGTATTTCGAAGTGAAATATGACTCTTAAGGAAAATTAATTTGCAAATACGATATTCACACTTTTTAGTGGCAAATTTGCCCCTAATTTGTATTTCTAACTGAACTATGACTCATAAGGAAAATAAGTTGCAATACTATATTCACACTTTTTGATTGGCAAATTTGCCCCTAATTTGTATTTCTAAATGAAATATGACTCTTAAGGAAAATAAATTTCAAATACGATATTCACACTTTATGAGTGGCAAATTTGCCCCCGTAAAATGTATTTCGAAGTGAAATATGACTCTTAAGGAAAATAAGTTGCAAATACGATATTCACACTTTTTGAGTGGCAAATTCGCCCCTAATTTGTATTTGGATGTGAAATATGACTCTTAAGGAAAATAAATTGCAAATACGATATTTACACTTTTTGAGTGGCAAATTTGCCCCTAAATTGTATTTCGAAGTGAAATATGACTCTTAAGGAAAATAAGTTGCAAATACAACATTCACACAATTTGAGTGGCAAATTCGCCCCTAATTTATATTTAGATGTGAAATATGACTCTTAAGGAAAATAAATTGCAAATACGATATTCACACTTTTTAGTGGCAAATTTGCCCCTAATTTGTATTTGGATGTGAAATATAACTCTTAAGGAAAATAAATTGCAAATACGATATTCACACTTTTTGAGTGGCAAAATTGCCCCTAATTTGTATTTGGATGTGAAATATGACTCTTAAGAAAAATAAATTGCAAATACGATATTCACACTTTTTGAGTGGCAAATTTGCCCGCTAATTTGTATTTCGAAGTGAAATATGACTCTTGAGAAAAATAAGTTGTAAATACGATATTCACACTTTTTGAGTGGCAAATTTGCCCCAAATTTGTATTTCAAAGTGAAATATGACACTTAAGAAAAATAAGTTGCGAAATACGATATTCACACTTTTTGAGCGGCAAATTTGGCCGCTAAATTTGTATTTGGATGTGAAATATTGACTCTTAAGTAAAATAAATTGCAAATACGATATTCACACTTTTTTAGTGGCAAATTTACCCCTAATTTGTATTTGGATGTGAGAATATGACTCTTAAGGAAAATAAATTGCAAATACGATATTCACAATTTTTGAGTGGCAAATTTACCCTAATTTTTATTTTGGATGTGAAATATGACTCTTAAGGAAAATAAATTTGCAAATACGATATTCAAACTTTTTGAGTGGCAAATTTGCCCATAATTTGTATTTGTATGTGAAATATGACTCTTAAGGAAAATAAATTGCAAATACGATATTCACATTTTTTTTGGGTGCAAATTTGCCGCCTAATTTGTATTTCTAAGTTAAATATGACTCTTAAGTAAAATAAATTGGCAAATACGATATTCACAAATTTTTGAGTGGCAAATTTACCCTAATTTTTATTTGGATGTGAAATATGACTCTTAAGGAAAATAAATTTGCAAATACGATATTCAAACTTTTTGAGTGGCAAATTTGCCCCTAATTTGTATTTGTATGTGAAATATGACTCTTAAGGAAAAATAAATTGCTAATACGATATTCACATTTTTTTGAGTGCAAATTTGCCCCTAATTTGTATTTCTAAGTTAAATATGACTCTTAAGTATAAATAAAATTGCAAATACGATATTCACACTTTTTGAGTGGCAAATTTATGCCCCTAATTTGTATTTCGAAGTGAAATATGACTCTTAAGGGAAAATAAGTTGCAAATACGATATTCACACTTTTTGAGTGGCAAATTTGCCCCTGATTGTATTTGGATGTGAAATATGACTTTTTAAGGAAAATAAATTGCAAATACAGTATTCACAATTTTTGAGTGGCAAATTTGTCCCTAATTTGTATTTGAATGTGAAATATGACCCTTAAGGAAAATAAATAGCAAATACGATATTCACACTTTTTAAGTGGCAAATTTGCCCCTAATATGTATTTCTAAGTGAAATATGACACTTAAGGAAAATAAGTTGCAAATACGATATTCACACTTTTGAGTGGCAAATTTGCCCCTAATTTGTATTTCGAAGTGAAATTATGACTCTTAAGGAAAATTAATTTGCAAATACGATATTCACACTTTTTAGTGGCAAATTTGCCCCTAATTTGTATTTCTAACTGAACTATGACTCTTAAGGAAAATAAGTTGCAAATACGATATTCACACTTTTTGAATGGCAAATTTGCCCCTAATTTGTATTTCTAAATAAATATGACTCTTAAGGAAAATAAATTTCAAATACGATATTCACACTTTATGAGTGGAAATTTGCCCCTAAAATGTATTTCGAAGTGAAATATCGACTCTTAAGGAAAATAAGTTACAAATACGATATTCACACTTTTTGAGTGGCAATATTCGCCCCTAATTTGTATTTGGATGTGAAATATGACTCTTAAGGAAAATAAATTGCAAATACGATATTTACACTTTTTGAGTGGCAAATTTGCCACTAAATTGTATTTCGAAGTGAAATATGACTATTAAGGAAAATAAGTTGCAAATACAACATCACACTATTTGAGTGGCAAATTCGCCCCTAATTTATATTTAGATGTGAAATATGACTCTTAAGGAAAATAAATTGCAAATACGATATTCACACTTTTTAGTGGCAAATTTGCCCCTAAATTGTATTTGGATGTGAAATATAACTCTTAAGGAAAATAAATTGCAAATACGATATTCACATTTTTTGTGTGGCAAAATTGCCCCTAATTTGTATTTGGATGTGAAATATGACTCTTAAGAAAAATAAATTGCAAATACGATATTCACACTTTTTGAGTGGCAAATTTGCCCCTAATTTGTATTTCGAAGTGAAATATGACTCTTGAAGAAAATAAGTTGTAAATACGATATTCACACTTTTTGGAGTGGCAATTTTGCCTCTAATTTGTATTTCGAAGTGAAATATGACTCTTATGGAAAATAAATTGCAAATACAATATTCAAACTTTTTAGTGGCAAATTTGCCCCTAATTTTTATTTCTAACTTAACTTTGACACTTAAGGAAAATAAGTTGCAAATACGATATTCAACACTTTTTGAGTGGCAAATTTACCCCCTAATTTGTATTTGGATGTGAAATATGACTCTTAAGAAAAATAAATTGCAAATACGATATTCACAATTTTTGAGTGGCAATTTTTGCCCCTAATTTGTATTTCAAAGTGAAATATGACATTTAAGAAAAATAAGTTGCAAATACGATATTCACACATTTTGAGCGGCGAAATTTGGCCCTAATTTGTATTTAGATGTGAAAATATGACTCTTAAGTAAAATAAATTGCAAATACGATATTCACAATTTTTGAGTGGCAAATTTGCCCCTAATTTGTATTTCAAAGTGAAATATGACATTTAAGAAAAAAATAAGTTGCAAATACGATATTCACACATTTTGAGCGGCAAATTGGCCCTAATTTGTATTTAGATGTGAAATATGACTCTTATGTAAAATAAATTGCAAATACGATATTCACACTTTTTTAGTGGCAAATTACCCCTAATTTGTATTTGGATGTGAAATATGACTCTTAAGGAAAATAAATTGCAAATTACGATATTCACAATTTTTGAGTGCAAATTTTACCCTAATTTTTATTTGGATGTGAAATATGACTCTTAAGGAAAAACTTTTTGAGTGGCAAATTTGCCCCTAATTTGTATTTGTATGTGAAATATGACTCTTAAGGAAAATAAATTGCAAATACGATATTCACATTTTTTTGAGTGCAAATTTGCCCCTAATTTGTATTTCTAAGTTAAATATGACTCTTAAGTAAAAAATAAATTGCAAATACGATATTCACACTTTTTGAGTGGCAAATTTGCCCCTAATTTGTATTTCGAAGTGAAATATGACTCTTAAGGAAAATAAGTTGCAAATACGATATTCACACTTTTTGAGTGGCAAATTTGCCCCTGATTTGTATTTGGATGTGAAATATAACTTTTAAGGAAAATAAATTGCAAATACAGTATTCACAATTTTTGAGTGGCAAATTTGCCCCTAATTTGTATTTGAATGTGAAATATGACCCTTAAGGAAAATAAATTGCAAATACGATATTCACACTTTTTAAGTGGCAAATTTGCCCCTAATATGTATTTCTAAGTGAAATATGACGCTTAAGGAAAATAAATTGCAAATACGATATTCACACTTTTTGAGTGGCAAATTTGCCCCTAATTTGTATTTCGAAGTGAAATATGACTCTTAAGGAAAATTAATTTGCAAATACGATATTCACACTTTTTAGTGGCAAATTTGCCCCTAATTTGTATTTCTAACTGAACTATGACTCTTAAGGAAAATAAGTTGCAAATACTATATTCACACTTTTTGAGTGGCAAATTTGCCCCTAATTTGTATTTCTAAATGAAATATGACTCTTAAGGAAAATAAATTTCAAATACGATATTCACACTTTATGAGTGGCAAATTTGCCCCTAAAATGTATTTCGAAGTGAAATATGACTCTTAAGGAAAATAAGTTGCAAATACGATATTCACACTTTTTGAGTGGCAAATTCGCCCCTAATTTGTATTTGGATGTGAAATATGACTCTTAAGGAAAATAAATTGCAAATACGATATTTACACTTTTTGAGTGGCAAATTTGCCCCTAAATTGTATTTCGAAGTGAAATATGACTCTTAAGGAAAATAAGTTGCAAATACAACATTCACACAATTTGAGTGGCAAATTCGCCCCTAATTTATATTTAGATGTGAAATATGACTCTTAAGGAAAATAAATTGCAAATACGATATTCACACTTTTTAGTGGCAAATTTGCCCCTAATTTGTATTTGGATGTGAAATATAACTCTTAAGGAAAATAAATTGCAAATACGATATTCACACTTTTTGAGTGGCAAAATTGCCCCTAATTTGTATTTGGATGTGAAATATGACTCTTAAGAAAAATAAATTGCAAATACGATATTCACACTTTTTGAGTGGCAAATTTGCCCCTAATTTGTATTTCGAAGTGAAATATGACTCTTGAGAAAAATAAGTTGTAAATACGATATTCACACTTTTTGAGTGGCAAATTTGCCCCAAATTTGTATTTCAAAGTGAAATATGACACTTAAGAAAAATAAGTTGCAAATACGATATTCACACTTTTTGAGCGGCAAATTTGGCCCTAATTTGTATTTGGATGTGAAATATGACTCTTAAGTAAAATAAATTGCAAATACGATATTCACACTTTTTTAGTGGCAAATTTACCCCTAATTTGTATTTGGATGTGAAATATGACTCTTAAGGAAAATAAATTGCAAATACGATATTCACAATTTTTGAGTGGCAAATTTACCCTAATTTTTATTTGGATGTGAAATATGACTCTTAAGGAAAATAAATTTGCAAATACGATATTCAAACTTTTTGAGTGGCAAATTTGCCCATAATTTGTATTTGTATGTGAAATATGACTCTTAAGGAAAATAAATTGCAAATACGATATTCACATTTTTTTGGGTGCAAATTTGCCCCTAATTTGTATTTCTAAGTTAAATATGACTCTTAAGTAAAATAAATTGCAAATACGATATTCACAATTTTTGAGTGGCAAATTTACCCTAATTTTTATTTGGATGTGAAATATGACTCTTAAGGAAAATAAATTTGCAAATACGATATTCAAACTTTTTGAGTGGCAAATTTGCCCCTAATTTGTTTTTGTATGTGAAATATGACTCTTAAGGAAAATAAATTGCAAATACGATATTCACATTTTTTTGAGTGCAAATTTGCCCCTAATTTGTATTTCTAAGTTAAATATGACTCTTAAGTAAAATAAATTGCAAATACGATATTCACATTTTTTGAGTGGCAAATTTGCCCCTAATTTGTATTTCGAAGTGAAATATGACTCTTAAGGAAAATAAGTTGAAAATACGATATTCACACTTTTTGAGTGGCAAATTTGCCCCTGATTTGTATTTGGATGTGAAATATAACTTTTAAGGAAAATAAATTGCAAATACAGTATTCACAATTTTTGAGTGGCAAATTTGCCCCTAATTTGTATTTGAATGTGAAATATGACCCTTAAGGAAAATAAATTGCAAATACGATATTCACACTTTTTAAGTGGCAAATTTGCCCCTAATATGTATTTCTAAGTGAAATATGACACTTAAGGAAAATAAGTTGCAAATACGATATTTACACTTTTTGAGTGGCAAATTTGCCCCTAATTTGTATTTCGAAGTGAAATATGACTCTTAAGGAAAATTAATTTGCAAATACGATATTCACACTTTTTAGTGGCAAATTTGCCCCTAATTTGTATTTCTAACTGAACTATGACTCTTAAGGAAAATAAGTTGCAAATACGATATTCACACTTTTTGAATGGCAAATTTGCCCCTAATTTGTATTTCTAAATAAATATGACTCTTAAGGAAAATAAATTTCAAATACGATATTCACACTTTATGAGTGGCAAATTTGCCCCTAAAATGTATTTCGAAGTGAAATATGACTCTTAAGGAAAATAAGTTACAAATACGATATTCACACTTTTTGAGTGGCAAATTCGCCCCTAATTTGTATTTGGATGTGAAATATGACTTTTAAGGAAAATAAATTGCAAATACGATATTTACACTTTTTGAGTGGCAAATTTGCCCCTAAATTGTATTTCGAAGTGAAATATGACTATTAAGGAAAATAAGTTGCAAATACAACATCACACTATTTGAGTGGCAAATTCGCCCCTAATTTATATTTAGATGTGAAATATGACTCTTAAGGAAAATAAATTGCAAATACGATATTCACACTTTTTAGTGGCAAATTTGCCCCTAATTTGTATTTGGATGTGAAATATAACTCTTAAGGAAAATAAATTGCAAATACGATATTCACATTTTTTGTGTGGCAAAATTGCCCCTAATTTGTATTTGGATGTGAAATATGACTCTTAAGAAAAATAAATTGCAAATACGATATTCACACTTTTTGAGTGGCAAATTTGCCCCTAATTTGTATTTCGAAGTGAAATATGACTCTTGAGGAAAATAAGTTGTAAATACGATATTCACACTTTTTGAGTGGCAATTTTGCCCTAATTTGTATTTCGAAGTGAAATATGACTCTTATGGAAAATAAATTGCAAATACAATATTCAAACTTTTTAGTGGCAAATTTGCCCCTAATTTTTATTTCTAACTTAACTTTGACACTTAAGGAAAATAAGTTGCAAATACGATATTCACACTTTTTGAGTGGCAAATTTACCCCTAATTTGTATTTGGATGTGAAATATGACTCTTAAGAAAAATAAATTGCAAATACGATATTTACAATTTTTGAGTGGCAAATTTGCCCCTAATTTGTATTTCAAAGTGAAATATGACATTTAAGAAAAATAAGTTGCAAATACGATATTCACACATTTTGAGCGGCAAATTTGGCCCTAATTTGTATTTAGATGTGAAATATGACTCTTAAGTAAAATAAATTGCAAATACGATATTCACACTTTTTTAGTGGCAAATTTACCCCTAATTTGTATTTGGATGTGAAATATGACTCTTAAGGAAAATAAATTGCAAATACGATATTCACAATTTTTGAGTGGCAAATTTACCCCTAATTTTTATTTGGATGTGAAATATGACTCTTAAGGAAAGTAAATTTGCAAATACGATATTCAAACTTTTTGAGTGGCAAATTTGCCCCTAATTTGTATTTGTATGTGAAATATGACTCTTAAGGAAAATAAATTGAAAATACGATATTCACATTTTTTTGAGTGCAAATTTGCCCCTAATTTGTATTTCTAAGTTAAATATGACTCTTAAGTAAAATAAATTGCAAATACGATATTCACACTTTTTGAGAGGCAAATTTGCCCCTAATTTGTATTTCGAAGTGAAATATGACTCTTAAGGAAAATAAGTTGCAAATACGATATTCACACTTTTTGAGTGGCAAATTTGCCCCTGATTTGTATTTGGATGTGAAATATAACTTTTAAGGAAAATAAATTGCAAATACAGTATTCACAATTTTTGAGTGGCAAATTTCCCTCTAATTTGTATTTGAATGTGAAATATGACCCTTAAGGAAAATAAATTGCAAATACGATATTCACACTTTTTAAGTGGCAAATTTGCCCCTAATATGTATTTCTAAGTGAAATATGACGCTTAAGGAAAATAAATTGCAAATACGATATTCACACTTTTTGAGTGGCAAATTTGCCCCTAATTTGTATTTCGAAGTGAAATATGACTCTTAAGGAAAATTAATTTGCAAATACGATATTCACACTTTTTAGTGGCAAATTTGCCCCTAATTTGTATTTCTAGCTGAACTATGACTCTTAAGGAAAATAAGTTGCAAATACTATATTCACACTTTTTGAGTGGCAAATTTGCCCCTAATTTGTATTTCTAAATGAAATATGACTCTTAAGGAAAATAAATTTCAAATACGATATTCACACTTTATGAGTGGCAAATTTGCCCCTAAAATGTATTTCGAAGTGAAATATGACTCTTAAGGAAAATAAGTTGCAAATACGATATTCACACTTTTTGAGTGGCAAATTCGCCCCTAATTTGTATTTGGATGTGAAATATGACTCTTGAGGAAAATAAGTTGTAAATACGATATTCACACTTTTTGAGTGGCAATTTTGCCCTAATTTGTATTTCGAAGTGAAATATGACTCTTATGGAAAATAAATTGCAAATACAATATTCAAACTTTTTAGTGGCAAATTTGCCCCTAATTTTTATTTCTAACTTAACTTTGACACTTAAGGAAAATAAGTTGCAAATACGATATTCACACTTTTTGAGTGGCAAATTTACCCCTAATTTGTATTTGGATGTGAAATATGACTCTTAAGAAAAATAAATTGCAAATACGATATTTACAATTTTTGAGTGGCAAATTTGCCCCTAATTTGTATTTCAAAGTGAAATATGACATTTAAGAAAAATAAGTTGCAAATACGATATTCACACATTTTGAGCGGCAAATTTGGCCCTAATTTGTATTTAGATGTGAAATATGACTCTTAAGTAAAATAAATTGCAAATACGATATTCACACTTTTTTAGTGGCAAATTTACCCCTAATTTGTATTTGGATGTGAAATATGACTCTTAAGGAAAATAAATTGCAAATACGATATTCACAATTTTTGAGTGGCAAATTTACCCCTAATTTTTATTTGGATGTGAAATATGACTCTTAAGGAAAGTAAATTTGCAAATACGATATTCAAACTTTTTGAGTGGCAAATTTGCCCCTAATTTGTATTTGTATGTGAAATATGACTCTTAAGGAAAATAAATTGAAAATACGATATTCACATTTTTTTGAGTGCAAATTTGCCCCTAATTTGTATTTCTAAGTTAAATATGACTCTTAAGTAAAATAAATTGCAAATACGATATTCACACTTTTTGAGAGGCAAATTTGCCCCTAATTTGTATTTCGAAGTGAAATATGACTCTTAAGGAAAATAAGTTGCAAATACGATATTCACACTTTTTGAGTGGCAAATTTGCCCCTGATTTGTATTTGGATGTGAAATATAACTTTTAAGGAAAATAAATTGCAAATACAGTATTCACAATTTTTGAGTGGCAAATTTCCCTCTAATTTGTATTTGAATGTGAAATATGACCCTTAAGGAAAATAAATTGCAAATACGATATTCACACTTTTTAAGTGGCAAATTTGCCCCTAATATGTATTTCTAAGTGAAATATGACGCTTAAGGAAAATAAATTGCAAATACGATATTCACACTTTTTGAGTGGCAAATTTGCCCCTAATTTGTATTTCGAAGTGAAATATGACTCTTAAGGAAAATTAATTTGCAAATACGATATTCACACTTTTTAGTGGCAAATTTGCCCCTAATTTGTATTTCTAGCTGAACTATGACTCTTAAGGAAAATAAGTTGCAAATACTATATTCACACTTTTTGAGTGGCAAATTTGCCCCTAATTTGTATTTCTAAATGAAATATGACTCTTAAGGAAAATAAATTTCAAATACGATATTCACACTTTATGAGTGGCAAATTTGCCCCTAAAATGTATTTCGAAGTGAAATATGACTCTTAAGGAAAATAAGTTGCAAATACGATATTCACACTTTTTGAGTGGCAAATTCGCCCCTAATTTGTATTTGGATGTGAAATATGACTCTTAAGGAAAATAAATTGCAAATACGATATTTACACTTTTTGAGTGGCAAATTTGCCCCTAAATTGTATTTCGAAGTGAAATATGACTCTTAAGGAAAATAAGTTGCAAATACAACATTCACACAATTTGAGTGGCAAATTCGCCCCTAATTTATATTTAGATGTGAAATATGACTCTTAAGGAAAATAAATTGCAAATACGATATTCACACTTTTTAGTGGCAAATTTGCCCCTAATTTGTATTTGGATGTGAAATATAACTCTTAAGGAAAATAAATTGCAAATACGATATTCACACTTTTTGAGTGGCAAAATTGCCCCTAATTTGTATTTGGATGTGAAATATGACTCTTAAGAAAAATAAATTGCAAATACGATATTCACACTTTTTGAGTGGCAAATTTGCCCCTAATTTGTATTTCGAAGTGAAATATGACTCTTGAGAAAAATAAGTTGTAAATACGATATTCACACTTTTTGAGTGGCAAATTTGCCCCAAATTTGTATTTCAAAGTGAAATATGACACTTAAGAAAAATAAGTTGCAAATACGATATTCACACTTTTTGAGCGGCAAATTTGGCCCTAATTTGTATTTGGATGTGAAATATGACTCTTAAGTAAAATAAATTGCAAATACGATATTCACACTTTTTTAGTGGCAAATTTACCCCTAATTTGTATTTGGATGTGAAATATGACTCTTAAGGAAAATAAATTGCAAATACGATATTCACAATTTTTGAGTGGCAAATTTACCCTAATTTTTATTTGGATGTGAAATATGACTCTTAAGGAAAATAAATTTGCAAATACGATATTCAAACTTTTTGAGTGGCAAATTTGCCCATAATTTGTATTTGTATGTGAAATATGACTCTTAAGGAAAATAAATTGCAAATACGATATTCACATTTTTTTGGGTGCAAATTTGCCCCTAATTTGTATTTCTAAGTTAAATATGACTCTTAAGTAAAATAAATTGCAAATACGATATTCACAATTTTTGAGTGGCAAATTTACCCTAATTTTTATTTGGATGTGAAATATGACTCTTAAGGAAAATAAATTTGCAAATACGATATTCAAATTTTTTGAGTGGCAAATTTGCCCCTAATTTGTTTTTGTATGTGAAATATGACTCTTAAGGAAAATAAATTGCAAATACGATATTCACATTTTTTTGAGTGCAAATTTGCCCCTAATTTGTATTTCTAAGTTAAATATGACTCTTAAGTAAAATAAATTGCAAATACGATATTCACATTTTTTGAGTGGCAAATTTGCCCCTAATTTGTATTTCGAAGTGAAATATGACTCTTAAGGAAAATAAGTTGAAAATACGATATTCACACTTTTTGAGTGGCAAATTTGCCCCTGATTTGTATTTGGATGTGAAATATAACTTTTAAGGAAAATAAATTGCAAATACAGTATTCACAATTTTTGAGTGGCAAATTTGCCCCTAATTTGTATTTGAATGTGAAATATGACCCTTAAGGAAAATAAATTGCAAATACGATATTCACACTTTTTAAGTGGCAAATTTGCCCCTAATATGTATTTCTAAGTGAAATATGACACTTAAGGAAAATAAGTTGCAAATACGATATTTACACTTTTTGAGTGGCAAATTTGCCCCTAATTTGTATTTCGAAGTGAAATATGACTCTTAAGGAAAATTAATTTGCAAATACGATATTCACACTTTTTAGTGGCAAATTTGCCCCTAATTTGTATTTCTAACTGAACTATGACTCTTAAGGAAAATAAGTTGCAAATACGATATTCACACTTTTTGAATGGCAAATTTACCCCTAATTTGTATTTCTAAATAAATATGACTCTTAAGGAAAATAAATTTCAAATACGATATTCACACTTTATGAGTGGCAAATTTGCCCCTAAAATGTATTTCGAAGTGAAATATGACTCTTAAGGAAAATAAGTTACAAATACGATATTCACACTTTTTGAGTGGCAAATTCGCCCCTAATTTGTATTTGGATGTGAAATATGACTTTTAAGGAAAATAAATTGCAAATACGATATTTACACTTTTTGAGTGGCAAATTTGCCCCTAAATTGTATTTCGAAGTGAAATATGACTATTAAGGAAAATAAGTTGCAAATACAACATCACACTATTTGAGTGGCAAATTCGCCCCTAATTTATATTTAGATGTGAAATATGACTCTTAAGGAAAATAAATTGCAAATACGATATTCACACTTTTTAGTGGCAAATTTGCCCCTAATTTGTATTTGGATGTGAAATATAACTCTTAAGGAAAATAAATTGCAAATACGATATTCACATTTTTTGTGTGGCAAAATTGCCCCTAATTTGTATTTGGATGTGAAATATGACTCTTAAGAAAAATAAATTGCAAATACGATATTCACACTTTTTGAGTGGCAAATTTGCCCCTAATTTGTATTTCGAAGTGAAATATGACTCTTGAGGAAAATAAGTTGTAAATACGATATTCACACTTTTTGAGTGGCAATTTTGCCCTAATTTGTATTTCGAAGTGAAATATGACTCTTATGGAAAATAAATTGCAAATACAATATTCAAACTTTTTAGTGGCAAATTTGCCCCTAATTTTTATTTCTAACTTAACTTTGACACTTAAGGAAAATAAGTTGCAAATACGATATTCACACTTTTTGAGTGGCAAATTTACCCCTAATTTGTATTTGGATGTGAAATATGACTCTTAAGAAAAATAAATTGCAAATACGATATTTACAATTTTTGAGTGGCAAATTTGCCCCTAATTTGTATTTCAAAGTGAAATATGACATTTAAGAAAAATAAGTTGCAAATACGATATTCACACATTTTGAGCGGCAAATTTGGCCCTAATTTGTATTTAGATGTGAAATATGACTCTTAAGTAAAATAAATTGCAAATACGATATTCACACTTTTTTAGTGGCAAATTTACCCCTAATTTGTATTTGGATGTGAAATATGACTCTTAAGGAAAATAAATTGCAAATACGATATTCACAATTTTTGAGTGGCAAATTTACCCCTAATTTTTATTTGGATGTGAAATATGACTCTTAAGGAAAGTAAATTTGCAAATACGATATTCAAACTTTTTGAGTGGCAAATTTGCCCCTAATTTGTATTTGTATGTGAAATATGACTCTTAAGGAAAATAAATTGAAAATACGATATTCACATTTTTTTGAGTGCAAATTTGCCCCTAATTTGTATTTCTAAGTTAAATATGACTCTTAAGTAAAATAAATTGCAAATACGATATTCACACTTTTTGAGAGGCAAATTTGCCCCTAATTTGTATTTCGAAGTGAAATATGACTCTTAAGGAAAATAAGTTGCAAATACGATATTCACACTTTTTGAGTGGCAAATTTGCCCCTGATTTGTATTTGGATGTGAAATATAACTTTTAAGGAAAATAAATTGCAAATACAGTATTCACAATTTTTGAGTGGCAAATTTCCCTCTAATTTGTATTTGAATGTGAAATATGACCCTTAAGGAAAATAAATTGCAAATACGATATTCACACTTTTTAAGTGGCAAATTTGCCCCTAATATGTATTTCTAAGTGAAATATGACGCTTAAGGAAAATAAATTGCAAATACGATATTCACACTTTTTGAGTGGCAAATTTGCCCCTAATTTGTATTTCGAAGTGAAATATGACTCTTAAGGAAAATTAATTTGCAAATACGATATTCACACTTTTTAGTGGCAAATTTGCCCCTAATTTGTATTTCTAGCTGAACTATGACTCTTAAGGAAAATAAGTTGCAAATACTATATTCACACTTTTTGAGTGGCAAATTTGCCCCTAATTTGTATTTCTAAATGAAATATGACTCTTAAGGAAAATAAATTTCAAATACGATATTCACACTTTATGAGTGGCAAATTTGCCCCTAAAATGTATTTCGAAGTGAAATATGACTCTTAAGGAAAATAAGTTGCAAATACGATATTCACACTTTTTGAGTGGCAAATTCGCCCCTAATTTGTATTTGGATGTGAAATATGACTCTTAAGGAAAATAAATTGCAAATACGATATTTACACTTTTTGAGTAGCAAATTTGCCCCTAAATTGTATTTCGAATTGAAATATGACTCTTAAGGAAAATAAGTTGCAAATACAACATTCACACTATTTGAGTGGCAAATTCGCCCCTAATTTATATTTAGATGTGAAATATGACTCTTAAGGAAAATAAATTGCAAATACGATATTCACACTTTTTAGTGGCAAATTTGCCCCTAATTTGTATTTGGATGTGAAATATGACTCTTAAGAAAAATAAATTGCAAATACGATATTCACAATTTTTGAGTGGCAAATTTGCCCCTAATTTGTATTTCAAAGTGAAATATGACATTTAAGAAAAATAAGTTGCAAATACGATATTCACACATTTTGAGCGGCAAATTTGGCCCTAATTTGTATTTAGATGTGAAATATGACTCTTAAGTAAAATAAATTGCAAATACGATATTCACACTTTTTTAGTGGCAAATTTACCCCTAATTTGTATTTGGATGTGAAATATGACTCTTAAGGAAAATAAATTGCAAATACGATATTCACAATTTTTGAGTGGCAAATTTACCCCTAATTTTTATTTGGATGTGAAATATGACTCTTAAGGAAAGTAAATTTGCAAATACGATATTCAAACTTTTTGAGTGGCAAATTTGCCCCTAATTTGTATTTGTATGTGAAATATGACTCTTAAGGAAAATAAATTGCAAATACGATATTCACATTTTTTTGAGTGCAAATTTGCCCCTAATTTGTATTTCTAAGTTAAATATGACTCTTAAGTAAAATAAATTGCAAATACGATATTCACACTTTTTGAGTGGCAAATTTGCCCCTAATTTGTATTTCGAAGTGAAATATGACTCTTAAGGAAAATAAGTTGCAAATACGATATTCACACTTTTTGAGTGGCAAATTTGCCCCTGATTTGTATTTGGATGTGAAATATAACTTTTAAGGAAAATAAATTGCAAATACAGTATTCACAATTTTTGAGTGGCAAATTTGCCCCTAATTTGTATTTGAATGTGAAATATGACCCTTAAGGAAAATAAATTGCAAATACGATATTCACACTTTTTAAGTGGCAAATTTGCCCCTAATATGTATTTCTAAGTGAAATATGACGCTTAAGGAAAATAAATTGCAAATACGATATTCACACTTTTTGAGTGGCAAATTTGCCCCTAATTTGTATTTCGAAGTGAAATATGACTCTTAAGGAAAATTAATTTGCAAATACGATATTCACACTTTTTAGTGGCAAATTTGCCCCTAATTTGTATTTCTAACTGAACTATGACTCTTAAGGAAAATAAGTTGCAAATACTATATTCACACTTTTTGAGTGGCAAATTTGCCCATAATTTGTATTTCTAAATGAAATATGACTCTTAAGGAAAATAAATTTCAAATACGATATTCACACTTTATGAGTGGCAAATTTGCCCCTAAAATGTATTTCGAAGTGAAATATGACTCTTAAGGAAAATAAGTTGCAAATACGATATTCACACTTTTTGAGTGGCAAATTCGCCCCTAATTTGTATTTGGATGTGAAATATGACTCTTAAGGAAAATAAATTGCAAATACGATATTTACACTTTTTGAGTGGCAAATTTGCCCCTAAATTGTATTTCGAAGTGAAATATGACTCTTAAGGAAAATAAGTTGCAAATACAACATTCACACTATTTGAGTGGCAAATTCGCCCCTAATTTATATTTAGATGTGAAATATGACTTTTAAGGAAAATAAATTGCAAATACGATATTCACACTTTTTAGTGGCAAATTTGCCCCTAATTTGTATTTGGATGTGAAATATAACTCTTAAGGAAAATAAATTGCAAATACGATATTCACACTTTTTGAGTGGCAAAATTGCCCCTAATTTGTATTTGGATGTGAAATATGACTCTTAAGAAAAATAAATTGCAAATACGATATTCACAATTTTTGAGTGGCAAATTTGCCACTAATTTGTATTTCAAAGTGAAATATGACATTTAAGAAAAATAAGTTGCAAATACGATATTCACACATTTTGAGCGGCAAATTTGGCCCTAATTTGTATTTAGATGTGAAATATGACTCTTAAGTAAAATAAATTGCAAATACGATATTCACACTTTTTTAGTGGCAAATTTACCCCTAATTTGTATTTGGATGTGAAATATGACTCTTAAGGAAAATAAATTGCAAATACGATATTCACAATTTTTGAGTGGCAAATTTACCCCTAATTTTTATTTGGATGTGAAATATGACTCTTAAGGAAAGTAAATTTGCAAATACGATATTCAAACTTTTTGAGTGGCAAATTTGCCCCTAATTTGTATTTGTATGTGAAATATGACTCTTAAGGAAAATAAATTGCAAATACGATATTCACATTTTTTTGAGTGCAAATTTGCCCCTAATTTGTATTTCTAAGTTAAATATGACTCTTAAGTAAAATAAATTGCAAATACGATATTCACACTTTTTGAGTGGCAAATTTGCCCCTAATTTGTATTTCGAAGTGAAATATGACTCTTAAGGAAAATAAGTTGCAAATACGATATTCACACTTTTTGAGTGGCAAATTTGCCCCTGATTTGTATTTGGATGTGAAATATAACTTTTAAGGAAAATAAATTGCAAATACAGTATTCACAATTTTTGAGTGGCAAATTTGCCCCTAATTTGTATTTGAATGTGAAATATGACCCTTAAGGAAAATAAATTGCAAATACGATATTCACACTTTTTAAGTGGCAAATTTGCCCCTAATATGTATTTCTAAGTGAAATATGACGCTTAAGGAAAATAAATTGCAAATACGATATTCACACTTTTTGAGTGGCAAATTTGCCCCTAATTTGTATTTCGAAGTGAAATATGACTCTTAAGGAAAATTAATTTGCAAATACGATATTCACACTTTTTAGTGGCAAATTTGCCCCTAATTTGTATTTCTAACTGAACTATGACTCTTAAGGAAAATAAGTTGCAAATACTATATTCACACTTTTTGAGTGGCAAATTTGCCCCTAATTTGTATTTCTAAATGAAATATGACTCTTAAGGAAAATAAATTTAAAATACGATATTCACACTTTATGAGTGGCAAATTTGCCCCTAAAATGTATTTCGAAGTGAAATATGACTCTTAAGGAAAATAAGTTGCAAATACGATATTCACACTTTTTGAGTGGCAAATTCGCCCCTAATTTGTATTTGGATGTGAAATATGACTCTTAAGGAAAATAAATTGCAAATACGATATTTACACTTTTTGAGTGGCAAATTTGCCCCTAAATTGTATTTCGAAGTGAAATATGACTCTTAAGGAAAATAAGTTGCAAATACAACATTCACACTATTTGAGTGGCAAATTCGCCCCTAATTTATATTTAGATGTGAAATATGACTCTTAAGGAAAATAAATTGCAAATACGATATTCACACTTTTTAGTGGCAAATTTGCCCCTAATTTGTATTTGGATGTGAAATATAACTCTTAAGGAAAATAAATTGCAAATACGATATTCACACTTTTTGAGTGGCAAAATTGCCCCTAATTTGTATTTGGATGTGAAATATGACTCTTAAGAAAAATAAATTGAAAATACGATATTCACAATTTTTGAGTGGCAAATTTGCCCCTAATTTGTATTTCAAAGTGAAATATGACATTTAAGAAAAATAAGTTGCAAATACGATATTCACACATTTTGAGCGGCAAATTTGGCCCTAATTTGTATTTAGATGTGAAATATGACTCTTAAGTAAAATAAATTGCAAATACGATATTCACACTTTTTTAGTGGCAAATTTACCCCTAATTTGTATTTGGATGTAAAATATGACTCTTAAGGAAAATAAATTGCAAATACGATATTCACAATTTTTTAGTGGCAAATTTGCCCCTAATTTGTATTTCAAAGTGAAATATGACATTTAAGAAAAATAAGTTGCAAATACGATATTCACACATTTTGAGCGGCAAATTTGGCCCTAATTTGTATTTAGATGTGAAATATGACTCTTAAGTAAAATAAATTGCAAATACGATATTCACAATTTTTGAGTGGCAAATTTGCCCCTAATTTGTATTTCAAAGTGAAATATGACATTTAAGAAAAATAAGTTGCAAATACGATATTCACACATTTTGAGCGGCAAATTTGGCCCTAATTTGTATTTAGATGTGAAATATGACTCTTATGTAAAATAAATTGCAAATACGATATTCACAATTTTTTAGTGGCAAATTTACCCCTAATTTGTATTTGGATGTGAAATATGACTTTTAAGGAAAATAAATTGCAAATACGATATTCACAATTTTTGAGTGGCAAATTTACCCCTAATTTTTATTTGGATGTGAAATATGACTCTTAAGGAAAGTAAATTTGCAAATACGATATTCAAACTTTTTGAGTGGCAAATTTGCCCCTAATTTGTATTTGTATGTGAAATATGACTCTTAAGGAAAATAAATTGCAAATACGATATTCACATTTTTTTGAGTGCAAATTTGCCCCTAATTTGTATTTCTAAGTTAAATATGACTCTTAAGTAAAATAAATTGCAAATACGATATTCACACTTTTTGAGTGGCAAATTTGCCCCTAATTTGTATTTCGAAGTGAAATATGACTCTTAAGGAAAATAAGTTGCAAATACGATATTCACACTTTTTGAGTGGCAAATTTGCCCCTGATTTGTATTTGGATGTGAAATATAACTTTTAAGGAAAATAAATTGCAAATACAGTATTCACAATTTTTGAGTGGCAAATTTGCCCCTAATTTGTATTTGAATGTGAAATATGACCCTTAAGGAAAATAAATTGCAAATACGATATTCACACTTTTTAAGTGGCAAATTTGCCCCTAATATGTATTTCTAAGTGAAATATGACGCTTAAGGAAAATAAATTGCAAATACGATATTCACACTTTTTGAGTGGCAAATTTGCCCCTAATTTGTATTTCGAAGTGAAATATGACTCTTAAGGAAAATTAATTTGCAAATACGATATTCACACTTTTTAGTGGCAAATTTGCCCCTAATTTGTATTTCTAACTGAACTATGACTCTTAAGGAAAATAAGTTGCAAATACTATATTCACACTTTTTGAGTGGCAAATTTGCCCCTAATTTGTATTTCTAAATGAAATATGACTCTTAAGGAAAATAAATTTCAAATACGATATTCACACTTTATGAGTGGCAAATTTGCCCCTAAAATGTATTTCGAAGTGAAATATGATTCTTAAGGAAAATAAGTTGCAAATACGATATTCACACTTTTTGAGTGGCAAATTCGCCCCTAATTTGTATTTGGATGTGAAATATGACTCTTAAGGAAAATAAATTGCAAATACGATATTTACACTTTTTGAGTGGCAAATTTGCCCCTAAATTGTATTTCGAAGTGAAATATGACTCTTAAGGAAAATAAGTTGCAAATACAACATTCACACTATTTGAGTGGCAAATTCGCCCCTAATTTATATTTAGATGTGAAATATGACTCTTAAGGAAAATAAATTGCAAATACGATATTCACACTTTTTAGTGGCAAATTTGCCCCTAATTTGTATTTGGATGTGAAATATAACTCTTAAGGAAAATAAATTGCAAATACGATATTCACACTTTTTGAGTGGCAAAATTGCCCCTAATTTGTATTTGGATGTGAAATATGACTTTTAAGAAAAATAAATTGCAAATACGATATTCACACTTTTTGAGTGGCAAATTTGCCCCTAATTTGTATTTCGAAGTGAAATATGACTCTTGAGAAAAATAAGTTGTAAATACGATATTCACACTTTTTGAGTGGCAAATTTGCCCCAAATTTGTATTTCAAAGTGAAATATGACACTTAAGAAAAATAAGTTGCAAATACGATATTCACACTTTTTGAGCGGCAAATTTGGCCCTAATTTTTATTTGGATGTGAAATATGACTCTTAAGTAAAATAAATTGCAAATACGATATTCACACTTTTTTAGTGGCAAATTTACCCCTAATTTGTATTTGGATGTGAAATATGACTCTTAAGGAAAATAAATTGCAAATACGATATTCACAATTTTTGAGTGGCAAAATTACCCTAATTTTTATTTGGATGTGAAATATGACTCTTAAGGAAAATAAATTTGCAAATACGATATTCAAACTTTTTGAGTGGCAAATTTGCCCCTAATTTGTATTTGTATGTGAAATATGACTCTTAAGGAAAATAAATTGCAAATACGATATTCACATTTTTTTGGGTGCAAATTTGCCCCTAATTTGTATTTCTAAGTTAAATATGACTCTTAAGTAAAATAAATTGCAAATACGATATTCACAATTTTTGAGTGGCAAATTTACCCTAATTTTTATTTGGATGTGAAATATGACTCTTAAGGAAAATAAATTTGCAAATACGATATTCAAACTTTTTGAGTGGCAAATTTGCCCCTAATTTGTATTTGTATGTGAAATATGACTCTTAAGGAAAATAAATTGCAAATACGATATTCACATTTTTTTGAGTGCAAATTTGCCCCTAATTTGTATTTCTAAGTTAAATATGACTCTTAAGTAAAATAAATTGCAAATACGATATTCACACTTTTTGAGTGGCAAATTTGCCCCTAATTTGTATTTCGAAGTGAAATATGACTCTTAAGGAAAATAAGTTGCAAATACGATATTCACACTTTTTGAGTGGCAAATTTGCCCCTGATTTGTATTTGGATGTGAAATATAACTTTTAAGGAAAATAAATTGCAAATACAGTATTCACAATTTTTGAGTGGCAAATTTGCCCCTAATTTGTATTTGAATGTGAAATATGACCCTTAAGGAAAATAAATTGCAAATACGATATTCACACTTTTTAAGTGGCAAATTTGCCCCTAATATGTATTTCTAAGTGAAATATGACGCTTAAGGAAAATAAATTGCAAATACGATATTCACACTTTTTGAGTGGCAAATTTGCCCCTAATTTGTATTTCGAAGTGAAATATGACTCTTAAGGAAAATTAATTTGCAAATACGATATTCACACTTTTTAGTGGCAAATTTGCCCCTAATTTGTATTTCTAACTGAACTATGACTCTTAAGGAAAATAAGTTGCAAATACTATATTCACACTTTTTGAGTGGCAAATTTGCCCCTAATTTGTATTTCTAAATGAAATATGACTCTTAAGGAAAATAAATTTCAAATACGATATTCACACTTTATGAGTGGCAAATTTGCCCCTAAAATGTATTTCGAAGTGAAATATGACTCTTAAGGAAAATAAGTTGCAAATACGATATTCACACTTTTTGAGTGGCAAATTCGCCCCTAATTTGTATTTGGATGTGAAATATGACTCTTAAGGAAAATAAAATGCAAATACGATATTTACACTTTTTGAGTGGCAAATTTGCCCCTAAATTGTATTTCGAAGTGAAATATGACTCTTAAGGAAAATAAGTTGCAAATACAACATTCACACTATTTGAGTGGCAAATTCGCCCCTAATTTATATTTAGATGTGAAATATGACTCTTAAGGAAAATAAATTGCAAATACGATATTCTCACTTTTTAGTGGCAAATTTGCCCCTAATTTGTATTTAGATGTGAAATATAACTCTTAAGGAAAATAAATTGCAAATACGATATTCACACTTTTTGAGTGGCAAAATTGCCCCTAATTTGTATTTGGATGTGAAATATGACTCTTAAGAAAAATAAATTGCAAATACGATATTCACACTTTTTGAGTGGCAAATTTGCCCCTAATTTGTATTTCGAAGTGAAATATGACTCTTGAGAAAAATAAGTTGTAAATACGATATTCACACTTTTTGAGTGGCAAATTTGCCCCAAATTTGTATTTCAAAGTGAAATATGACACTTAAGAAAAATAAGTTGCAAATACGATATTCAAACTTTTTGAGCGGCAAATTTGGCCCTAATTTGTATTTGGATGTGAAATATGACTCTTAAGTAAAATAAATTGCAAATACGATATTCACACTTTTTTAGTGGCAAATTTACCCCTAATTTGTATTTGGATGTGAAATATGACTCTTAAGGAAAATAAATTGCAAATACGATATTCACAATTTTTGAGTGGCAAATTTACCCTAATTTTTATTTGGATGTGAAATATGACTCTTAAGGAAAATAAATTTGCAAATACGATATTCAAACTTTTTGAGAGGCAAATTTGCCCCTAATTTGTATTTGTATGTGAAATATGACTCTTAAGGAAAATAAATTGCAAATACGATATTCACATTTTTTTGGGTGCAAATTTGCCCCTAATTTGTATTTCTAAGTTAAATATGACTCTTAAGTAAAATAAATTGCAAATACGATATTCACACTTTTTGAGTGGCAAATTTGCCCCTAATTTGTATTTCGAAGTGAAATATGACTCTTAAGGAAAATAAGTTGCAAATACGATATTCACACTTTTTGAGTGGCAAATTTGCCCCTGATTTGTATTTGGATGTGAAATATGACTCTTAAGGAAAATAAATTGCAAATACAGTATTCACAATTTTTGAGTGGCAAATTTGCCCCTAATTTGTATTTGAATGTGAAATATGACCCTTAAGAAAAATAAATTGCAAATACGATATTCACACTTTTTAAGTGGCAAATTTGCCCCTAATATGTATTTCTAAGTGAAATATGACACTTAAGGAAAATAAGTTGCAAATACGATATTCACACTTTTTGAGTGGCAAATTTGCCCCTAATTTGTATTTCGAAGTGAAATATGACTCTTAAGGAAAATTAATTTGCAAATACGATATTCACACTTTTTAGTGGCAAATTTGCCCCTAATTTGTATTTCTAACTGAACTATGACTATTAAGGAAAATAAGTTGCAAATACGATATTCACACTTTTTGAGTGGCAAATTTGCCCCTAATTTGTATTTCTAAATGAAATATGACTCTTAAGGAAATTAAATTTCAAATACGATATTCACACTTTATGAGTGGCAAATTTGCCCTTAAAATGTATTTCGAAGTGAAATATGACTCTTAAGGAAAATAAGTTGCAAATACGATATTCACACTTTTTGAGTGGCAAATTCGCCCCTAATTTGTATTTGGATGTGAAATATGACTCTTAAGGAAAATAAATTGCAAATACGATATTTACACTTTTTGAGTGGCAAATTTGCCCCTAAATTGTATTTCGAAGTGAAATATGACTCTTAAGGAAAATAAGTTGCAAATACAACATTCACACTATTTGAGTGGCAAATTCGCCCCTAATTTATATTTAGATGTGAAATATGACTCTTAAGGAAAATAAATTGCAAATACGATATTCACACTTTTTAGTGGCAAATTTGCCCCTAATTTGTATTTGGATGTGAAATATAACTCTTAAGGAAAATAAATTGCAAATACGATATTCACATTTTTTGAGTGGCAAAATTGCCCCTAATTTGTATTTGGATGTGAAATATTACTCTTAAGAAAAATAAATTGCAAATACGATATTCACACTTTTTGAGTGGCAAATTTGCCCCTAATTTGTATTTCGAAGTGAAATATGATTCTTGAGGAAAATAAGTTGTAAATACGATATTCACACTTTTTGAGTGGCAATTTTGCCCTAATTTGTATTTCGAAGTGAAATATGACTCTTATGGAAAATAAATTGCAAATACAATATTCAAACTTTTTAGTGGCAAATTTGCCCCTAATTTTTATTTCTAACTTAACTTTGACTCTTAAGGAAAATAAGTTGCAAATACGATATTCACACTTTTTGAGTGGCAAATTTACCCCTAATTTGTATTTGGATGTGAAATATGACTCTTAAGAAAAATAAATTGCAAATACGATTTTCACAATTTTTGAGTGGCAAATTTGCCCCTAATTTGTATTTCAAAGTGAAATATGACATTTAAGAAAAATAAGTTGCAAATACGATATTCACACATTTTGAGCGGCAAATTTGGCCCTAATTTGTATTTAGATGTGAAATATGACACTTAAGTAAAATAAATTGCAAATACGATATTCACACTTTTTTAGTGGCAAATTTACCCCTAATTTGTATTTGGATGTGAAATATGACTCTTAAGGAAAATAAATTGCAAATACGATATTCACAATTTTTGAGTGGCAAATTTACCCCTAATTTTTATTTGGATGTGAAATATGACTCTTAAGGAAAGTAAATTTGCAAATACGATATTCAAACTTTTTGAGTGGCAAATTTGCCCCTATTTTGTATTTGTATGTGAAATATGACTCTTAAGGAAAATAAATTGCAAATACGATATTCACATTTTTTTGAGTGCAAATTTGCCCCTAATTTGTATTTCTAAGTTAAATATGACTCTTAAGTAAAATAAATTGCAAATACGATATTCACACTTTTTGAGTGGCAAATTTGCCCCTAATTTGTATTTCGAAGTGAAATATGACTCTTAAGGAAAATAAGTTGCAAATACGATATTCACACTTTTTGAGTGGCAAATTTGCCCCTGATTTGTATTTGGATGTGAAATATGACTTTTAAGGAAAATAAATTGCAAATACAGTATTCACAATTTTTGAGTGGCAAATTTGCCCCTAATTTGTATTTGAATGTGAAATATGACCCTTAAGGAAAATAAATTGCAAATACGATATTCACACTTTTTAAGTGGCAAATTTGCCCCTAATATGTATTTCTAAGTGAAATATGACACTTAAGGAAAATAAGTTGCAAATACGATATTCACACTTTTTGAGTGGCAAATTCGCCCCTAATTTGTATTTGGATGTGAAATATGACTCTTAAGGAAAATAAATTGCAAATACGATATTTACACTTTTTGAGTGGCAAATTTGCCCCTAAATTGTATTTCGAAGTGAAATATGACTCTTAAGGAAAATAAGTTGCAAATACAACATTCACACTATTTGAGTGGCAAATTCGCCCCTAATTTATATTTAGATGTGAAATATGACTCTTAAGGAAAATAAATTGCAAATACGATATTCACACTTTTTAGTGGCAAATTTGCCCCTAATTTGTATTTGGATGTGAAATATAACTCTTAAGGAAAATAAATTGCAAATACGATATTCACATTTTTTGAGTGACAAAATTGCCCCTAATTTGTATTTGGATGTGAAATATTACTCTTAAGAAAAATAAATTGCAAATACGATATTCACACTTTTTGAGTGGCAAATTTGCCCCTAATTTGTATTTCGAAGTGAAATATGACTCTTGAGGAAAATAAGTTGTAAATACGATATTCACACTTTTTGAGTGGCAATTTTGCCCTAATTTGTATTTCGAAGTGAAATATGACTCTTATGGAAAATAAATTGCAAATACAATATTCAAACTTTTTAGTGGCAAATTTGCCCCTAATTTTTATTTCTAACTTAACTTTGACTCTTAAGGAAAATAAGTTGCAAATACGATATTCACACTTTTTGAGTGGCAAATTTACCCCTAATTTGTATTTGGATGTGAAATATGACTCTTAAGAAAAATAAATTGCAAATACGATATTCACAATTTTTTAGTGGCAAATTTGCCCCTAATTTGTATTTCAAAGTGAAATATGACATTTAAGAAAAATAAGTTGCAAATACGATATTCACACATTTTGAGCGGCAAATTTGGCCCTAATTTGTATTTAGATGTGAAATATGACTCTTAAGTAAAATAAATTGCAAATACGATATTCACACTTTTTTAGTGGCAAATTTACCCCTAATTTGTATTTGGATGTGAAATATGACTCTTAAGGAAAATAAATTGCAAATACGATATTCACAATTTTTGAGTGGCAAATTTACCCCTAATTTTTATTTGGATGTGAAATATGACTCTTAAGGAAAGTAAATTTGCAAATACGATATTCAAACTTTTTGAGTGGCAAATTTGCCCCTATTTTGTATTTGTATGTGAAATATGACTCTTAAGGAAAATAAATTGCAAATACGATATTCACATTTTTTTGAGTGTAAATTTGCCCCTAATTTGTATTTCTAAGTTAAATATGACTCTTAAGTAAAATAAATTGCAAATACGATATTCACACTTTTTGAGTGGCAAATTTGCCCCTAATTTGTATTTCGAAGTGAAATATGACTCTTAAGGAAAATAAGTTGCAAATACGATATTCACACTTTTTGAGTGGCAAATTTGCCCCTGATTTGTATTTGGATGTGAAATATGACTTTTAAGGAAAATAAATTGCAAATACAGTATTCACAATTTTTGAGTGGCAAATTTGCCCCTAATTTGTATTTGAATGTGAAATATGACCCTTAAGGAAAATAAATTGCAAATACGATATTCACACTTTTTAAGTGGCAAATTTGCCCCTAATATGTATTTCTAAGTGAAATATGACACTTAAGGAAAATAAGTTGCAAATACGATATTCACACTTTTTGAGTGGCAAATTTGCCCCTAATTTGTATTTCGAAGTGAAATATGACTCTTAAGGAAAATTAATTTGCAAATACGATATTCACACTTTTTAGTGGCAAATTTGCCCCTAATTTGTATTTCTAACTGAACTATGACTCTTAAGGAAAATAAGTTGCAAATACGATATTCACACTTTTTGAGTGCCAAATTTGCCCCTAAATGAAATATGACTCTTAAGGAAAATAAATTTCAAATACGATATTCACACTTTATGAGTGGCAAATTTGCCACTAAAATGTATTTCGAAGTGAAATATGACTCTTAAGGAAAATAAGTTGCAAATACGATATTCACACTTTTTGAGTGGCAAATTCGCCCCTAATTTGTATTTGGATGTGAAATATGACTTTTAAGGAAAATAAATTGCAAATACGATATTTACACTTTTTGAGTGGCAAATTTGCCCCTAAATTGTATTTCGAAGTGAAATATGACTCTTAAGGAAAATAAGTTGCAAATACAACATTCACACTATTTGAGTGGCAAATTCGCCCCTAATTTATATTTAGATGTGAAATATGACTCTTAAGGAAAATAAATTGCAAATACGATATTCACACTTTTTAGTGGCAAATTTGCCCCTAATTTGTATTTGGATGTGAAATATAACTTTTAAGGAAAATAAATTGCAAATACGATATTCACACTTTTTGAGTGGCAAAATTGCCCCTAATTTGTATTTGGATGTGAAATATGACTCTTAAGAAAAATAAATTGCAAATACGATATTCACACTTTTTGAGTGGCAAATTTGCCCCTAATTTGTATTTCGAAGTGAAATATAACTCTTGAGAAAAATAAGTTGTAAATACGATATTCACACTTTTTGAGTGGCAAATTTGCCCCAAATTTGTATTTCAAAGTGAAATATGACACTTAAGAAAAATAAGTTGCAAATACGATATTCACACTTTTTGAGCGGCAAATTTGGCCCTAATTTGTATTTGGATGTGAAATATGACTCTTAAGAAAAATAAATTGCAAATACGATATTCACAATTTTTGAGTGGCAAATTTGCCCCTAATTTGTATTTCAAAGTGAAATATGACATTTAAGAAAAATAAGTTGCAAATACGATATTCACACATTTTGAGCGGCAAATTTGGCCCTAATTTGTATTTAGATGTGAAATATGACTCTTAAGTAAAATAAATTGCAAATACGATATTCACACTTTTTTAGTGGCAAATTTACCCCTAATTTGTATTTGGATGTGAAATATGACTCTTAAGGAAAATAAATTGCAAATACGATATTCACAATTTTTGAGTGGCAAATTTACCCCTAATTTTTATTTGGATGTGAAATATGACTCTTAAGGAAAGTAAATTTGCAAATACGATATTCAAACTTTTTGAGTGGCAAATTTGCCCCTATTTTGTATTTGTATGTGAAATATGACTCTTAAGGAAAATAAATTGCAAATACGATATTCACATTTTTTTGAGTGCAAATTTGCCCCTAATTTGTATTTCTAAGTTAAATATGACTCTTAAGTAAAATAAATTGCAAATACGATATTCACACTTTTTGAGTGGCAAATTTGCCCCTAATTTGTATTTCGAAGTGAAATATGACTCTTAAGGAAAATAAGTTGCAAATACGATATTCACACTTTTTGAGTGGCAAATTTGCCCCTGATTTGTATTTGGATGTGAAATATGACTTTTAAGGAAAATAAATTGCAAATACAGTATTCACAATTTTTGAGTGGCAAATTTGCCCCTAATTTGTATTTGAATGTGAAATATGACCCTTAAGGAAAATAAATTGCAAATACGATATTCACACTTTTTAAGTGGCAAATTTGCCCCTAATATGTATTTCTAAGTGAAATATGACACTTAAGGAAAATAAGTTGCAAATACGATATTCACACTTTTTGAGTGGCAAATTTGCCCCTAATTTGTATTTCGAAGTGAAATATGATTCTTAAGGAAAATTAATTTGCAAATACGATATTCACACTTTTTAGTGGCAAATTTGCCCCTAATTTGTATTTCTAACTGAACTATGACTCTTAAGGAAAATAAGTTGCAAATACGATATTCACACTTTTTGAGTGGCAAATTTGCCCCTAATTTGTATTTCTAAATGAAATATGACTCTTAAGGAAAATAAATTTCAAATACGATATTCACACTTTATGAGTGGCAAATTTGCCCCTAAAATGTATTTCGAAGTGAAATATGACTCTTAAGGAAAATAAGTTGCAAATACGATATTCACACTTTTTGAGTGGCAAATTCGCCCCTAATTTGTATTTGGATGTGAAATATGACTCTTAAGGAAAATAAATTGCAAATACGATATTTACACTTTTTGAGTGGCAAATTTGCCCCTAAATTGTATTTCGAAGTGAAATATGACTCTTAAGGAAAATAAGTTGCAAATACAACATTCACACTATTTGAGTGGCAAATTCGCCCCTAATTTATATTTAGATGTGAAATATGACTCTTAAGGAAAATAAATTGCAAATACGATATTCACACTTTTTAGTGGCAAATTTGCCCCTAATTTGTATTTGGATGTGAAATATAACTCTTAAGGAAAATAAATTGCAAATACGATATTCACACTTTTTGAGTGGCAAAATTGCCCCTAATTTGTATTTGGATGTGAAATATGACTCTTAAGAAAAATAAATTGCAAATACGATATTCACACTTTTTGAGTGGCAAATTTGCCCCTAATTTGTATTTCGAAGTGAAATATGACTCTTGAGAAAAATAAGTTGTAAATACGATATTCACACTTTTTGAGTGGCAAATTTGCCCCAAATTTGTATTTCAAAGTGAAATATGACACTTAAGAAAAATAAGTTGCAAATACGATATTCACACTTTTTGAGCGGCAAATTTGGCCCTAATTTGTATTTGGATGTGAAATATGACTCTTAAGTAAAATAAATTGCAAATACGATATTCACACTTTTTTAGTGGCAAATTTACCCCTAATTTGTATTTGGATGTGAAATATGACTCTTAAGGAAAATAAATTGCAAATACGATATTCACAATTTTTGAGTGGCAAATTTACCCTAATTTTTATTTGGATGTGAAATATGACTCTTAAGGAAAATAAATTTGCAAATACGATATTCAAACTTTTTGAGTGGCAAATTTGCCCCTAATTTGTATTTGTATGTGAAATATGACTCTTAAGGAAAATAAATTGCAAATACGATATTCACATTTTTTTGGGTGCAAATTTGCCCCTAATTTGTATTTCTAAGTTAAATATGACTCTTAAGTAAAATAAATTGCAAATACGATATTCACACTTTTTGAGTGGCAAATTTGCCCCTAATTTGTATTTCGAAGTGAAATATGACTCTTAAGGAAAATAAGTTGCAAATACGATATTCACACTTTTTGAGTGGCAAATTTGCCCCTGATTTGTATTTGGATGTGAAATATGACTTTTAAGGAAAATAAATTGCAAATACAGTATTCACAATTTTTGAGTGGCAAATTTGCCCCTAATTTGTATTTGAATGTGAAATATGACCCTTAAGGAAAATAAATTGCAAATACGATATTCACACTTTTTAAGTGGCAAATTTGCCCCTAATATGTATTTCTAAGTGAAATATGACACTTAAGGAAAATAAGTTGGAAATACGATATTCACACTTTTTGAGTGGCAAATTTGCCCCTAATTTGTATTTCGAAGTGAAATATGACTCTTAAGGAAAATTAATTTGCAAATACGATATTCACACTTTTTAGTGGCAAATTTGCCCCTAATTTGTATTTCTAACTGAACTATGACTCTTAAGGAAAATAAGTTGCAAATACGATATTCACACTTTTTGAGTGGCAAATTTGCCCCTAATTTGTATTTCTAAATGAAATATGACTCTTAAGGAAAATAAATTTCAAATACGATATTCACACTTTATGAGTGGCAAATTTGCCCCTAAAATGTATTTCGAAGTGAAATATGACTCTTAAGGAAAATAAGTTGCAAATACGATATTCACACTTTTTGAGTGGCAAATTCGCCCCTAATTTGTATTTGGATGTGAAATATGACTCTTAAGGAAAATAAATTGCAAATACGATATTTACACTTTTTGAGTTGCAAATTTGCCCCTAAATTGTATTTCGAAGTGAAATATGACTCTTAAGGAAAATAAGTTGCAAATACAACATTCACACTATTTGAGTGGCAAATTCGCCCCTAATTTATATTTAGATGTGAAATATGACTCTTAAGGAAAATAAATTGCAAATACGATATTCACACTTTTTAGTGGCAAATTTGCCCCTAATTTGTATTTGGATGTGAAATATAACTCTTAAGGAAAATAAATTGCAAATACGATATTCACATTTTTTGAGTGGCAAAATTGCCCCTAATTTGTATTTGGATGTGAAATATGACTCTTAAGAAAAATAAATTGCAAATACGATATTCACACTTTTTGAGTGGCAAATTTGCCCCTAATTTGTATTTCGAAGTGAAATATGACTCTTGAGGAAAATAAGTTGTAAATACGATATTCACACTTTTTGAGTGGCAATTTTGCCCTAATTTGTATTTCGAAGTGAAATATGACTCTTATGGAAAATAAATTGCAAATACAATATTCAAACTTTTTAGTGGCAAATTTGCCCCTAATTTTTATTTCTAACTTAACTTTGACTCTTAAGGAAAATAAGTTGCAAATACGATATTCACACTTTTTGAGTGGCAAATTTACCCCTAATTTGTATTTGGATGTGAAATATGACTCTTAAGAAAAATAAATTGCAAATACGATATTCACAATTTTTGAGTGGCAAATTTGCCCCTAATTTGTATTTCAAAGTGAAATATGACATTTAAGAAAAATAAGTTGCAAATACGATATTCACACATTTTGAGCGGCAAATTTGGCCCTAATTTGTATTTAGATGTGAAATATGACTCTTAAGTAAAATAAATTGCAAATACGATATTCACACTTTTTTAGTGGCAAATTTACCCCAAATTTGTATTTGGATGTGAAATATGACTCTTAAGGAAAATAAATTGCAAATACGATATTCACAATTTTTGAGTGGCAAATTTACCCCTAATTTTTATTTGGATGTGAAATATGACTCTTAAGGAAAGTAAATTTGCAAATACGATATTCAAACTTTTTGAGTGGCAAATTTGCCCCTAATTTGTATTTGTATGTGAAATATGACTCTTAAGGAAAATAAATTGCAAATACGATATTCACATTTTTTTGAGTGCAAATTTGCCCCTAATTTGTATTTCTAAGTTAAATATGACTCTTAAGTAAAATAAATTGCAAATACGATATTCACACTTTTTGAGTGGCAAATTTGCCCCTAATTTGTATTTCGAAATGAAATATGACTCTTAAGGAAAATAAGTTGCAAATACGATATTCACACTTTTTGAGTGGCAAATTTGCCCCTGATTTGTATTTGGATGTGAAATATGACTTTTAAGGAAAATAAATTGCAAATACAGTATTCACAATTTTTGAGTGGCAAATTTGCCCCTAATTTGTATTTGAATGTGAAATATGACCCTTAAGGAAAATAAATTGCAAATACGATATTCACACTTTTTAAGTGGCAAATTTGCCCCTAATATGTATTTATAAGTGAAATATGACACTTAAGGAAAATAAGTTGCAAATACGATATTCACACTTTTTGAGTGGCAAATTTGCCCCTAATTTGTATTTCGAAGTGAAATATGACTCTTAAGGAAAATTAATTTGCAATTACGATATTCACACTTTTTAGTGGCAAATTTGCCCCTAATTTGTATTTCTAACTGAACTATGACTCTTAAGGAAAATAAGTTGCCAATACGATATTCACACTTTTTGAGTGGCAAATTTGCCCCTAATTTGTATTTCTAAATGAAATATGACTCTTAAGGAAAATAAATTTCAAATACGATATTCACACTTTATGAGTGGCAAATTTGCCCCTAAAATGTATTTCGAAGTGAAATATGACTCTTAAGGAAAATAAGTTGCAAATACGATATTCACACTTTTTGAGTGGCAAATTCGCCCCTAATTTGTATTTGGATGTGAAATATGACTCTTAAGGAAAATAAATTGCAAATACGATATTTACACTTTTTGAGTGGCAAATTTGCCCCTAAATTGTATTTCAAAGTGAAATATGACTCTTAAGGAAAATAAGTTGCAAATACAACATTCACACTATTTGAGTGGCAAATTCGCCCCTAATTTATATTTAGATGTGAAATATGACTCTTAAGGAAAATAAATTGCAAATACGATATTCACACTTTTTAGTGGCAAATTTGCCCCTAATTTGTATTTGGATGTGAAATATAACTCTTAAGGAAAATAAATTGCAAATACGATATTCACATTTTTTGAGTGGCAAAATTGCCCCTAATTTGTATTTGGATGTGAAATATGACTCTTAAGAAAAATAAATTGCAAATACGATATTCACACTTTTTGAGTGTCAAATTTGCCCCTAATTTGTATTTCGAAGTGAAATATGACTCTTGAGGAAAATAAGTTGTAAATACGATATTCACACTTTTTGAGTGGCAATTTTGCCCTAATTTGTATTTCGAAGTGAAATATGACTCTTATGGAAAATAAATTGCAAATACAATATTCAAACTTTTTAGTGGCAAATTTGCCCCTAATTTTTATTTCTAACTTAACTTTGACTCTTAAGGAAAATAAGTTGCAAATACAATATTCACACTTTTTGAGTGGCAAATTTACCCCTAATTTGTATTTGGATGTGAAATATGACTCTTAAGAAAAATAAATTGCAAATACGATATTCACAATTTTTGAGTGGCAAATTTGCCCCTAATTTGTATTTCAAAGTGAAATATGACATTTAAGAAAAATAAGTTGCAAATACGATATTCACACATTTTGAGAGGCAAATTTGGCCCTAATTTGTATTTAGATGTGAAATATGACTCTTAAGTAAAATAAATTGCAAATACGATATTCACACTTTTTTAGTGGCAAATTTACCCCTAATTTGTATTTGGATGTGAAATATGACTCTTAAGGAAAATAAATTGCAAATACGATATTCACAATTTTTGAGTGGCAAATTTACCCCTAATTTTTATTTGGATGTGAAATATGACTCTTAAGGAAAGTAAATTTCCAAATACGATATTCAAACTTTTTGAGTGGCAAATTTGCCCCTAATTTGTATTTGTATGTGAAATATGACTCTTAAGGAAAATAAATTGCAAATACGATATTCACATTTTTTTGAGTGCAAATTTGCCCCTAATTTGTATTTCTAAGTTAAATATGACTCTTAAGTAAAATAAATTGCAAATACGATATTCACACTTTTTGAGTGGCAAATTTGCCCCTAATTTGTATTTCGAAGTGAAATATGACTCTTAAGGAAAATAAGTTGCAAATACAATATTCACACTTTTTGAGAGGCAAATTCGTCCCTAATTTGTATTTGGATGTGAAATATGACTCTTAAGGAAAATAAGTTGCAAATACAACATTCATACTATTTGAGTGGCAAATTCGCCCCTAATTTATATTTAGATGTGAAATATGACTTTTAAGGAAAATAAATTGCAAATACGATATTCACACTTTTTGAGTGGCAAATTTGCCCCTAAATTGTATTTCGAAGTGAAATATGACTCTTAAGGAAAATAAGTTGCAAATACAACATTCACACTATTTGAGTGGCAAATTCGCCCCTAATTTATATTTAGATGTGAAATATGACTCTTAAGGAAAATAAATTGCAAATACCATTTTCACACTTTTTGAGTGGCAAATTTGCCCCTAATTTATATTTGGATGTGAAATATGACTCTTAAGGAAAATAAATTTGCAAATACGATATTCACACTTTTTGAGTGGCAAATTTGCCCCTAATTTGTATTTGTATGTGAAATATGACTGTTAAGGAAAATAAATTGAAAATACGATATTCACACTTTTTGAGTGGCAAATTTGCCCCTAATTTGTATTTCGAAGTGAAATATGACTCTTCAGGAAAATAAGTTGCAAATACGATATTCACAATTTTTGAGTGGATGTGAAATATGACTCTTAAGGAAAATAAATTGCAAATACGATATTCACAATTTTTGAGTGACAAATTTGCCCCTAATTTGTATTTCGAAGTGAAATATGACTCTTGAGGAAAATAAGTTGTAAATACGATATTCACACTTTTTGAGTGACAAATTTGTCCCTAATTTGTATTTGGATGTGAAATATGACTCTTAAGGAAAATAAATTGCAAATACGATATTCACACTTTTTGAGTGGCAAATTTGCCCCTAATTTGTATTTGGATGTGAAATGTGACTCTTAAGGAAAAGAAATTGCAAATACGATATTCACACTTTTTGAGTGGCAAATTTGCCCCTAATTTTTATTTCGATGTGAAATATGACTCTTAAGGAAAATAAATTGCAAATACGATATTCACAATTTTTGAGTGGCAAATTTGCCCCTAATTTTTATTTCGAAGTGAAATATGACACTTAAGAAAAATAAGTTGCAAATACGATATTCACACTTTTTGAGCGGCAAATTTGCCCCTAATTTGTATTTGGATGTAAAATATGACTCTTAAGAAAAATAAATTGCAAATACGATATTCACACTTTTTTGAGTGGCAAATTTGCCCCTAATTTGTATTTCTAAGTGAAATATGACTCTTAAGGAAAATAAATTGCAAATACCATTTTCACACTTTTTGAGTGGCAAATTCGCCCCTAATTAATATTTGGATGTGAAATATGACTCTTAAGAAAAATAAATTTGCAAATACGATATTCACCATTTTTGGGTGGCAAATTTGCTCCTAATTTGTATTTGGATGTGAAATATGACTCTAAAACAAAATAAATTACAAATACGAATTTCACACTTATTGAGTGGCAAATTTGCCCCTAATTTGTATTTGAAAGTGAAATATGACTCTTTAGGAAAATAAGTTGCAAATACGATATTCACACTTTTTGAGTGGATGTGAATTATGACTCTCAAGGAAAATAAATTGCAAATACGATATTCACACATTTTAGTGGCAAATTTGCCTCTAATTTGTATTTGGATGTGAAATGTGACTCTTAAGGAAAAGAAATTGCAAATACGATATTCACACTTTTTGAGTGGCAAATTTGCCCCTAATTTTTATTTCGATGTGAAATATGACTCTTAAGGAAAATGAATTGCAAATACGATATTCACCATTTTTGAGTGGCAAATTTGCCCTTAATTTGTATTTGGATGTGAAATACGACTCTTAAAGAAAATAAATTGCAAATACGATATTCACACATTTTTAAGTGACATATTTGCCCCAAATTTGTATTTCTAAGTGAAATATGACTCTTAAGGAAAATAAATTGCAAATACGATATTCACACTTTTTGAGTGGCAAATTTGCCCCTGATTTGTATTTCGAAGTGAAATATGACTTTTAAGGAAAATAAATTGCAAATACGTTATTCACACTTTTTGAGTGGCAAATTTGCTCCTGATTTGTATTTGGAAGTGAAATAGGTGAAATATGACTTTTAAGGAAAATAAATTGCAAATACAGTATTCACACTTTTTTAGTGGCAAATTTGCCCCTAATTTGTATTTCTAAGTGAAATATGACTCTTAAGGAAAATAAATTGCAAATACCATTTTCACACTTTTTGAGTGGCAAATTCGACCCTAATTTATATTTGTATGTGAAATATGACTCTTAAGAAAAATAAATTTGCAAATACCATTTTCACACTTTTTGAGTGGCAAATTTGCTCCTAATTTGTATTTGGATGTGAAATATGACTCTAAAACAAAATAAATTACAAATACAAATTTCACACTTATTGAGTGGCAAATTTGCCCCTAATTTTAATTTCGAAGTGAAATATGACTCTTTAGGAAAATAAGTTGCAAATACGATATTCACACTTTTTGAGTGGATGTGAAATATGACTCTTAAGGAAAATAAATTGCAAATACGATATTCACACTTTTTAGTGGCAAATTTGCCTCTAATTTGTATTTGGATGTGAAATGTGACTCTTAAGGAAAAGAAATTGCAAATACGATATTCACACTTTTTGAGTGGCAAATTTGCCCCTAATTTTTATTTCGATGTGAAATATGACTCTTAAGGAAAATAAATTGCAAATACGATATTCACAATTTTTGAGTGGCAAATTTGCCCTTAATTTGTATTTGGATGTGAAATACGACTCTTAAAGAAAATAAATTGCAAATACGATATTCACACTTTTTTAAGTGACATATTTGCCCCTAATTTGTATTTCTAAGTGAAATATGACTCTTTAGGAAAATAAATTGCAAATACGATATTCACATTTTTTGAGTGGCAAATTTGCCCCTAATTTGTATTTCGAAGTGAAATATGACTCTTAAGGAAAATAAGTTGCAAATACGATATTCACACTATTTGAGTGGCAAATTCGCCCCTAATTTGTATTTAGATGTGAAATATGACTCTTAAGGAAAATAAATTGCAAATACGATATTCACTCTTTTTAGTAGCAAATTTGCCCCTAATTTGTATTTGGATGTGAAATATAACTCTTAAGGAAAAGAAATTGCAAATACGATATTCACACTTTTTGAGTGGCAAATTTGCCCCTAATTTTTATTTCGATGTGAAATATGACTCTTAAGGAAAATAAATTGCAAATACGATATTCACAATTTTTGAGTGGCAAATTTGCCCTTAATTTTTATTTCGAAGTGAAATATGACACTTAAGAAAAATAAGTTGCAAATACGATATTCACACTTTTTGAGCGGCAAATTTGCCCCTAATTTGTATTTCTAAGTGAAATATGACTCTTAAGGAAAATAAATTGCAAATACGATATTCACACTTTTTTGAGTGGCAAATTTGCCCCTAATTTGTATTTCTAAGTGAAATATGACTCTTAAGGAAAATAAATTGCAAATACGATATTCACACTTTTTGAGTGGCAAATTTGCCCCTAATTTGTATTTCGAAGTGAAATATGATTCTTAAGGAAAATAAGTTGCAAATACGATATTCACACTTTTTGAGTGGCAAATTTACCCTTGATTTGTATTTGGAGGTGAAATATGACTTTTAAGGAAAATAAATTGCAAATACAGTATTCACAATTTTTGAGTGGCAAATTTGCCCCTAATTTGTATTTGAATGTGAAATATGACTCTTAAAGAAAATAAATTGCAAATACGATATTCACACTTTTTTAGTGGCAAATTTGCCCCTAATTTGTATTTGGATGTGAAATATAACTCTTAACGAAAATAAATTACAAATACGATATTCACACTTTTTGAGTGGCAAATTTGCCCCTAATTTTTATTTATAAGTGAAATATGACTCTTAAGGAAAATAAATTGCAAATACCATTTTCACACTTTTTGAGTGGCAAATTCGCCCCTAATTAATATTTGGATGTGAAATATGACTCTTAAGGAAAATAAATTTGCAAATACGATATTCACCATTTTTGAGTGGCAAATTTGCTCCTAATTTGTATTTGGATGTGAAATATGACTCTAAAACAAAATAAATTACAAATACGAATTTCACACTTATTGAGTGGCAAATTTGCCCCTAATTTGTATTTCAAAGTGAAATATGACTCTTTAGGAAAATAAGTTGCAAATACGATATTCACACTTTTTGAGTGGATGTGAATTATGACTCTTAAGGAAAATAAATTGCAAATACGATATTCACACATTTTAGTGGCAAATTTGCCTCTAATTTGTATTTGGATGTGAAATGTGACTCTTAAGGAAAAGAAATTGCAAATACGATATTCACACTTTTTGAGTGGCAAATTTGCCCCTAATTTTTATTTCGATGTGAAATATGACTCTTAAGGAAAATAAATTGCAAATACGATATTCACCATTTTTTAGTGGCAAATTTGCCCTTAATTTGTATTTGGATGTGAAATACGACTCTTAAAGAAAATAAATTGCAAATACGATATTCACACATTTTTAAGTGACATATTTGCCCCTAATTTGTATTTCTAAGTGAAATATGACTCTTAAGGAAAATAAATTGCAAATACGATATTCACATTTTTTGAGTGGCAAATTTGCCCCTAATTTGTATTTCGAAGTGAAATAAGACTCTTAAGGAAAATAAATTGCAAATACGATATTCACACTTTTTGAGTGGCAAATTTGCTCCTGATTTGTATTTGGATGTGAAATATGACTTTTAAGGAAAATAAATTGCAAATACAGTATTCACAATTTTTTAGTGGCAAATTTGCCCCTAATTTGTATTTGAATGTGAAATATGACTCTTAAGGAAAATAAATTGCAAATACGATATTCACACTTTTTGAGTGGCAAATTTGCCCCTAATTTGTATTTGGATGTGAAATATAACTCTTAAGGAAAATAAATTGCAAATACGATATTCACACTTTTTGAGTGGCAAATTTGCGCCTAATTTTTATTTCTAAGTGAAATATGACTCTTAAGGAAAATAAATTGCAAATACCATTTTCACACTTTTTGAGTGGCAAATTCGACCCTAATTTATATTTGTATGTGAAATATGACTCTTAAGAAAAATAAATTTGCAAATACGATATTCACCATTTTTGAGTGACAAATTTGCTCCTAATTTGTATTTGGATGTGAAATATGACTCTAAAACAAAATAAAATTACAAATACAAATTTCACACTTATTGAGTGGCAAATTTGCCCCTAATTTGTATTTCGAAGTGAAATATGACTCTTTAGGAAAATAAGTTGCAAATACGATATTCACACTTTTTGAGTGGATGTGAAATATGACTCTTAAGGAAAATAAATTGCAAATACGATATTCACACTTTTTAGTGGCAAATTTGCCTCTAATTTGTATTTGGATGTGAAATGTGACTCTTAAGGAAAAGAAATTGCAAATACGATATTCACACTTTTTGAGTGGCAAATTTGCCCCTAATTTTTATTTCGATGTGAAATATGACTCTTAAGGAAAATAAATTGCAAATACCATATTCACAATTTTTGAGTGGCAAATTTGCCCTTAATTTGTATTTGGATGTGAAATACGACTCTTAAAGAAAATAAATTGCAAATACGATATTCACACTTTTTTAAGTGACATATTTGCCCCTAATTTTATTTCTAAGTGAAATATGACTCTTAAGGAAAATAAATTGCAAATACGATATTCACATTTTTTGAGTGGCAAATTTGCCCCTAATTTGTATTTCGAAGTGAAATATGACTCTTAAGGAAAATAAGTTGCAAATACGATATTCACACTATTTGAGTGGCAAATTCGCCCCTAATTTGTATTTAGATGTGAAATATGACTCTTAATGAAAATAAATTGCAAATACGATAGTCACTCTTTTTAGTAGCAAATTTGCCCCTAATTTGTATTTGGATGTGAAATATAACTCTTAAGGAAAATAAATTTTAAATACGATATTCACACTTTTTGAGTGGCAAATTTGCCCCTAATTTGTATTTGGATGTGAAATATGACTCTTAAGCAAAATAAATTGCAAATACGATATTCACACTTTTTGAGTGGCAAATTTGCCCCTAATTTGTATTTCGAAGTGAAATATGACTCTTGAGGAAAATAAGTTGTAAATACGAAATTCACACTTTTTGAGTGACAAATTTGTCCCTAATTTGTATTTGGATGTGAAATATGACTCTTAAGGAAAATAAATTGCAAATACGATATTCACACTTTTTGAGTTGCAAATTTGCCCCTAATTTGTATTTGGATGTGAAATGTGACTCTTAAGGAAAAGAAATTGCAAATACGATATTCACACTTTTTGAGTGGCAAATTTGCCCCTAATTTTTATTTCGATGTGAAATATGACTCTTAAGGAAAATAAATTGCAAATACGATATTCACAATTTTTGAGTGGCAAATTTGCCCCTAATTTTTATTTCGAAGTGAAATATGACACTTAAGAAAAATAAGTTGCAAATACGATATTCACACTTTTTGAGCGGCAAATTTGCCCCTAATTTGTATTTGGATGTAAAATATGACTCTTAAGGAAAATAAATTGCAAATACGATATTCACACTTTTTTGAGTGGCAAATTTGCCCCTAATTTGTATTTCTAAGTGAAATATGACTCTTAAGGAAAATAAATTGCAAATACGATATTCACACTTTTTGAGTGGCAAATTTGCCCCTAATTTTTATTTCGATGTGAAATATGACTCTTAAGGAAAATAAATTTCAAATACGATATTCACACTTTTTGAGTGGCAAATTTGCTCCTGATTTGTATTTGGATGTGAAATATGACTTTTAAGGAAAATAAATTGCAAATACAGTATTCACAATTTTTTAGTGGCAAATTTGCCCCTAATTTGTATTTGAATGTGAAATATGACTCTTAAGGAAAATAAATTGCAAATACGATATTCACACTTTTTGAGTGGCAAATTTGCCCCTAATTTGTATTTGGATGTGAAATATAACTCTTAAGGAAAATAAATTGCAAATACGATATTCACACTTTTTGAGTGGCAAATTTGCGCCTAATTTTTATTTCTAAGTGAAATATGACTCTTAAGGAAAATAAATTGCAAATACCATTTTCACACTTTTTGAGTGGCAAATTCGCCCCTAATTAATATTTGGATGTGAAATATGACTCTTAAGGAAAATAAATTTGCAAATACGATATTCACCATTTTTGAGTGGCAAATTTGCTCCTAATTTGTATTTGGATGTGAAATATGACTCTAAAACAAAATAAATTACAAATACGAATTTCACACTTATTGAGTGGCAAATTTGCCCCTAATTGGTATTTCAAAGTGAAATATGACTCTTTAGGAAAATAAGTTGCAAATACGATATTCACACTTTTTGAGTGGATGTGAATTATGACTCTTAAGGAAAATAAATTGCAAATACGATATTCACACATTTTAGTGGCAAATTTGCCTCTAATTTGTATTTGGATGTGAAATGTGACTCTTAAGGAAAAGAAATTGCAAATACGATATTCACACTTTTTGAGTGGCAAATTTACCCCTAATTTGTATTTGGATGTGAAATATGACTCTTAAGAAAAATAAATTGCAAATACGATATTCACAATTTTTGAGTGGCAAATTTGCCCCTAATTTGTATTTCGAAGTGAAATATGACACTTAAGAAAAATAAGTTGCAAATACGATATTCACACTTTTTGAGCGGCAAATTTGCCCCTAATTTGTATTTGGATGTGAAATATGACTCTTAAGGAAAATAAGTTGCAAATACGATATTCACACTATTTGAGTGGCAAATTCGCCCCTAATTTGTATTTAGATGTGAAATATGACTCTTAAGGAAAATAAATTGCAAATACGATATTCACTCTTTTTAGTGGCAAATTTGCCCCTAATTTGTATTTGGATGTGAAATATAACTCTTAAGGAAAATAAGTTGCAAATACGATATTCATACTTTTTGAGAGGCAAATTTGCCCCTAATTTATATTTGGATGTAAAATATGACTCTTAAGGAAAATAAATTTGCGAAAACGATATTCACACTTTTTGAGTGGCAAATTTGCCCCTAATTTGTATTTGTATGTGAAATATGACTGTTAAGGAAAATAAATTGAAAATACGATATTCACACTTTTTGAGTGGCAAATTTGCCCCTAATTTGTATTTCGAAGTGAAATATGACTCTTAAGGAAAATAAGTTGCAAATACGATATTCACACTTTTTGAGTGGATGTGAAATATGACTCTTAAGGAAAATAAATTGCAAATACGATATTCACAATTTTTGAGTGGCAAATTTGCCCCTGATTTTTATTTGGATGCGAAATATGACTCTTAAGGAAAATAAATTGCAAATACGATATTCACACTTTTTGAGTGGCAAATTTGCCCAAATTTGTATTTCTAACTGAACTATGACTCTTAAGGAAAATAAGTTATAAATACGATATTCACACTTTTTGAGTGGCAAATTTGCCCCTAATTTGTATTTGGATGTGAAATATGACTCCTAAGGAAAATAAATTGCAAATACGATATTCACACTTTTTGAGTGGCAAATTTGCCCCTAATTTGTATTTGGATGTAAAATATGACTCTTAAGAAAAATAAATTGCAAATACGATATTCACACTTTTTGAGTGGCAAATTTGCCCCTAATTTGTATTACGAAGTGAAATATGACTCTTGAGGAAAATAAGTTGTAAATACGATATTCACACTTTTTGAGTGGCAATTTTGCCCTAATTTGTATTTCGAAGTGAAATATGACTCTTATTGAAAATAAATTGCAAATACAATATTCACACTTTTTAGTGGCAAATTTGCCCCTAATTAGTATTTCTAACTTAACTTTGACTCTTAAGGAAAATAAGTTGCAAATACGATATTCACACTTTTTGAGTGGCAAATTTACCCCTAATTATTATTTCGAAGTGAAATATGACACTTAAGAAAAATAAGTTGCAAATACGATATTCACACTTTTTGAGCGGCAAATTTGCCCCTAATTTGTATTTGGATGTGAAATATGACTCTTAAGGAAAATAAATTGCAAATACGATATTCGCACTTTTTTAGTGGCAAATTTGCCCCTAATTTGTATTTGGATGTGAAATATGACTCTTAAGGAAAATAAATTGCAAATACGATATTCACAATTTTTGAGTGGCAAATTTACCCCTAATTTTTATTTGGATGTGAAATATGACTCTTAAGGAAAATAAAATTGCAAATACGATATACACACTTTTTTAGTGGCAAATTTGCCCTAATTTGTATTTGGATGTGAAATATGACTCTTAAGGAAAATAAGTTGCAAATACGATATTCACACTTTTTGAGTGACAAATTTGCCGCTAATTTGTATTTGGATGTGAAATATGACTCTTAAGGAAAATAAATTGCAAATACAGTATTCACACTTTTTGAGTGGATGTGAAATATGACTGTTAAGGAAAATAAATTGCAAATACGATATTCACAATTTTTGAGTGGCAAATTTGCCCCTAATTTGTATTTGGATGTGAAATATGACTCTTAAGGAAAATAAATTTGCAAATAAGATATTCAAACTTTTTGAGTGGCAAATTTGCCCCTAATTTGTATTTGTATGTGAAATATGACTCCTAAGGAAAATAAATTGCAAATACCATTTTCACACTTTTTTGAGTGGCAAATTTGCCCCTAATTTGTATTTCTAAGTGAAATATAACTCTTAAGGAAAATAAGTTGCAAATACGATATTCGCACTATTTGAGTGGCAAATTCGCCCCTAATTTGAATTTTGTATGTGAAATATGACTCTTAAGGAAAATAAGTTGCAAATACGATATTCACACTTTTTGAGTGGCAAATTTGCCCCTAATTTATATTTGGATGTGAAATATGACTCTTAAGGAAAATAAATTGCAAATACGATATTCACAATTTTTGAGTGGCAAATTTGCCCCTAATTTGTATTTCGAAGTGAAATATGACACTTAAGAAAAATAAGTTGCAAATACGATATTCACACTTTTTAAGTGGCAAATTTGCCCCTAATTTATATTTGGATGTGAAATATGACTCTTAAGGAAAATAAATTGCAAATACGATATTCACAATTTTTGAGTGGAAAATTTGCCCCTAATTTGTATTTGGATGTGAAATATGACTCTTAAGCAAAATAAATTGCAAATAAGATATTCACACTTTTTAAGTGGCAAATTTGCCCCTAATATGTATTTCTAAATGAAATATGACACTTAAGGAAAATAAGTTGCAAATACGATATTCACACTTTTTGAGTGACAAATTTGCCCCTAATTTGTATTTGGATGTGAAATATGACTCTAAAAGAAAATAAATTGCAAATACGATATTTACACTTTTTTAGTGACAAATTTGCCCCTAATTTGTATTTGGATGTGAAATATGACTCTTAAGAAAAATAAATTGCAAATACGATATTCACACTTTTTGAGTGGCAAATTTACCCCTAATTTGTATTTCGAAGTGAAATATGACTCTTGAGGAAAATAAGTTGTAAATACGATATTCACACTTTTTGAGTGGCAATTTTGCCCTAATTTGTATTTCGAAGTGAAATACGACCCTTATGGAAAATAAATTGCAAATACAATATATTCACACTTTTTAGTGGCAAATTTGCCCCTAATTTGTATTTCTAACTTAACTTTGACTCTTACGGAAAATAAGTTGCAAATACGATATTCACACTTTTTGAGTGGCAAATTTACCCCTAATTTGTATTTGGATGTGAAATATGACTCTTAAGAAAATTAAATTGCAAATACGATATTCACAATTTTTGAGTGGCAAATTTGCCCCTAATTTGTATTTCGAAGTGAAATATAACACTTAAGAAAAATAAGTTTCAAATACGATATTCACACTTTTTGAGCGGCAAATTTGCCCCTAATTTTTATTTGGATGTGAAATATGACTCTTAAGGAAAATAAGTTGCAAATACGATATTCACACTATTTGAGTGGCAAATTCGCCCCTAATTTGTATTTAGATGTGAAATATGACTCTTAAGGAAAATAAATTGCAAATACGATATTCACTCTTTTTAGTGGCAAATTTGCCCCTAATTTGTATTTGGATGTGAAATATAACTCTTAAGGAAAATAAATTTTAAATATGATATTCACACTTTTTGAGTGGCAAATTTGCCCCTAATTTATATTTGGATGTAAAATATGACTCTTAAGGAAAATAAATTTGCGAATACGATATTCACACTTTTTGAGTGGCAAATTTGCCCCTTATTTGTATTTGTATGTGAAATATGACTGTTAAGGAAAATAAATTGCAAATACGATATTTACACTTTTTGAGTGGCAAATTTGCCCCTAATTTGTATTTCTGAGTAAAATATGACTCTTAAGGAAAATAAATTGAAAATACTATATTCACACTTTTTGAGTGGCAAATTTGCCCCTAATTTGTATTTCGAAATGAAATATGACTCTTAAGGGAAATAAGTTGCAAATACGATATTCACACTTTTTGAGTGGATGTGAAATATGACTCTTAAGGAAAATAAATTGCAAATACGATATTCACAATTTTTGAGTGGCAAATTTGCCCCTGATTTTTATTTGGATGCGAAATATGACTCTTAAGGAAAATAAATTGCAAATACGATATTCACACTTTTTGAGTGGCAAATTTGCCCTAATTTGTATTTCTAACTGAACTATGACTCTTAAGGAAAATAAGTTGCAAATACGATATTCACACTTTTTGAGTGGCAAATTTACCCCTAATTTGTATTTGGATGTGAAATATGACTCTTAAGAAAAATAAATTGCAAATACGATATTCACATTTTTTGAGTGGCAAATTTGCTCCTAATTTGTATTTCGAAGTGAAATATGACACTTAAGAAAAATAAGTTGCAAATACGATATTCACACTTTTTGAGTGGCAAATTTGCCCCTAATTTGTATTTGGATATTAAATATGACTCTTTAAGAAAATAAATTGCAAATACGATATTCACACTTTTTAAGTGGCAAATTTGCCCCTAATATGTATTTCTAAATGAAATATGACACTTAAGGAAAATAAGTTGCAAATACGATATTCACACTTTTTGAGTGACAAATTTGCCCATAATTTGTATTTGGATGTGAAATATGACTCTTAAGGAAAATAAATTGCAAATACGATATTCACACTTTTTGAGTGGCAAATTTGCCCCTAATTTGTATTTGGATGTAAAATATGACTCTTAAGAAAAATAAATTGCAAATACGATATTCACACTTTTTGAGTGGCAAATTTGCCCCTAATTTGTATTTCGAAGTGAAATATGATTCTTGAGGAAAATAAGTTGCAAATATAATATTCACACTTTTTGAGTGGCAAATTTGCCCGTAATTTGTATTTGGATGTGAAATATGACTCTTAAGGAAAATAAATTGCAAATACAGTATTCACACTTTTTGAGTGGATGTGAAATATGACTGTTAAGGAAAATAAATTGCAAATACGATATTCACAATTTTTGAGTGGCAAATGTGTCCCTAATTTGTATTTGGATGTGAAATATGACTTTTAAGGAAAATAAATTTGCAAATAAGATATTCAAACTTTTTGAGTGGCAAATTTGCCCCTAATTTGTATTTGTATGTGAAATATGACTCTTAAAGAAAATAAATTGCAAATACGATATTTACACTTTTTTGAGTGACAAATTTGCCCCTAATTTGTATTTCTAAGTGAAATATGACTCTTAAGAAAAATAAGTTGCAAATACGATATTCACACTATTTGAGTGGCAAATTCGCCCCTAATTTGAATTTTGTATGTGAAATATGACTCTTAAGGAAAATAAGTTGCAAATACGATATTAATACTTTTTGAGTGGCAAATTTGCCCCTAATTTGTATTTGTATGTGAAATATGACTCTTAAGGAAAATAAATTGCAAATACGATATTCACAATTTTTGAGTGGCAAATTTGCCCCTAATTTGTATTTGGATGTGAAATATGACTCTTAAGCAAAATAAATTGCAAATACGATATTCATACTTTTTAAGTGGCAAATTTGCCCCTAATATGTATTTCTAAATGAAATATGACACTTAAGGAAAATAAGTTGCAAATACGATATTCACACTTTTTGAGTGACAAATTTGCCCATAATTTGTATTTGGATGTGAAATATGACTCTTAAGGAAAATAAATTGCAAATACGATATTCATACTTTTTGAGTGGCAAATTTGCCCCTAATTTGTATTTGGATGTAAAATATGACTCTTAAGAAAAATAAATTGCAAATACGATATTCACACTTTTTGAGTGGCAAATTTGCCCCAAATTTGTATTTCGAAGTGAAATATGACTCTTGAGGAAAATAAGTTGTAAATACGATATTCACAATTTTTGAGTGGCAATTTTGCCCTAATTTGTATTTCGAAGTGAAATATGACTTTTATTGAAAATAAATTGCAATTATAATATTCACACTTTTTAGTGGCAAATTTGCCCCTAATTTATATTTCTAACTTAACTTTGACTCTTAAGGAAAATAAGTTGCAAATACGATATTCACACTTTTTGAGTGGCAAATTTACCTCTAATTTGTATTTCGAAGTGAAATATGACACTTAAGAAAAATAAGTTGCAAATACGATATTCACACTTTTTGAGCGGCAAATTTGCCCCTAATTTGTATTTGGATGTGAAATATGACTCTTAAGGAAATAAATTGCAAATACGATATTCACACTTTTTAGTGGCAAATTTGCCCCTAATTTGTATTTTGATGTGAAATATGACTCTTAAGGAAAATAAATTGAAAATACGATATTCACAATTTTTGAGTGGCAAATTTACCCCTAATTTTTATTTGGATGTGAAATATGACTCTTAAGGAAAATAAATTGCAAATACGATATTCACAATTTTTAAGTGGCAAAATTGCCCCTAATATGTATTTCTAAATGAAATATGACACTTGAGGAAAATAAGTTGTAAATACGATATTCACACTTTTTGAGTGGCAATTTTGCCCTAATTTGTATTTCGAAGTGAAATATGACTCTTATTGAAAATAAATTGCAAATACAATATTCACACTTTTTAGTGGCAAATTTGCCCATAATTTGTATTTCTAACTTAACTTTGACTCTTAAGGAAAATAAGTTGCAAATACGATATTCACACTTTTTGATTGGCAAATTTACCCCTAATTTGTATTTCGAAGTGAAATATGACACTTAAGGAAAATAAATTTGCAAATACGATATTCAAACTTTTTGAGTGGCAAATTTGCCCCTAATTTGTATTTGTATGTGAAATATGACTCTTATGGAAAATAAATTGCAAATACGATATTCACACTTTTTAAGTGGCAAATTTGCCCCTAACATGTATTTCTAAATGAAATATGACACTTAAGGAAAATAAGTTGCAAATACGATATTCACACTTTTTGAGTGACAAATTTGCCCATAATTTGTATTTGGATGTGAAATATGACTCTTAAGGAAAATAAATTGCAAATACGATATTCACACATTTTTTGTGGCAAATTTGCCCCTAATTTGTATTTGAATGTGAAATATGACTCTTAAGGAAAATAAATTGCAAATACGATATTCACAATTTTTGAGTGGCAAATTTACCCCTAATTTTTATTTGGATGTGAAATATGACTCTTACGGAAAATAAATTTGCAAATACGATATTCTAACTTTTTGAGTGGCAAATTTGCCCCTAATTTGTATTTGTATGTGAAATATGACTCTTAAGGAAAATAAATTGCAAATACGATATTCACACTTTTTGAGTGGCAAATTTGCCCCTAATATGTATTTGTATGTGAAATATGACATTTAAGAAAAATAAATTGCAAATACGATATTCACATTTTTTTGAGTGCAAATTTGCCCCTAATTTGTATTTCTAAGTTAAATATGACTCTTAAGTAAAATAAATTGCAAATACGATATTCACACTTTTTGAGTGGCAAATTTGCCCCTAATTTGTATTTCGAAGTGAAATATGACTCTTAAGGAAAATAAGTTGCAAATACGATATTCACACTTTTTGAGTGACAAATTTGCCCATAATTTGTATTTGGATGTGAAATATGACTCTTAAGGAAAATAAATTGCAAATACGATATTCACACATTTTTTGTGGCAAATTTGCCCCTAATTTGTATTTGAATGTGAAATATGACCCTTAAGGAAAATAAATTGCAAATACGATATTCACAATTTTTGAGTGGCAAATTTACCCCTAATATGTATTTCTAAGTGAAATATGACACTTAAGGAAAATAAGTTGCAAATACGATATTCACACTTTTTGAGTGGCAAATTTGCCCCTAATTTGTATTTCGAAGTGAAATATGACTCTTAAGGAAAATTAATTTGCAAATACGATATTCACACTTTTTAGTGGCAAATTTGCCCCTAATTTGTATTTGGATGTGAAATATGACTCTTAAGAAAAATAAATTGCAAATACGATATTCACACTTTTTAAGTGGCAAATTTGCCCCTAATTTGTATTTCGAAGTGAAATATGACTCTTGAGGAAAATAAGTTGCAAATACGATATTTACGCTTTTTGAGTGGCAATTTTGCCCTAATTTGTATTTCGAAGTGAAATATGACTCTTATTGAAAATAAATTGCAAATACAATATTCACACTTTTTAGTGGCAAATTTGCCCCTAATTTGTATTTCTAACTTAACTTTGACTGTTAAGGAAAATAAGTTGCAAATACGATATTCACACTTTTTGAGTGGCAAATTTGCCCCTAATTTGTATTCGAAGTGAAATATGACACTTAAGAAAAATAAGTTGCAAATACGATATTCACACTTTTTGAGCGGCAAATTTGCCCCTAATTTGTATTTGGATGTGAAATATGACTTTTAAGGAAATTAAATTGCAAATACGATATTCACACTTTTTTGAGTGGCAAATTTGCCCCTAATTTGTATTTCTAAGTGAAATATGACTCTTAAGGAAAATAAGTTTTAAATACGATATTCACACTATTTGAGTGGCAAATTCGCCCCTAATTTGAATTTTGTATGTGAAATATGACTCTTAAGGAAAATAAGTTGCAAATACGATATTCACACTTTTTGAGTGGCAAATTTGCCCCTAATTTGTATTTGGATGTGAAATATGACTCTTAAGGAAAATAAATTGCAAATACGATATTCACAATTTTTGAGTGGCAAATTTGCCCCTAATTTGTATTTGGATGTGAAATATGACTCTTAAGCAAAATAAATTGCAAATACGATATTCACACTTTTTAAGTGGCAAATTTGCCCCTAATATGTATTTCTAAATGAAATATGACACTTGAGGAAAATAAGTTGCAAATACGATATTCACACTTTTTGAGCGGCAAATTTGCCCCTAATTTGTATTTCGAAATGAAATATGACACTTAAGAAAAATAAGTTGCAAATACGATATTCACACTTTTAGAGCGGCAAATTTGCCCCTAATTTGTATTTGGATGTGAAATATGACTCTTAAGGAAAATAAATTGCAAATACGATATTCACACTTTTTGAGTGGCAAATTTGCGCCTAATTTGTATTTGGATGTGAAATATGACACTTAAGGAAAATAAATTTGCAAATACGATATTTACAATTTTTGAGTGGCAAATTTACCCCTAATTTGTATTTGTATGTGAAATATGACTCTTAAGGAAAATAAATTGCAAATACGATATTCACACTTTTTAAGTGGCAAATTTGCCCCTAATATGTATTTTTAAATGAAATATGACACTTAAGAAAAATAAGTTGCAAATACGATATTCACATTTTTTGAGCGGCAAATTTGCCCATAATTTGTATTTGGATGTGAAATATGACTCTTAAGGAAAATAAATTGCAAATACGATATTTACACTTTTTGAGTGGCAAATTTGCCCCTAATTTGTATTTGGATGTGAAATATGACTCTTAAGGAAAATAAATTGCAAATACGATATTCACAATTTTTGAGTGGCAAATTTACCCCTAATTTTTATTTGGATGTGAAATATGACTCTTAAGGAAAATAAATTTGCAAATACGATATTCAAACTTTTTGAGTGGCAAATTTGCCCCTAATTTGTATTTGGATGTGAAATATGACTCTTAAGGAAAATAAATTGCAAATACGATATTCACACTTTTTAAGTGGCAAATTTGCCCCTAATATGTATTTCTAAATGAAATATGACACTTACGGAAAATAAGTTGCAAATACGATATTCACACTTTTTGAGTGACAAATTTGCCCCTAATTTGTATTTGGATGTGAAATATGACTCTTAAGGAAAATAAATTGCAAATACGATATTCACACTTTTTGAGTGGCAAATTTGCCCCTAATTTGTATTTGGATGTGAAATTTGACTCTTAAGAAAAATAAATTGCAAATACGATATTCACACTTTTTGAGTGGCAAATTTGCCCCTAATTTGTATTTCGAAGTGAAATATGACTCTTGAGGAAAATAAGTTGCAAATACGATATTTACGCTTTTTGAGTGGCAATTTTGCCCTAATTTATATTTCGAAGTGAAATATGACTCTTATTGAAAAATAAATTGCAAATACAATATTCACACTTTTTAGTGGCAAATTTGCACCTAATTTGTATTTCTAACTTAACATTGACTGTTAAGGAAAATAAGTTGCAAATACAATATTCACACTTTTTGAGTGGCAAATTTGCCCCTAATTTGTACTTCGAAGTGAAATATGACACTTAAGAAAAATAAGTTGCAAATACGATATTCACACTTTTTGAGCGGCAAATTTGCCCCTAATTTGTATTTGGATGTGAAATATGACTCTTAAGGAAATTAAATTGCAAATACGATATTCACACTTTTTTGAGTGGCAAATTTGCCCCTAATTTGTATTTCTAAGTGAAATATGACTCTTAAGGAAAATAAGTTTTAAATACGATATTCACACTATTTGAGTGGCAAATTCGCCCCTAATTTGAATTTTGTATGTGAAATATGACTCTTAAGGAAAATAAGTTGCAAATACGATATTCACACTTTTTGAGTGGCAAATTTGCCCCTAATTTGTATTTGGATGTGAAATATGACTCTTAAGGAAAATAAATTGCAAATACGATATTCACAATTTTTGAGTGGCAAATTTGCCCCTAATTTGTATTTGGATGTGAAATATGACTCTTAAGCAAAATAAATTGCAAATACGATATTCACAATTTTTATGTGGCAAATTTGCCCCTAATATGTATTTCTAAATGAAATATGACACTTAAGGAAAATAAGTTGCAAATACGATATTCACACTTTTTAAGTGGCAAATTTGCCCCTAATATGTATTTCTAAATGAAATATGACACTTAAGGAAAATAAGTTGCAAATACGATATTCACACTTTTTGAGTGACAAATTTGCCCATAATTTGTATTTGGATGTGAAATATGACTCTTAAGGAAAATAAATTGCAAATACGATATTCACACTTTTTGAGTGGCAAATTTGCCCCTAATTTGTATTTGGATGTAAAATATGACTCTTAAGAAAAATAAATTGCAAATACGATATTCACACTTTTTGAGTGGCAAATTTGCCCCTAATTTGTATTTCGAAGTGAAATATGATTCTTGAGGAAAATAAGTTGCAAATATAATATTCACACTTTTTGAGTGGCAAATTTGCCCGTAATTTGTATTTGGATGTGAAATATGACTCTTAAGGAAAATAAATTGCAAATACAGTATTCACACTTTTTGAGTGGATGTGAAATATGACTGTTAAGGAAAATAAATTGCAAATACGATATTCACAATTTTTGAGTGGCAAATGTGTCCCTAATTTGTATTTGGATGTGAAATATGACTTTTAAGGAAAATAAATTTGCAAATAAGATATTCAAACTTTTTGAGTGGCAAATTTGCCCCTAATTTGTATTTGTATGTGAAATATGACTCTTAAGGAAAATAAATTGCAAATACGATATTTACACTTTTTTGAGTGGCAAATTTGCCCCTAATTTGTATTTCTAAGTGAAATATGACTCTTAAGAAAAATAAGTTGCAAATACGATATTCACACTATTTGAGTGGCAAATTCGCCCCTAATTTGAATTTTGTATGTGAAATATGACTCTTAAGGAAAATAAATTGCAAATACGATATTCACACTTTTTTGAGTGGCAAATTTGCCCCTAATTTGTATTTGGATGTGAAATATGACTCTTAAGGAAATTAAATTGCAAATACGATATTCACACTTTTTTGAGTGGCAAATTTGCCCCTAATTTGTATTTCTAAGTGAAATATGACTCTTAAGGAAAATAAGTTTTAAATATGATATTCACACTATTTGAGTGGCAAATTCGCCCCTAATTTGAATTTTGTATGTGAAATATGACTCTTAAGGAAAATAAGTTGCAAATACGATATTCACACTTTTTGAGTGGCAAATTTGCCCCTAATTTGTATTTGGATGTGAAATATGACTCTTAAGGAAAATAAATTGCAAATACGATATTCACAATTTTTGAGTGGCAAATTTGCCCCTAATTTGTATTTGGATGTGAAATATGACTCTTAAGCAAAATAAATTGCAAATACGATATTCACACTTTTTAAGTGGCAAATTTGCCCCTAATATGTATTTCTAAATGAAATATGACACTTGAGGAAAATAAGTTGCAAATACGATATTCACACTTTTTGAGCGGCAAATTTGCCCCTAATTTGTATTTCGAAGTGAAATATGACACTTAAGAAAAATAAGTTGCAAATACGATATTCACACTTTTTTAGCGGCAAATTTGCCCCTAATTTGTATTTGGATGTGAAATATGACTCTTAAGGAAAATAAATTGCAAATACGATATTCACACTTTTTGAGTGGCAAATTTGCGCCTAATTTGTATTTGGATGTGAAATATGACACTTAAGGAAAATTAATTTGCAAATACGATATTTACAATTTTTGAGTGGCAAATTTACCCCTAATTTGTATTTGTATGTGAAATATGACTCTTAAGGAAAATAAATTGCAAATACGATATTCACACTTTTTAAGTGGCAAATTTGCCCCTAATATGTATTTTTAAATGAAATATGACACTTAAGAAAAATAAGTTGCAAATACGATATTCACACTTTTTGAGCGGCAAATTTGCCCATAATTTGTATTTGGATGTGAAATATGACTTTTAAGGAAAATAAATTGCAAATACGATATTTACACTTTTTGAGTGGCAAATTTGCCCCTAATTTGTATTTGGATGTGAAATATGACTCTTAAGGAAAATAAATTGCAAATACGATATTCACAATTTTTGAGTGGCAAATTTACCCCTAATTTTTATTTGGATGTGAAATATGACTCTTAAGGAAAATAAATTTGCAAATACGATATTCAAACTTTTTGAGTGGCAAATTTGCCCCTAATTTGTATTTGGATGTGAAATATGACTCTTAAGGAAAATAAATTGCAAATACGATATTCACACTTTTTAAGTGGCAAATTTACCCCTAATATGTATTTCTAAATGAAATATGACACTTACGGAAAATAAGTTGCAAATACGATATTCACACTTTTTGAGTGACAAATTTGCCCCTAATTTGTATTTGGATGTGAAATATGACTCTTAAGGAAAATAAATTGCAAATACGATATTCACACTTTTTGAGTGGCAAATTTGCCCCTAATTTGTATTTGGATGTGAAATTTGACTCTTAAGAAAAATAAATTGCAAATACGATATTCACACTTTTTGAGTGGCAAATTTGCCCCTAATTTGTATTTCGAAGTGAAATATGACTCTTGAGGAAAATAAGTTGCAAATACGATATTTACGCTTTTTGAGTGGCAATTTTGCCCTAATTTATATTTCGAAGTGAAATATGACTCTTATTGAAAAATAAATTGCAAATACAATATTCACACTTTTTAGTGGCAAATTTGCACCTAATTTGTATTTCTAACTTAACTTTGACTGTTAAGGAAAATAAGTTGCAAATACAATATTCACACTTTTTGAGTGGCAAATTTGCCCCTAATTTGTACTTCGAAGTGAAATATGACACTTAAGAAAAATAAGTTGCAAATACGATATTCACACTTTTTGAGCGGCAAATTTGCCCCTAATTTGTATTTGGATGTGAAATATGACTCTTAAGGAAATTAAATTGCAAATACGATATTCACACTTTTTTGAGTGGCAAATTTGCCCCTAATTTGTATTTCTAAGTGAAATATGACTCTTAAGGAAAATAAGTTTTAAATACGATATTCACACTATTTGAGTGGCAAATTCGCCCCTAATTTGAATTTTGTATGTGAAATATGACTCTTAAGGAAAATAAGTTGCAAATACGATATTCACACTTTTTGAGTGGCAAATTTGCCCCTAATTTGTATTTGGATGTGAAATATGACTCTTAAGGAAAATAAATTGCAAATACGATATTCACAATTTTTGAGTGGCAAATTTGCCCCTAATTTGTATTTGGATGTGAAATATGACTCTTAAGCAAAATAAATTGCAAATACGATATTCACACTTTTTATGTGGCAAATTTGCCCCTAATATGTATTTCTAAATGAAATATGACACTTGAGGAAAATAAGTTGCAAATACGATATTCACACTTTTTGAGCGGCAAATTTGCCCCTAATTTGTATTTCGAAGTGAAATATGACACTTAAGAAAAATAAGTTGCAAATACGATATTCACACTTTTTGTGCGGCAAATTTGCCCCTAATTTGTATTTGGATGTGAAATATGACTCTTAAGGAAAATAAATTGCAAATACGATATTCACTCTTTTTTGAGTGGCAAATTTGCCCCTAATTTGTATTTCTAAGTGAAATATGACTCTTAAGGAAAATAAGTTGCAAATACGATATTCACACTATTTGAGTGGCAAATTCGCCCCTAATTTGAATTTTGTATGTGAAATATGACTCTTAAGGAAAATAAGTTGCAAATACGATATTCATACTTTTTGAGTGGAAAATTTGCCCCTAATTTGTATTTGTATGTGAAATATGACTCTTAAGGAAAATAAATTGCAAATACGATATTCACAATTTTTGAGTGGCAAATTTGCCCCTAATTTGTATTTGGATGTGAAATATGACTCTTAAGCAAAATAAATTGCAAATACGATATTCACACTTTTTAAGTGGCAAATTTGCCCCTAATATGTATTTCTAAATGAAATATGACACTTGAGGAAAATAAGTTGTAAATACGATATTCACACTTTTTGAGTGGCAATTTTGCCCTAATTTGTATTTCGAAGTGAAATATGACTCTTATTGAAAATAAATTGCAAATACAATATTCACACTTTTTAGTCGCAAATTTGCCCCTAATTTGTATTTCTAACTTAACTTTGACTCTTAAGGAAAATAAGTTGCAAATACGATATTCACACTTTTTGAGTGGCAAATTTACCCCTAATTTGTATTTCGAAGTGAAATATGACACTTAAGGAAAATAAATTTGCAAATATGATATTCAAACTTTTTGAGTGGCAAATTTGCCCCTAATTTGTATTTGTATGTGAAATATGACTCTTAAGGAAAATAAATTGCAAATACGATATTCACACTTTTTAAGTGGCAAATTTGCCCCTAATATGTATTTCTAAATGAAATATGACACTTAAGGAAAATAAGTTGCAAATACGATATTCACACTTTTTGAGTGACAAATTTGCCCATAATTTGTATTTGGATGTTAAATATGACTCTTAAGGAAAATAAATTGCAAATACGATATTCACACTTTTTGAGTGACAAATTTGCCCCTAATTTGTATTTGGATGTAAAATATTACTCTTAAGAAAAATAAATTGCAAATACGATAATCACACTTTTTGAGTGGCAAATTTGCCCCTAATTTGTATTTCGAAGTGAAATATGACTCTTGAGGAAAATAAGTTGCAAATACAGTATTCACACTTTTTGAGTGGATGTGAAATATGACTGTTAAGGAAAATAAATTGCAAATACGATATTCACAATTTTTGAGTGGCAAATGTGTCCCTAATTTGTATTTGGATGTGAAATATGACTTTTAAGGAAAATAAATTTGCAAATAAGATATTCAAACTTTTTGAGTGGCAAATTTGCCCCTAATTTGTATTTGTATGTGAAATATGACTCTTAAGGAAAATAAATTGCAAATACGATATTTACACTTTTTTGAGTGGCAAATTTGCCCCTAATTTGTATTTCTAAGTGAAATATGACTCTTAAGAAAAATAAGTTGCAAATACGATATTCACACTATTTGAGTGGCAAATTCGCCCCTAATTTGAATTTTGTATGTGAAATATGACTCTTAAGGAAAATAAATTGCAAATACGATATTCACACTTTTTTGAGTGGCAAATTTGCCCCTAATTTGTATTTCTAAGTGAAATATGAATCTTAAGGAAAATAAGTTGCAAATACGATATTCACACTATTTGAGTGGCAAATTCGCCCCTAATTTGAATTTTGTATGTGAAATATGACTCTTAAGGAAAATAAGTTGCAAATACGATATTCACACTTTTTGAGTGGCAAAGTTGCCCCTAATTTGTATTTGGATGTGAAATATGATTCTTAAGGAAAATAAATTGCAAATACGATATTCACAATTTTTGAGTGGGAAATTTGCCCCTAATTTGTATTTGTATGTGAAATATGACTCTTAATCAAAATAAATTGCAAATACGATATTCACACTTTTTAAGTGGCAAATTTGCCCCTAATATGTATTTCTAAATGAAATATGACACTTAAGGAAAATAAGTTGCAAATACGATATTCACACTTTTTGAGTGACAAATTTGCCCTAATTTGTATTTGGATGTGAAATATGACTCTTAAGGAAAATAAATTGCAAATACGATATTCACACTTTTTGAATGGCAAATTTGCCCCTAATTTGTATTTGGATGTGAAATATGACTCTTAAGAAAAATAAATTGCAAATACGATATTCACACTTTTTGAGTGGCAAATTTGCCCCTAATTTGTATTTCGAAGTGAAATATGACTCTTGAGGAAAATAAGTTGTAAATACGATATTCACACTTTTTGAGTGACAATTTTGCCATAATTTGTATTTCGAAGTGAAATATGACTCTTATGGAAAATAAATTGCAAATACAATATATTCACACTTTTTAGTAGCAAATTTGCCCCTAATTTGTATTTCTAACTTAACTTTGACTCTTAAGGAAAATAAGTTGCAAATACGATATTCACACTATTGGAGTGGCAAATTTACCCCTAATTTGTATTTTGATGTGAAATATGACTCTTAAAAAAAATAAATTGCAAATACGATATTCACAATTTTTGAGTGGCAAATTTGCCCCTAATTTGTATTTCGAAGTGAAATATGACACTTAAGAAAAATAAGTTGCAAATACGATATTCACACTTTTTGAGCGGAAAAATTTGCCCCTAATTTGTATTTGGATGTGAAATATGACTTTTAAGGAAAATAAATTGCAAATACGATATTCACACTTTTTTAGTGGCAAATTTGCCCCTAATTTGTATTTGTATGTGAAATATGACTCTTAAGGAAAATAAGTTGCAAATACGATATTCATACTTTTTGAGTGGAAAATTTGCCCCTAATTTGTATTTGTATGTGAAATATGACTCTTAAGGAAAATAAATTGCAAATACGATATTCACAATTTTTGAGTGGCAAATTTGCCCCTAATTTGTATTTGGATGTGAAATATGATTCTTAAGCAAAATAAATTGCAAATACGATATTCACACTTTTTAAGTGGCAAATTTGCCCCTAATATGTATTTCTAAATGAAATATGACACTTGAGGAAAATAAGTTGTAAATACGATATTCACACTTTTTGAGTGGCAATTTTGCCCTAATTTGTATTTCGAAGTGAAATATGACTCTTATTGAAAATAAATTGCAAATACAATATTCACACTTTTTAGTCGCAAATTTGCCCCTAATTTGTATTTCTAACTTAACTTTGACTCTTAAGGAAAATAAGTTGCAAATACGATATTCACACTTTTTGAGTGGCAAATTTACCCCTAATTTGTATTTCGAAGTGAAATATGACACTTAAGGAAAATAAATTTGCAAATATGATATTCAAACTTTTTGAGTGGCAAATTTGCCCCTAATTTGTATTTGTATGTGAAATATGACTCTTAAGGAAAATAAATTGCAAATACGATAGTCACACTTTTTAAGTGGCAAATTTGCCCCTAATATGTATTTCTAAATGAAATATGACACTTAAGGAAAATAAGTTGCAAATACGATATTCACACTTTTTGAGTGACAAATTTGCCCATAATTTGTATTTGGATGTGAAATATGACTCTTAAGGAAAATAAATTGCAAATACGATATTCACACTTTTTGAGTGACAAATTTGCCCCTAATTTGTATTTGGATGTAAAATATTACTCTTAAGAAAAATAAATTGCAAATACGATAATCACACTTTTTGAGTGGCAAATTTGCCCCTAATTTGTATTTCGAAGTGAAATATGACTCTTGAGGAAAATAAGTTGCAAATACGATATTCACACTTTTTGAGCGGCAAATTTGCCCCTAATTTGTATTTGGATGTGAAATATGACTCTTAAGGAAAATAAATTGCAAATACGATATTCACACTTTTTTAGTGGCAAATTTGCCCCTAATTTGTATTTGGATGTGAAATATGACTCTTAAGGAAAATAAATTGCAAATACGATATTCACAATTTTTGAGTGGCAAATTTACCCCTAATTTTTATTTGGATGTGAAATATGACTCTTAAGGAAAATAAATTTGCAAATACGATATTCAAACTTTTTGAGTGGCAAATTTGCCCCTAATTTGTATTTGTATGTGAAATATGACTCTTAAGGAAAATAAATTGCAAATACGATATTCACACTTTTTAAGTGGCAAATTTGCCCCTAATATGTATTTCTAAATGAAATATGACACTTAAGGAAAATAAGTTGCAAATACGATATTCACACTTTTTGAGTGACAAATTTGCCCATAATTTGTATTTGGATGTGAAATATGACTCTTAAGGAAAATAAATTGCAAATACGATATTCACACTTTTTGAGTGGCAAATTTGCCCCTAATTTGTATTTGGATGTAAAATATGACTCTTAAGAAAAATAAATTGCAAATACGATATTCACACTTTTTGAGTGGCAAATTTGCCCCTAATTTGTATTTCGAAGTGAAATATGATTCTTGAGGAAAATAAGTTGCAAATATAATATTCACACTTTTTGAGTGGCAAATTTGCCCGTAATTTGTATTTGGATGTGAAATATGACTCTTAAGGAAAATAAATTGCAAATACAGTATTCACACTTTTTGAGTGGATGTGAAATATGACTGTTAAGGAAAATAAATTGCAAATACGATATTCACAATTTTTGAGTGGCAAATGTGTCCCTAATTTGTATTTGGATGTGAAATATGACTTTTAAGGAAAATAAATTTGCAAATAAGATATTCAAACTTTTTGAGTGGCAAATTTGCCCCTAATTTGTATTTGTATGTGAAATATGACTCTTAAGGAAAATAAATTGCAAATACGATATTTACACTTTTTTGAGTGGCAAATTTGCCCCTAATTTGTATTTCTAAGTGAAATATGACTCTTAAGAAAAATAAGTTGCAAATACGATATTCACACTATTTGATTGGCAAATTCGCCCCTAATTTGAATTTTGTATGTGAAATATGACTCTTAAGGAAAATAAATTGCAAATACGATATTCACACTTTTTTGAGTGGCAAATTTGCCCCTAATTTGTATTTCTAAGTGAAATATGAATCTTAAGGAAAATAAGTTGCAAATACGATATTCACACTATTTGAGTGGCAAATTCGCCCCTAATTAGAATTTTGTATGTGAAATATGACTCTTAAGGAAAATAAGTTGCAAATACGATATTCACACTTTTTGAGTGGCAAAGTTGCCCCTAATTTGTATTTGGATGTGAAATATGATTCTTAAGGAAAATAAATTGCAAATACGATATTCACAATTTTTGAGTGGGAAATTTGCCCCTAATTTGTATTTGTATGTGAAATATGACTCTTAATCAAAATAAATTGCAAATACGATATTCACACTTTTTAAGTGGCAAATTTGCCCCTAATATGTATTTCTAAATGAAATATGACACTTAAGGAAAATAAGTTGCAAATACGATATTCACACTTTTTGAGTGACAAATTTGCCCTAATTTGTATTTGGATGTGAAATATGACTCTTAAGGAAAATAAATTGCAAATACGATATTCACACTTTTTGAATGGCAAATTTGCCCCTAATTTGTATTTGGATGTGAAATATGACTCTTAAGAAAAATAAATTGCAAATACGATATTCACACTTTTTGAGTGGCAAATTTGCCCCTAATTTGTATTTCGAAGTGAAATATGACTCTTGAGGAAAATAAGTTGTAAATACGATATTCACACTTTTTGAGTGACAATTTTGCCATAATTTGTATTTCGAAGTGAAATATGACTCTTATGGAAAATAAATTGCAAATACAATATATTCACACTTTTTAGTGGCAAATTTGCCCCTAATTTGTATTTCTAACTTAACTTTGACTCTTAAGGAAAATAAGTTGCAAATACGATATTCACACTATTGGAGTGGCAAATTTACCCCTAATTTGTATTTTGATGTGAAATATGACTCTTAAGAAAAATAAATTGCAAATACGATATTCACAATTTTTGAGTGGCAAATTTGCCCCTAATTTGTATTTCGAAGTGAAATATGACACTTAAGAAAAATAAGTTGCAAATACGATATTCACACTTTTTGAGCGGAAAAATTTGCCCCTAATTTGTATTTGGATGTGAAATATGACTTTTAAGGAAAATAAATTGCAAATACGATATTCACACTTTTTTAGTGGCAAATTTGCCCCTAATTTGTATTTGGATGTGAAATATGACTCTTAAGGAAAATAAATTGCAAATACGATATTCACAATTTTTGAGTGGCAAAATTTACCCCTAATTTTTATTTGGATGTGAAATATGACTCTTAAGGAAAATAAATATGCAAATACGATATTCAAACTTTTTGAGTGGCAAATTTGCCCCTAATTTGTATTTGTATGTGAAATATGACTCTTAAGGAAAATAAATTGCAAATACGATATTCACACTTTTTAAGTGGCAAATTTGCCCCTAATATGTATTTCTAAATGAAATATGACACTTAAGAAAAATAAGTTGCAAATACGATATTCACACTTTTTGAGCGGCAAATTTGCCCTTAATTTGTATTTGGATGTGAAATATGACTCTTAAGGAAAATAAATTGCAAATACGATATTCACACTTTTTTAGTGGCAAATTTGCCCCTAATTTGTATTTGGATGTGAAATTTGACTCTTAAGGAAAATAAATTGCAAATACGATATTCACAATTTTTGAGTGGCAAATTTACCCCTAATTTTTATTTGGATGTGAAATATGACTCTTAAGGAAAATAAATTTCAAATACGATATTCACACTTTTTAAGTGGCAAATTTGCCCCCAATATGTATTTCTAAATGAAATATGACACTTAAGGAAAATAAGTTGCAAATACAATATTCACACTTTTTGAGTGACAAATTTGCCCCTAATTTGTATTTGGATGTGAAATATGACTCTTAAGGAAAATAAATTGCAAATACGATATTCACACTTTTTTAGTGGCAAATTTGCCCCTAATTTGTATTTGGATGTGAAATATGACTCTTAAGAAAAATTAATTGCAAATACGATATTCACACTTTTTGAGTGGCAAATTTGCCCCTAATTTGTATTTCGAAGTGAAATATGACTTTTGAGTAAAATAAGTTGCAAATACGATATTCACACTTTTTGAGCGGCAAATTTGCCCCTAATTTGTATTTGGATGTGAAATACGACTCTTAAGGAAAATAAATTGCAAATACGATATTCACACTTTTTTGAGTGGCAACTTTGCCCCTAATTAGTATTTCTAAGTGAAATATGACTCTGAAGGAAAATAAGTTGCAAATACGATATTCACACTATTTGAGTGGCAAATTCGCCCCTAATTTGAATTTTGTATGTGAAATATGACTCTTAAGGAAAATAAGTTGCAAATACGATATTCACACTATTTGAGTGGCAAATTCGCCCCTAATTTGAATTTTGTATGTGAAATATGACTCTTAAGGAAAATAAGTTGCAAATACGATATTCACAATTTTTGAGTGGCAAATTTGCCCCTAATTTGTATTTGGATGTGAAATATGACTCTTAAGCAAAATAAATTGCAAATACGATATTCACACTTTTTAAGTGGCAAATTTGCCCCTAATATGTATTTCTAAATGAAATATGACACTTAAGGAAAATAAGTTGCAAATACGATATTCACACTTTTTGAGTGACAAATTTGCCCCTAATTTGTATTTGGATGTGAAATATGACTCTTAAGGAAAATAAATTGCAAATACGATATTCACACTTTTTGAGTGGCTAATTTGCCCCTAATTTGTATTTGGATGTGAAATATGACACTTAAGAAAAATAAATTTCAAATACGATATTCACACTTTTTGAGTGGCAAATTTGCCCCTAATTTGTATTTCGAAGTAAAATATGACTCTTGAGGAAAATAAGTTGTAAATACGATATTCACACTTTTTGAGTGTCAATTTTGCCCTAATTTGTATTTCGAAGTGAAATATGACTCTTATGGAAAATAAATTGCAAATACAATATATTCACCCTTTTTAGTGGCAAATTTGCCCCTAATTTGTATTTCTAACTTAACATTGACTCTTAAGGAAAATAAGTTGTAAATACGATATTCACACTTTTTGAGTGGTAAATTTACCCCTAATTTGTATTTGGATGTGAAATATGACTCTTAAGAAAAATAAATTGCAAATACGATATTCACAATTTTTGAATGGCAAATTTGCCCCTAATTTGTATTTCGAAGTGAAATATGACACTTAAGAACAAAAAGTTGCAAATACGATATTCACACTTTTTGAGCGGCAAATTTGCCCCTAATTTGTATTTGGATGTGAAATATGACTCTTAAGGAAAATAAATTGCAAATACGATATTCACACTTTTTGAGTGGCAAATTTGCCCCTAATTTGTATTTGGATGTGAAATATGACTCTTAAGAAAAATAAATTTCAAATACGATATTCACACTTTTTGAGTGGCAAATTTGCCCCTAATTTGTATTTCGAAGTGAAATATGACACTTAAGAACAAAAAGTTGCAAATACGATATTCACACTTTTTGAGCGGCAAATTTGCCCCTAATTTGTATTTGGATGTGAAATATGACTCTTAAGGAAAATAAATTGCAAATACGATATTCACACTTTTTTAGTGGCAAATTTGCCCCTAATTTGTATTTGGATGTGAAATATGACTCTTAAGGAAAATAAATTGCAAATACGATATTCACAATTTTTGAGTGGCAAATTTACCCCTAATTTTTATTTGGATGTGAAATATGACTCTTAAGGAAAATAAATTTGCAAATACGATATTCAAACTTTTTGAGTGGCAAATTTGCCCCTAATTTGTATTTGTATGTGAAATATGACTCTTAAGGAAAATAAATTGCAAATACGATATTCACACTTTTTAAGTGACAAATTTGCCCCTAATATGTATTTCTAAATGAAATATGACACTTAAGAAAAATAAGTTGCAAATACGATATTCACACTTTTTGAGTGACAAATTTGCCCCTAATTTGTATTTGGATGTGAAATATGACTCTTAAGGAAAATAAATTGCAAATACGATATTCACACTTTTTGAGTGGCAAATTTGCCCCTAATTTGTATTTGGATGTGAAATATGACTCTTAAGAAAAATAAATTTCAAATACGATATTCACACTTTTTGAGTGGCAAATTTGCCCCTAATTTGTATTTCGAAGTAAAATATGACTCTTGAGGAAAATAAGTTGTAAATACGATATTCACACTCTTTGAGTGGCAATTTTGCCCTAATTTGTATTTCGAAGTGAAATATGACTCTTATGGAAAATAAATTGCAAATACAATATATTCACACTTTTTAGTGGCAAATTTGCCCCTAATTTGTATTTCTAACTTAACTTTGACTCTTAAGGAAAATAAGTTGCAAATACGATATTCACACTTTTTGAGTGGCAAATTTACCCCTAATTTGTATTTGGATGTGAAATATGACTCTTAAGAAAAATAAATTGCAAATACGATATTCACAATTTTTGAGTGGCAAATTTGCCCCTAATTTGTATTTCGAAGTGAAATATGACACTTAAGAACAAAAAGTTGCAAATACGATATTCAAACTTTTTGAGCGGCAAATTTACCCCTAATTTGTATTTGGATGTGAAATATGACTCTTAAGGAAAATAAATTGCAAATACGATATTCACACTTTTTTAGTGGCAAATTTGCCCCTAATTTGTATTTGGATGTGAAATATGACTCTTAAGGAAAATAAATTGCAAATACGATATTCACAATTTTTGAGTGGCAAATTTACCCCTAATTTTTATTTGGATGTGAAATATGACTCTTAAGGAAAATAAATTTGCAAATACGATATTCAAACTTTTTGAGTGGCAAATTTGCCCCTAATTTGTATTTGGATGTGAAATATGACTCTTAAGGAAAATAAATTGCAAATACGATATTCACACTTTTTTGAGTGGCAACTTTGCCCCTAATTTGTATTTCTAAGTGAAATATGACTCTTAAGGAAAATAAGTTGCAAATACGATATTCACACTATTTGAGTGGCAAATTCGCCCCTAATTTGAATTTTGTATGTGAAATATGACTCTTAAGGAAAATAAGTTGCAAATACGATATTCACACTTTTTGAGTGGCAAATTTGCCCCTAATTTGTATTTGTATGTGAAATATGACTCTTAAGGAAAATAAATTGCAAATACGATATTCACAATTTTTGAGTGGCAAATTTGCCCCTAATTTGTATTTGGATGTGAAATATGACTCTTAAGCAAAATAAATTGAAAATACGATATTCACACTTTTTAAGTGGCAAATTTGCCCCTAATATGTATTTCTAAATGAAATATGACACTTAAGGAAAATAAGTTGCAAATACGATATTCACACTTTTTGAGTGACAAATTTGCCCCTAATTTGTATTTGGATGTGAAATATGACTCTTAAGGAAAATAAATTGCAAATACGATATTTACACTTTTTGAGTGGCAAATTTGCCCCTAATTTGTATTTGGATGTGAAATATGACTCTTAAGAAAAATAAATTTCAAATACGATATTCACACTTTTTGAGTGGCAAAGTTGCCCCTAATTTGTATTTCGAAGTAAAATATGACTTTTGAGGAAAATAAGTTGTAAATACGATATTCACACTTTTTGAGTGGCAATTTTGCCCTAATTTGTATTTCGATGTGAAATATGACTCTTATGGAAAATAAATTACAAATACAATATATTCACACTTTTTAGTGGCAAATTTGCCCCTAATTTGTATTTCTAACTTAACTTTGACTCTTAAGGAAAATAAGTTGCAAATACGATATTCACACTTTTTGAGTGGAAAATTTACCCCTAATTTGTATTTGGATGTGAAATATGACTCTTAAGAAAAATAAATTGCAAATACGATATTCACAATTTTTGAGTGGCAAATTTGCCCCTAATTTGTATTTCGAAGTGAAATATGACACTTAAGAACAAAAAGTTGCAAATACGATATTCACACTTTTTAAGCGGCAAATTTGCCCCTAATTTGTATTTGGATGTGAAATATGACTCTTAAGGAAAATAAATTGCAAATACGATATAAACACTTTTTTAGTGGCAAATTTGCCCCTAATTTGTATTTGGATGTGAAATATGACTCTTAAGGAAAAAATAAATTGCAAATACGATATTCACAATTTTTGAGTGGCAAATTTACCCCTAATTTTTATTTGGATGTGAAATATGACTCTTAAGGAAAAATAAATTTGCAAATACGATATTCAAACTTTTTGAGTGGCAAATTTGCCCCTAATTTGTATTTGTATGTGAAATATGACTCTTAAGGAAAATAAATTGCAAATACGATATTCACACTTTTTAAGTGGCAAATTTGCCCCTAATATGTATTTCTAAATGAAATATGACACTTAAGAAAAATAAGTTGCAAATACGATATTCACACTTTTTGAGCGGCAAATTTGCCCTTAATTTGTATTTGGATGTGAAATATGACTCTTAAGGAAAATAAATTGCAAATACGATATTCACACTTTTTTTAGTGGCAAATTTGCCCCTAATTTGTATTTGGATGTGAAATATGACTCTTAAGGAAAATAAATTGCAAATACGATATTCACAATTTTTGAGTGGCAAATTTACCCCTAATTTTTATTTGGATGTGAAATATGACTCTTAATGAAAATAAATTTGCAAATACGATATTCAAACTTTTTGAGTGGCAAATTTGCCCCTAATTTGTATTTGTATGTGAAATATGACTCTTAAGGAAAATAAATTGCAAATACGATATTCACACTTTTTAAGTGGCAAATTTGCCCCTAATATGTATTTCTAAATGAAATATGACACTTAAGGAAAATAAGTTGCAAATACAATATTCACACTTTTTGAGTGACAAATTTGCCCCTAATTTGTATTTGGATGTGAAATATGACTCTTAAGGAAAATAAATTGCAAATACGATATTCACACTTTTTTAGTGGCAAATTTGCCCCTAATTTGTATTTGGATGTGAAATATGACTCTTAAGAAAAATAAATTGCAAATACGATATTCACACTTTTTGAGTGGCAAATTTGCCCCTAATTTGTATTTCGAAGTGAAATATGACTCTTGAGTAAAATAAGTTGCAAATACGATATTCACACTTTTTGAGTAGCAATTTTGCCTAATTTGTATTTCGAAGTGAAATATGACTCTTATTGAAAATAAATTGCAAATACAATATTCACACTTTTTAGTGGCAAATTTGCCCCTAATTTGTATTTCTAACTTAACTTTGACTCTTAAGGAAAATAAGTTGCAAATACGATATTCACACTTTTTGAGTGGCAAATTTGTCCCTAATTTGTATTTCGAAGTGAAATATGACACTTAAGAAAAATAAGTTGCAAATACGATATTCACACTTTTTGAGCGGCTAATTTGCCCCTAATTTGTATTTGGATGTGAAATATGACTCTTAAGGAAAATAAATTGCAAATACGATATTCACACTTTTTTGAGTGGCAACTTTGCCCCTAATTAGTATTTCTAAGTGAAATATGACTCTTAAGGAAAATAAGTTGCAAATACGATATTCACACTATTTGAGTGACAAATTCGCCCCTAATTTGAATTTTGTATGTGAAATATGACTCTTAAGGAAAATAAGTTGCAAATACGATATTCACACTTTTTTGAGTGGCAAATTTGCCCCTAATTTGTATTTGGATGTGAAATATTACTCTTAAGGAAAATAAATTGCAAATACGATATTCACAATTTTTGAGTGGCAAATTTGCCCCTAATTTGTATTTGGATGTGAAATATGACTCTTATGCAAAATAAATTGCAAATACGATATTCACCACTTTTTAAGTGGCAAATTTGCCCCTAATATGTATTTCTAAATGAAATATGACACTTAAGGAAAATAAGTTGCAAATACAATATTCACACTTTTTGAGTGACAAATTTGCCCCTAATTTGTATTTGGATGTGAAATATGACTCTAAAGGAAAATAAATTGCAAATACGATATTCACACTTTTTGAGTGGCAAATTTGCCCCTAATTTGTATTTGGATGTGAAATATGACACTTAAGAAAAATAAATTTCAAATACGATATTCACACTTTTTGAGTGGCAAATTTGCCCCTAATTTGTATTTCGAAGTAAAATATGACTCTTGAGGAAAATAAGTTGTAAATACGATTTTCTCACTTTTTGAGTGTCAATTTTGCCCTAATTTGTATTTCGAAGTGAAATATGACTCTTATGGAAAATAAATTGCAAATACAATATATTCACCTTTTTTAGTGGCAAATTTGCCCCTAATTTGTATTTCTAACTTAACTTTGACTCTTAAGGAAAATAAGTTGCAAATACGATATTCACACTTTTTGAGTGGCAAATTTACCCCTAATTTGTATTTGGATGTGAAATATGACTCTTAAGAAAAATAAATTGCAAATACGATATTCACAATTTTTGAGTGGCAAATTTGCCCCTAATTTGTATTTCGAAGTGAAATATGACACTTAAGAACAAAAAGTTGCAAATACGATATTCACACTTTTTGAGCGGCAAATTTGCCCCTAATTTGTATTTGGATGTGAAATATGACTCTTAAGGAAAATAAATTGCAAATACGATATTCACACTTTTTAGTGGCAAATTTGCCCCTAATTTGTATTTGGATGTGAAATATGACTCTTAAGGAAAATAAATTGCAAATACGATATTCACAATTTTTGAGTGGCAAATTTACCCCTAATTTTTATTTGGATGTGAAATATGACTCTTAAGGAAAATAAATTTGCAAATACGATATTCAAACTTTTTGAGTGGCAAATTTGCCCCTAATTTGTATTTGGATGTGAAATATGACTCTTAAGGAAAATAAATTGCAAATACGATATTCACACTTTTTTGAGTGGCAACTTTGCCCCTAATTTGTATTTCTAAGTTAAATATGACTCTTAAGGAAAATAAGTTGCAAATACGATATTCACACTATTTGAGTGGCAAATTCGCCCCTAATTTGAATTTTGTATGTGAAATATGACTCTTAAGGAAAATAAGTTGCAAATACGATATTCACACTTTTTGAGTGGCAAATTTGCCCCTAATTTGTATTTAGATGTGAAATATGACTCTTAAGAAAAATAAATTGCAAATACGATATTCACACTTTTTGAGTGGCAAATTTGCCCCTAATTTGTATTTCGAAGTGAAATATGACTCTTGAGGAAAATAAATTGAAAATACGATATTCACACTTTTTAAGTGGCAAATTTGCCCCTAATATGTATTTCTAAATGAAATATGACACTTAAGGAAAATAAGTTGCAAATACGATATTCACACTTTTTGAGTGACAAATTTGCCCCTAATTTGTATTTCTAACTTAACTTTGACTCTTAAGGAAAATAAGTTGCAAATACGATATTCACACTTTTTGAGTGGCAAATTTACCCCTAATTTGTATTTGGATGTGAAATATGACTCTTAAGAAAAATAAATTGCAAATACGATATTCACAATTTTTGAGTGGCAAATTTGCCCCTAATTTGTATTTCGAAGTGAAATATGACACTTAAGAACAAAAAGTTGCAAATACGATATTCACACTTTTTGAGCGGCAAATTTGCCCCTAATTTGTATTTGGATGTGAAATATGACTCTTAAGGAAAATAAATTGCAAATACGATATTCACACTTTTTTAGTGGCAAATTTGCCCCTAATTTGTATTTGGATGTGAAATATGACTCTTAAGGAAAATAAATTGCAAATACGATATTCACAATTTTTGAGTGGCAAATTTACCCCTAATTTTTATTTGGATGTGAAATATGACTCTTAAGGAAAATAAATTTGCAAATACGATATTCAAACTTTTTGAGTGGCAAATTTGCCCCTAATTTGTATTTGGATGTGAAATATGACTCTTAAGGAAAATAAATTGCAAATACGATATTCACACTTTTTTGAGTGGCAACTTTGCCCCTAATTTGTATTTCTAAGTGAAATATGACTCTTAAGGAAAATAAGTTGCAAATACGATATTCACACTATTTGAGTGGCAAATTCGCCCCTAATTTGAATTTTGTATGTGAAATATGACTCTTAAGGAAAATAAGTTGCAAATACGATATTCACACTTTTTGAGTGGCAAATTTGCCCCTAATTTGTATTTGTATGTGAAATATGACTCTTAAGGAAAATAAATTGCAAATACGATATTCACAATTTTTGAGTGGCAAATTTGCCCCTAATTTGTATTTGGATGTGAAATATGACTCTTAAGCAAAATAAATTGAAAATACGATATTCACACTTTTTAAGTGGCAAATTTGCCCCTAATATGTATTTCTAAATGAAATATGACACTTAAGGAAAATAAGTTGCAAATACGATATTCACACTTTTTGAGTGACAAATTTGCCCCTAATTTGTATTTGGATGTGAAATATGACTCTTAAGGAAAATAAATTGCAAATACGATATTCACACTTTTTGAGTGGCAAATTTGCCCCTAATTTGTATTTGGATGTGAAGTATGACTCTTAAGAAAAATAAATTTCAAATACGATATTCACACTTTCTGAGTGGCAAAGTTGCCCCTAATTTGTATTTCGAAGTAAAATATGACTCTTGAGGAAAATAAGTTGTAAATACGATATTCACACTTTTTGAGTGGCAATTTTGCCCTAATTTGTATTTCGATGTGAAATATGACTCTTATGGAAAATAAATTGCAAATACAATATATTCACACTTTTTAGTGGCAAATTTGCCCCTAATTTGTATTTCTAACTTAACTTTGACTCTTAAGGAAAATAAGTTGCAAATACGATATTCACACTTTTTGAGTGGAAAATTTACCCCTAATTTGTATTTGGATGTGAAATATGACTCTTAAGAAAAATAAATTGCAAATACGATATTCACAATTTTTGAGTGGCAAATTTGCCCCTAATTTGTATTTCGAAGTGAAATATGACACTTAAGAACAAAAAGTTGCAAATACGATATTCACACTTTTTAAGCGGCAAATTTGCCCCTAATTTGTATTTGGATGTGAAATATGACTCTTAAGGAAAATAAATTGCAAATACGATATTCACACTTTTTTAGTGGCAAATTTGCCCCTAATTTGTATTTGGATGTGAAATATGACTCTTAAGGAAAAAATAAATTGCAAATACGATATTCACAATTTTTGAGTGGCAAATTTACCCCTAATTTTTATTTGGATGTGAAATATGACTCTTAAGGAAAAATAAATTTGCAAATACGATATTCAAACTTTTTGAGTGGCAAATTTGCCCCTAATTTGTATTTGTATGTGAAATATGACTCTTAAGAAAAATAAGTTGCAAATACGATATTCACACTTTTTGAGCGGCAAATTTGCCCTTAATTTGTATTTGGATGTGAAATATGACTCTTAAGGAAAATAAATTGCAAATACGATATTCACACTTTTTTAGTGGCAAATTTGCCCCTAATTTGTATTTGGATGTGAAATATGACTCTTAAGGAAAATAAATTGCAAATACGATATTCACAATTTTTGAGTGGCAAATTTACCCCTAATTTTTATTTGGATGTGAAATATGACTCTTAAGGAAAATAAATTTGCAAATACGATATTCAAACTTTTTGAGTGGCAAATTTGCCCCTAATTTTTATTTGTATGTGAAATATGACTCTTAAGGAAAATAAATTGCAAATACGATATTCACACTTTTTAAGTGGCAAATTTGCCCCTAATATGTATTTCTAAATGAAATATGACACTTAAGGAAAATAAGTTGCAAATACAATATTCACACTTTTTGAGTGACAAATTTGCCCCTAATTTGTGTTTGGATGTGAAATATGACTCTTAAGGAAAATAAATTGCAAATACGATATTCACGCTTTTTGAGTGGCAAATTTGCCCCTAATTTGTATTTGGATGTGAAATATAACTCTTAAGAAAAATAAATTGTAAATACGATATTCACACTTTTTGAGTGGCAAATTTGCCCCTAATTTGTATTTCTAACTTAACTTTGACTCTTAAGGAAAATAAGTTGCAAATACGATATTCACACTTTTTGAGTGGCAAATTTACCCCTAATTTGTATTTGGATGTGAAATATGACTCTTAAGGAAAATAAATTGCAAATACGATATTCACAATTTTTGAGTGGCAAATTTACCCCTAATTTTTATTTGGATGTGAAATATGACTCTTAAGGAAAATAAATTTGCAAATACGATATTCAAACTTTTTGAGTGGCAAATTTGCCCCTAATTTGTATTTGTATGTGAAATATGACTCTTAAGGAAAATAAATTGCAAATACGATATTCACACTTTTTAAGTGGCAAATTTGCCCCTAATATGTATTTCTAAATGAAATATGACACTTAAGGAAAATAAGTTGCAAATACAATATTCACACTTTTTGAGTGACAAATTTGCCCCTAATTTGTATTTGGATGTGAAATATGACTCTTAAGGAAAATAAATTGCAAATACGATATTCACGCTTTTTGAGTGGCAAATTTGCCCCTAATTTGTATTTGGATGTGAAATATAACTCTTAAGAAAAATAAATTGTAAATACGATATTCACACTTTTTGAGTGGCAAATTTGCGCCTAATATGTATTTCTAAATGAAATATGACACTTAAGGAAAATAAGTTGCAAATACGATATTCACACTTTTTGAGTGACAAATTTGCCCCTAATTTGTATTTCTAACTTAACTTTGACTCTTAAGGAAAATAAGTTGCAAATACGATATTCACACTTTTTGAGTGGCAAATTTACCCCTAATTTGTATTTGGATGTGAAATATGACTCTTAAGAAAAATAAATTGCAAATACGATATTCACAATTTTTGAGTGGCAAATTTGCCCCTAATTTGTATTTCGAAGTGAAATATGACACTTAAGAACAAAAAGTTGCAAATACGATATTCACACTTTTTGAGCGGCAAATTTGCCCCTAATTTGTATTTGGATGTGAAATATGACTCTTAAGGAAAATAAATTGCAAATACGATATTCACACTTTTTTAGTGGCAAATTTGCCCCTAATTTGTATTTGGATGTGAAATATGACTCTTAAGGAAAATAAATTGCAAATACGATATTCACAATTTTTGAGTGGCAAATTTACCCCTAATTTTTATTTGGATGTGAAATATGACTCTTAAGGAAAATAAATTTGCAAATACGATATTCAAACTTTTTGAGTGGCAAATTTGCCCCTAATTTGTATTTGGATGTGAAATATGACTCTTAAGGAAAATAAATTGCAAATACGATATTCACACTTTTTTGAGTGGCAACTTTGCCCCTAATTTGTATTTCTAAGTGAAATATGACTCTTAAGGAAAATAAGTTGCAAATACGATATTCACACTATTTGAGTGGCAAATTCGCCCCTAATTTGAATTTTGTATGTGAAATATGACTCTTAAGGAAAATAAGTTGCAAATACGATATTCACACTTTTTGAGTGGCAAATTTGCCCCTAATTTGTATTTGTATGTGAAATATGACTCTTAAGGAAAATAAATTGCAAATACGATATTCACAATTTTTGAGTGGCAAATTTGCCCCTAATTTGTATTTGGATGTGAAATATGACTCTTAAGCAAAATAAATTGAAAATACGATATTCACACTTTTTAAGTGGCAAATTTGCCCCTAATATGTATTTCTAAATGAAATATGACACTTAAGGAAAATAAGTTGCAAATACGATATTCACACTTTTTGAGTGACAAATTTGCCCCTAATTTGTATTTGGATGTGAAATATGACTCTTAAGGAAAATAAATTGCAAATACGATATTCACACTTTTTGAGTGGCAAATTTGCCCCTAATTTGTATTTGGATGTGAAATATGACTCTTAAGAAAAATAAATTTCAAATACGATATTCACACTTTCTGAGTGGCAAAGTTGCCCCTAATTTGTATTTCGAAGTAAAATATGACTCTTGAGGAAAATAAGTTGTAAATACGATATTCACACTTTTTGAGTGGCAATTTTGCCCTAATTTGTATTTCGATGTGAAATATGACTCTTATGGAAAATAAATTGCAAATACAATATATTCACACTTTTTAGTGGCAAATTTGCCCCTAATTTGTATTTCTAACTTAACTTTGACTCTTAAGGAAAATAAGTTGCAAATACGATATTCACACTTTTTGAGTGGAAAATTTACCCCTAATTTGTATTTGGATGTGAAATATGACTCTTAAGAAAAATAAATTGCAAATACGATATTCACAATTTTTGAGTGGCAAATTTGCCCCTAATTTGTATTTCGAAGTGAAATATGACACTTAAGAACAAAAAGTTGCAAATACGATATTCACACTTTTTAAGCGGCAAATTTGCCCCTAATTTGTATTTGGATGTGAAATATGACTCTTAAGGAAAATAAATTGCAAATACGATATTCACACTTTTTTAGTGGCAAATTTGCCCCTAATTTGTATTTGGATGTGAAATATGACTCTTAAGGAAAAAATAAATTGCAAATACGATATTCACAATTTTTGAGTGGCAAATTTACCCCTAATTTTTATTTGGATGTGAAATATGACTCTTAAGGAAAAATAAATTTGCAAATACGATATTCAAACTTTTTGAGTGGCAAATTTGCCCCTAATTTGTATTTGTATGTGAAATATGACTCTTAAGAAAAATAAGTTGCAAATACGATATTCACACTTTTTGAGCGGCAAATTTGCCCTTAATTTGTATTTGGATGTGAAATATGACTCTTAAGGAAAATAAATTGCAAATACGATATTCACACTTTTTTAGTGGCAAATTTGCCCCTAATTTGTATTTGGATGTGAAATATGACTCTTAAGGAAAATAAATTGCAAATACGATATTCACAATTTTTGAGTGGCAAATTTACCCCTAATTTTTATTTGGATGTGAAATATGACTCTTAAGGAAAATAAATTTGCAAATACGATATTCAAACTTTTTGAGTGGCAAATTTGCCCCTAATTTGTATTTGTATGTGAAATATGACTCTTAAGGAAAATAAATTGCAAATACGATATTCACACTTTTTAAGTGGCAAATTTGCCCCTAATATGTATTTCTAAATGAAATATGACACTTAAGGAAAATAAGTTGCAAATACAATATTCACACTTTTTGAGTGACAAATTTGCCCCTAATTTGTGTTTGGATGTGAAATATGACTCTTAAGGAAAATAAATTGCAAATACGATATTCACGCTTTTTGAGTGGCAAATTTGCCCCTAATTTGTATTTGGATGTGAAATATAACTCTTAAGAAAAATAAATTGTAAATACGATATTCACACTTTTTGAGTGGCAAATTTGCCCCTAATTTGTATTTCGAAGTGAAATATGACTTTTGAGGAAAATAAGTTGCAAATACGATATTCACACTTTTTGAGTGGCAATTTTGCCTAATTTGTATTTCGAAGTGAATTATGACTCTTATTGAAAATAAATTGCAAATACAATATTCACACTTTTTAGTGGCAAATTTGCCCATAATTTGTATTTCTAACTTAACTTTGACTCTTAAGGAAAATAAGTTGCAAATACGATATTCACACTTTTTGAGTGGCAAATTTGCCCCTAATTTGTATTTCGAAGTGAAATATGACACTTAAGAAAAATAAGTTGCAAATACGATATTCACACTTTTTGAGCGGCAAATTTGCCCCTAATTTGTATTTGGATGTGAAATATGACTCTTAAGGAAAATAAATTGCAAATACGATATTTACATTTTTTTGAGTGGCAACTTTGCCCTTAATTTGTATTTCTAAGTGAAATATGACTCTTAAGGAAAATAAGTTGCAAATACGATATTCACACTATTTGAGTGGCAAATTCGCCCCTAATTTGAATTTTGTATGTGAAATATGACTCTTAAGGAAAATAAGTTGCAAATACGATATTCACACTTTTTGAGTGGCAAATTTGCCCCTAATTTGTATTTGTATGTGAAATATGACTCTTAAGGAAAATAAATTGCAAATCCGATATTCACAATTTTTGAGTGGCAAATTTGCCCCTAATTTGTATTTGGATGTGAAATATGACTCTTAAGCACAATAAATTGAAAATACGATATTCACACTTTTTAAGTGGCAACTTTGCCCTAATATGTATTTCTAAATGAAATATGACACTTAAGGAAAATAAGTTGCAAATACGATATTCACACTTTTTGAGTGACAAATTTGCCCCTAATTTGTATTTGGATGTGAAATATGACTCTTAAGGAAAATAAATTGCAAATACGATATTCACTCTTTTTGAGTGGCAAATTTGCCCCTAATTTGTATTTGGATGTGAAATATGACTCTTAAGAAAAATAAATTTCAAATACGATATTCACACTTTTTGAGTGGCAAAGTTGCCCCTAATTTGTATTTCGAAGTAAAATATGACTCTTGAGGAAAATAAGTTGTAAATACGATATTCACACTTTTTGAGTGGCAATTTTGCCCTAATTTGTATTTCGATGTGAAATATGACTCTTATGGAAAATAAATTGCAAATACAATATATTCACACTTTTTAGTGGCAAATTTGCCCCTAATTTGTATTTCTAACTTAACTTTGACTCTTAAGGAAAATAAGTTGCAAATACGATATTCACACTTTTTGAGTGGAAAATTTACCCCTAATTTGTATTTGGATGTGAAATATGACTCTTAAGAAAAATAAATTGCAAATACGATATTCACAATTTTTGAGTGGCAAATTTGCCCCTAATTTGTATTTCGAAGTGAAATATGACACTTAAGAACAAAAAGTTGCAAATACGATATTCACACTTTTTAAGCGGCAAATTTGCCCCTAATTTGTATTTGGATGTGAAATATGACTCTTAAGGAAAATAAATTTCAAATACGATATTCACACTTTTTTAGTGGCAAATTTGCCCCTAATTTGTATTTGGATGTGAAATATGACTCTTAAGGAAAAAATAAATTGCAAATACGATATTCACAATTTTTGAGTGGCAAATTTACCCCTAATTTTTATTTGGATGTGAAATATGACTCTTAAGGAAAAATAAATTTGCAAATACGATATTCAAACTTTTTGAGTGGCAAATTTGCCCCTAATTTGTATTTGTATGTGAAATATGACTCTTAAAGAAAATAAATTGCAAATACGATATTCACACTTTTTAAGTGGCAAATTTGCCCCTAATATGTATTTCTAAATGAAATATGACACTTAAGAAAAATAAGTTGCAAATACGATATTCACACTTTTTGAGCGGCAAATTTGCCCTTAATTTGTATTTGGATGTGAAATATGACTCTTAAGGAAAATAAATTTCAAATACGATATTCACACTTTTTTAGTGGCAAATTTGCCCCTAATTTGTATTTGGATGTGAAATATGACTCTTAAGGAAAATAAATTGCAAATACGATATTCACAATTTTTGAGTGGCAAATTTACCCCTAATTTTTATTTGGATTGAAATATGACTCTTAAGGAAAATAAATTTGCAAATACGATATTCAAACTTTTTGAGTGGCAAATTTGCCCCTAATTTGTATTTGTATGTGAAATATGACTCTTAAGGAAAATAAATTGCAAATACGATATTCACACTTTTTAAGTGGCAAATTTGCCCCTAATATGTATTTCTAAATGAAATATGACACTTAAGGAAAATAAGTTGCAAATACAATATTCACACTTTTTGAGTGACAAATTTGCCCCTAATTTGTATTTGGATGTGAAATATGACTCTTAAGGAAAATAAATTGCAAATACGATATTCACGCTTTTTGAGTGGCAAATTTGCCCCTAATTTGTATTTGGATGTGAAATATAACTCTTAAGAAAAATAAATTGTAAATACGATATTCACACTTTTTGAGTGGCAAATTTGCCCCTAATTTGTATTTCGAAGTGAAATATGACTTTTGAGGAAAATAAGTTGCAAATACGATATTCACACTTTTTGAGTGGCAATTTTGCCTAATTTGTATTTCGAAGTGAATTATGACTCTTATTGAAAATAAATTGCAAATACAATATTCACACTTTTTAGTGGCAAATTTGCCCATAATTTGTATTTCTAACTTAACTTTGACTCTTAAGGAAAATAAGTTGCAAATACGATATTCACACTTTTTGAGTGGCAAATTTGCCCCTAATTTGTATTTCGAAGTGAAATATGACACTTAAGAAAAATAAGTTGCAAATACGATATTCACACTTTTTGAGCGGCAAATTTGCCCCTAATTTGTATTTGGATGTGAAATATGACTCTTAAGGAAAATAAATTGCAAATACGATATTCACACTTTTTTGAGTGGCAACTTTGCCCATAATTTGTATTTCTAAGTGAAATATGACTCTTAAGGAAAATAAGTTGCAAATACGATATTCACACTATTTGAGTGGCAAATTCGCCCCTAATTTGAATTTTGTATGTGAAATATGACTCTTAAGGAAAATAAGTTGCAAATACGATATTCACACTTTTTGAGTGGCAAATTTGCCCCTAATTTGTATTTGTATGTGAAATATGACTCTTAAGGAAAATAAATTGCAAATACGATATTCACAATTTTTGAGTGGCAAATTTGCCCCTAATTTGTATTTGGATGTGAAATATGACTCTTAAGCACAATAAATTGAAAATACGATATTCACACTTTTTAAGTGGCAAATTTGCCCTAATATGTATTTCTAAATGAAATATGACACTTAAGGAAAATAAGTTGCAAATACGATATTCACACTTTTTGAGTGACAAATTTGCCCCTAATTTGTATTTGGATGTGAAATATGACTCTTAAGGAAAATAAATTGCAAATACGATATTCACTCTTTTTGAGTGGCAAATTTGCCCCTAATTTGTATTTGGATGTGAAATATGACTCTTAAGAAAAATAAATTTCAAATACGATATTCACACTTTTTGAGTGGCAAAGTTGCCCCTAATTTGTATTTCGAAGTAAAATATGACTCTTGAGGAAAATAAGTTGTAAATACGATATTCACACTTTTTGAGTGGCAATTTTGCCCTAATTTGTATTTCGATGTGAAATATGACTCTTATGGAAAATAAATTGCAAATACAATATATTCACACTTTTTAGTGGCAAATTTGCCCCTAATTTGTATTTCTAACTTAACTTTGACTCTTAAGGAAAATAAGTTGCATATACGATATTCACACTTTTTGAGTGGCAAATTTGCCCCTAATTTGTATTTCGAAGTGAAATATGACACTTAAGAAAAATAAGTTGCAAATACGATATTCACACTTTTTGAGCGGCAAATTTGCCCCTAATTTGTATTTGGATGTGAAATATGACTCTTAAGAACAAAAAGTTGCAAATACGATATTCACACTTTTTAAGCGGCAAATTTGCCCCTAATTTGTATTTGGATGTGAAATATGACTCTTAAGGAAAATAAATTGCAAATACGATATTCACACTTTTTTAGTGGCAAATTTGCCCCTAATTTGTATTTCGAAGTGAAATATGACTCTTAAGGAAAAAATAAATTGCAAATACGATATTCACAATTTTTGAGTGGCAAATTTACCCCTAATTTTTATTTGGATGTGAAATATGACTCTTAAGGAAAAATAAATTTGCAAATACGATATTCAAACTTTTTGAGTGGCAAATTTGCCCCTAATTTGTATTTGTATGTGAAATATGACTCTTAAGGAAAATAAATTGCAAATACGATATTCACACTTTTTAAGTGGCAAATTTGCCCCTAATATGTATTTCTAAATGAAATATGACACTTAAGAAAAATAAGTTGCAAATACGATATTCACACTTTTTGAGCGGCAAATTTGCCCTTAATTTGTATTTGGATGTGAAATATGACTCTTAAGGAAAATAAATTGCAAATACGATATTCACACTTTTTAGTGGCAAATTTGCCCCTAATTTGTATTTGGATGTGAAATATGACTCTTACGGAAAATAAATTGCAAATACGATATTCACAATTTTTGAGTGGCAAATTTACCCCTAATTTTTATTTGGATTGAAATATGACTCTTAAGGAAAATAAATTTGCAAATACGATATTCAAACTTTTTGAGTGGCAAATTTGCCCCTAATTTGTATTTGTATGTGAAATATGACTCTTAAGGAAAATAAATTGCAAATACGATATTCACACTTTTTAAGTGGCAAATTTGCCCCTAATATGTATTTCTAAATGAAATATGACACTTAAGGAAAATAAGTTGCAAATACAATATTCACACTTTTTGAGTGACAAATTTGCCCCTAATTTGTATTTGGATGTGAAATATGACTCTTAAGGAAAATAAATTGCAAATACGATATTCACGCTTTTTGAGTGGCAAATTTGCCCCTAATTTGTATTTGGATGTGAAATATAACTCTTAAGAAAAATAAATTGTAAATACGATATTCACACTTTTTGAGTGGCAAATTTGCCCCTAATTTGTATTTCGAAGTGAAATATGACTTTTGAGGAAAATAAGTTGCAAATACGATATTCACACTTTTTGAGTGGCAATTTTGCCTAATTTGTATTTCGAAGTGAATTATGACTCTTATTGAAAATAAATTGCAAATACAATATTCACACTTTTTAGTGGCAAATTTGCCCATAATTTGTATTTCTAACTTAACTTTGACTCTTAAGGAAAATAAGTTGCAAATACGATATTCACACTTTTTGAGTGGCAAATTTGCCCCTAATTTGTATTTCGAAGTGAAATATGACACTTAAGAAAAATAAGTTGCAAATACGATATTCACACTTTTTGAGCGGCAAATTTGCCCCTAATTTGTATTTGGATGTGAAATATGACTCTTAAGGAAAATAAATTGCAAATACGATATTCACACTTTTTTGAGTGGCAACTTTGCCCATAATTTGTATTTCTAAGTGAAATATGACTCTTAAGGAAAATAAGTTGCAAATACGATATTCACACTATTTGAGTGGCAAATTCGCCCCTAATTTGAATTTTGTATGTGAAATATGACTCTTAAGGAAAATAAGTTGCAAATACGATATTCACACTTTTTGAGTGGCAAATTTGCCCCTAATTTGTATTTGTATGTGAAATATGACTCTTAAGGAAAATAAATTGCAAATACGATATTCACAATTTTTGAGTGGCAAATTTGCCCCTAATTTGTATTTGGATGTGAAATATGACTCTTAAGCACAATAAATTGAAAATACGATATTCACACTTTTTAAGTGGCAAATTTGCCCTAATATGTATTTCTAAATGAAATATGACACTTAAGGAAAATAAGTTGCAAATACGATATTCACACTTTTTGAGTGACAAATTTGCCCCTAATTTGTATTTGGATGTGAAATATGACTCTTAAGGAAAATAAATTGCAAATACGATATTCACTCTTTTTGAGTGGCAAATTTGCCCCTAATTTGTATTTGGATGTGAAATATGACTCTTAAGAAAAATAAATTTCAAATACGATATTCACACTTTTTGAGTGGCAAAGTTGCCCCTAATTTGTATTTCGAAGTAAAATATGACTCTTGAGGAAAATAAGTTGTAAATACGATATTCACACTTTTTGAGTGGCAATTTTGCCCTAATTTGTATTTCGATGTGAAATATGACTCTTATGGAAAATAAATTGCAAATACAATATATTCACACTTTTTAGTGGCAAATTTGCCCCTAATTTGTATTTCTAACTTAACTTTGACTCTTAAGGAAAATAAGTTGCATATACGATATTCACACTTTTTGAGTGGCAAATTTGCCCCTAATTTGTATTTCGAAGTGAAATATGACACTTAAGAAAAATAAGTTGCAAATACGATATTCACACTTTTTGAGCGGCAAATTTGCCCCTAATTTGTATTTGGATGTGAAATATGACTCTTAAGAACAAAAAGTTGCAAATACGATATTCACACTTTTTAAGCGTCAAATTTGCCCCTAATTTGTATTTGGATGTGAAATATGACTCTTAAGGAAAATAAATTGCAAATACGATATTCACACTTTTTTAGTGGCAAATTTGCCCCTAATTTGTATTTCGAAGTGAAATATGACTCTTAAGGAAAAAATAAATTGCAAATACGATATTCACAATTTTTGAGTGGCAAATTTACCCCTAATTTTTATTTGGATGTGAAATATGACTCTTAAGGAAAAATAAATTTGCAAATACGATATTCAAACTTTTTGAGTGGCAAATTTGCCCCTAATTTGTATTTGTATGTGAAATATGACTCTTAAGGAAAATAAATTGCAAATACGATATTCACACTTTTTAAGTGGCAAATTTGCCCCTAATATGTATTTCTAAATGAAATATGACACTTAAGAAAAATAAGTTGCAAATACGATATTCACACTTTTTGAGCGGCAAATTTGCCCTTAATTTGTATTTGGATGTGAAATATGACTCTTAAGGAAAATAAATTGCAAATACGATATTCACACTTTTTAGTGGCAAATTTGCCCCTAATTTGTATTTGGATGTGAAATATGACTCTTACGGAAAATAAATTGCAAATACGATATTCACAATTTTTGAGTGGCAAATTTACCCCTAATTTTTATTTGGATGTGAAATATGACTCTTAAGGAAAATAAATTTGCAAATACGATATTCAAACTTTTTGAGTGGCAAATTTGCCCCTAATTTGTATTTGTATGTGAAATATGACTCTTAAGGAAAATAAATTGCAAATACGATATTCACACTTTTTAAGTGGCAAATTTGCCCCTAAAATGTATTTCTAAATGAAATATGACACTTAAGGAAAATAAGTTGCAAATACAATATTCACACTTTTTAAGTGACAAATTTGCCCCTAATTTGTATTTGGATGTGAAATATGACTCTTAAGGAAAATAAATTGCAAATACGATATTCACGCTTTTTGAGTGGCAAATTTGCCCCTAATTTGTATTTGGATGTGAAATATAACTCTTAAGAAAAATAAATTGTAAATACGATATTCACACTTTTTGAGTGGCAAATTTGCCCCTAATTTGTATTTCGAAGTGAAATATGACTTTTGAGGAAAATAAGTTGCAAATACGATATTCACACTTTTTGTGTGGCAATTTTGCCTAATTTGTATTTCGAAATGAATTATGACTCTTATTGAAAATAAATTGCAAATACAATATTCACACTTTTTAGTGGCAAATTTGCCCCTAATTTGTATTTCTAACTTAACTTTGACTCTTAAGGAAAATAAGTTGCATATACGATATTCACACTTTTTGAGTGGCAAATTTGCCCCTAATTTGTATTTCGAAGTGAAATATGACACTTAAGAACAAAAAGTTGCAAATACGATATTCACACTTTTTGAGCGGCAAATTTGCCCCTAATTTGTATTTGGATGTGAAATATGACTCTTAAGGAAAATAAATTGCAAATACGATATTCACACTTTTTTAGTGGCAAATTTGCCCCTAATTTGTATTTGGATGTGAAATATGACTCTTAAGGAAAATAAATTGCAAATACGATATTCACAATTTTTGAGTGGCAAATTTACCCCTAATTTTTATTTGGATGTGAAATATGACTCTTAAGGAAAATAAATTTGCAAATACGATATTCAAACTTTTTGAGTGGCAAATTTGCCCCTAATTTGTATTTGGATGTGAAATATGACTCTTAAGGAAAATAAATTGCAAATACGATATTCACACTTTTTTGAGTGGCAACTTTGCCCCTAATTTGTATTTCTAAGTGAAATATGACTCTTAAGGAAAATAAGTTGCAAATACGATATTCACACTATTTGAGTGGCAAATTCGCCCCTAATTTGAATTTTGTATGTGAAATATGACTCTTAAGGAAAATAAGTTGCAAATACGATATTCACACTTTTTGAGTGGCAAATTTGCCCCTAATTTGTATTTGTATGTGAAATATGACTCTTAAGGAAAATAAATTGCAAATACGATATTCACAATTTTTGAGTGGCAAATTTGCCCCTAATTTGTATTTGGATGTGAAATATGACTCTTAAGCAAAATAAATTGAAAATACGATATTCACACTTTTTAAGTGGCAAATTTGCCCCTAATATGTATTTCTAAATGAAATATGACACTTAAGGAAAATAAGTTGCAAATACGATATTCACACTTTTTGAGTGACAAATTTGCCCCTAATTTGTATTTGGATGTGAAATATGACTCTTAAGGAAAATAAATTGCAAATACGATATTCACACTTTTTGAGTGGCAAATTTGCCCCTAATTTGTATTTGGATGTGAAATATGACTCTTAAGAAAAATAAATTTCAAATACGATATTCACACTTTCTGAGTGGCAAAGTTGCTCCTAATTTGTATTTCGAAGTAAAATATGACTCTTGAGGAAAATAAGTTGTAAATACGATATTCACACTTTTTGAGTGGCAATTTTGCCCTAATTTGTATTTCGATGTGAAATATGACTCTTATGGAAAATAAATTGCAAATACAATATATTCACACTTTTTAGTGGCAAATTTGACCCTAATTTGTATTTCTAACTTAACTTTGACTCTTAAGGAAAATAAGTTGCAAATACGATATTCACACTTTTTGAGTGGAAAATTTACCCCTAATTTGTATTTGGATGTGAAATATGACTCTTAAGAAAAATAAATTGCAAATACGATATTCACAATTTTTGAGTGGCAAATTTGCCCCTAATTTGTATTTCGAAGTGAAATATGACACTTAAGAACAAAAAGTTGCAAATACGATATTCACACTTTTTAAGCGGCAAATTTGCCCCTAATTTGTATTTGGATGTGAAATATGACTCTTTAGGAAAATAAATTGCAAATACGATATTCACACTTTTTTAGTGGCAAATTTGCCCCTAATTTGTATTTGGATGTGAAATATGACTCTTAAGGAAAAAATAAATTGCAAATACGATATTCACAATTTTTGAGTGGCAAATTTACCCCTAATTTTTATTTGGATGTGAAATATGACTCTTAAGGAAAAATAAATTTGCAAATACAATATTCAAACTTTTTGAGTGGCAAATTTGCCCCTAATTTGTATTTGTATGTGAAATATGACTCTTAAGGAAAATAAATTGCAAATACGATATTCACACTTTTTAAGTGGCAAATTTGCCCCTAATATGTATTTCTAAATGAAATATGACACTTAAGAAAAATAAGTTGCAAATACGATATTCACACTTTTTGAGCGGTAAATTTGCCCTTAATTTGTATTTGGATGTGAAATATGACTCTTAAGGAAAATAAATTGCAAATACGATATTCACACTTTTTTAGTGGCAAATTTGCCCCTAATTTGTATTTGGATGTGAAATATGACTCTTAAGGAAAATAAATTGCAAATACGATATTCACAATTTTTGAGTTGCAAATTTACCCCTAATTTTTATTTGGATGTGAAATATGACTCTTAAGAAAAATAAATTTGCAAATACGATATTCAAACTTTTTGAGTGGCAAATTTGCCCCTAATTTGTATTTGTATGTGAAATATGACTCTTAAGGAAAATAAATTGCAAATACGATATTCACACTTTTTAAGTGGCAAATTTGCCCCTAATATGTATTTCTAAATGAAATATGACACTTAAGGAAAATAAGTTGCAAATACAATATTCACACTTTTTGAGTGACAAATTTGCCCCTAATTTGTATTTGGATGTGAAATATGACTCTTAAGGAAAACAAATTGCAAATACGATATTCACGCTTTTTGAGTGGCAAATTTGCCCCTAATTTGTATTTGGATGTGAAATATAACTCTTAAGAAAAATAAATTGTAAATACGATATTCACACTTTTTGAGTGGCAAATTTGCCCCTAATTTGTATTTCGAAGTGAAATATGACTTTTGAGGAAAATAAGTTGCAAATACGATATTCACACTTTTTGAGTGGCAATTTTGCCTAATTTGTATTTCGAAGTGAATTATGACTCTTATTGAAAATAAATTGCAAATACAATATTCACACTTTTTAGTGGCAAATTTGCCCATAATTTGTATTTCTAACTTAACTTTGACTCTTAAGGAAAATAAGTTGCAAATACGATATTCACACTTTTTGAGTGGCAAATTTGCCCCTAATTTGTATTTCGAAGTGAAATATGACACTTAAGAAAAATAAGTTGCAAATACGATATTCACACTTTTTGAGCGGCAAATTTGCCCCTAATTTGTATTTGGATGTGAAATATGACTCTTAAGGAAAATAAATTGCAAATACGATATTCACACTTTTTTGAGTGGCAACTTTGCCCCTAATTTGTATTTCTAAGTGAAATATGACTCTTAAGGAAAATAAGTTGCAAATACGATATTCACACTATTTGAGTGGCAAATTCGCCCCTAATTTGAATTTTGTATGTGAAATATGACTCTTAAGGAAAATAAGTTGCAAATACGATATTCACACTTTTTGAGTGGCAAATTTGCCCCTAATTTGTATTTGTATGTGAAATATGACTCTTAAGGAAAATAAATTGCAAATACGATATTCACAATTTTTGAGTGGCAAATTTGCCCCTAATTTGTATTTGGATGTGAAATATGACTCTTAAGCACAATAAATTGAAAATACGATATTCACACTTTTTAAGTGGCAAATTTGCCCTAATATGTATTTCTAAATGAAATATGACACTTAAGGAAAATAAGTTGCAAATACGATATTCACACTTTTTGAGTGACAAATTTGCCCCTAATTTGTATTTGGATGTGAAATATGACTCTTAAGGAAAATAAATTGCAAATACGATATTCACTCTTTTTGAGTGGCAAATTTGCCCCTAATTTGTATTTGGATGTGAAATATGACTCTTAAGAAAAATAAATTTCAAATACGATATTCACACTTTTTGAGTGGCAAAGTTGCCCCTAATTTGTATTTCGAAGTAAAATATGACTCTTGAGGAAAATAAGTTGTAAATACGATATTCACACTTTTTGAGTGGCAATTTTGCCCTAATTTGTATTTCGATGTGAAATATGACTCTTATGGAAAATAAATTGCAAATACAATATATTCACACTTTTTAGTGGCAAATTTGCCCCTAATTTGTATTTCTAACTTAACTTTGACTCTTAAGGAAAATAAGTTGCAAATACGATATTCACACTTTTTGAGTGGAAAATTTACCCCTAATTTGTATTTGGATGTGAAATATGACTCTTAAGAAAAATAAATTGCAAATACGATATTCACAATTTTTGAGTGGCAAATTTGCCCCTAATTTGTATTTCGAAGTGAAATATGACACTTAAGAACAAAAAGTTGCAAATACGATATTCACACTTTTTAAGCGGCAAATTTGCCCCTAATTTGTATTTGGATGTGAAATATGACTCTTAAGGAAAATAAATTGCAAATACGATATTCACACTTTTTTAGTGGCAAATTTGCCCCTAATTTGTATTTGGATGTGAAATATGACTCTTAAGGAAAAAATAAATTGCAAATACGATATTCACAATTTTTGAGTGGCAAATTTACCCCTAATTTTTATTTGGATGTGAAATATGACTCTTAAGGAAAAATAAATTTGCAAATACGATATTCAAACTTTTTGAGTGGCAAATTTGCCCCTAATTTGTATTTGTATGTGAAATATGACTCTTAAAGAAAATAAATTGCAAATACGATATTCACACTTTTTAAGTGGCAAATTTGCCCCTAATATGTATTTCTAAATGAAATATGACACTTAAGAAAAATAAGTTGCAAATACGATATTCACACTTTTTGAGCGGCAAATTTGCCCTTAATTTGTATTTGGATGTGAAATATGACTCTTAAGGAAAATAAATTGCAAATACGATATTCACACTTTTTTAGTGGCAAATTTGCCCCTAATTTGTATTTGGATGTGAAATATGACTCTTACGGAAAATAAATTGCAAATACGATATTCACAATTTTTGAGTGGCAAATTTACCCCTAATTTTTATTTGGATGTGAAATATGACTCTTAAGGAAAATAAATTTGCAAATACGATATTCAAACTTTTTGAGTGGCAAATTTGCCCCTAATTTGTATTTGTATGTGAAATATGACTCTTAAGGAAAATAAATTGCAAATACGATATTCACACTTTTTAAGTGGCAAATTTGCCCCTAATATGTATTTCTAAATGAAATATGACACTTAAGGAAAATAAGTTGCAAATACAATATTCACACTTTTTAAGTGACAAATTTGCCCCTAATATGTATTTGGATGTGAAATATGACTCTTAAGGAAAATAAATTGCAAATACGATATTCACACTTTTTTAGTGGCAAATTTGCCCCTAATTTGTATTTGGATGTGAAATATGACTCTTAAGGAAAATAAATTGCAAATACGATATTCACAATTTTTGAGTGGCAAATTTACCCCTAATTTTTATTTGGATTGAAATATGACTCTTAAGGAAAATAAATTTGCAAATACGATATTCAAACTTTTTGAGTGGCAAATTTGCCCCTAATTTGTATTTGTATGTGAAATATGACTCTTAAGGAAAATAAATTGCAAATACGATATTCACACTTTTTAAGTGGCAAATTTGCCCCTAATATGTATTTCTAAATGAAATATGACACTTAAGGAAAATAAGTTGCAAATACAATATTCACACTTTTTGAGTGACAAATTTGCCCCTAATTTGTATTTGGATGTGAAATATGACTCTTAAGGAAAATAAATTGCAAATACGATATTCACGCTTTTTGAGTGGCAAATTTGCCCCTAATTTGTATTTGGATGTGAAATATAACTCTTAAGAAAAATAAATTGTAAATACGATATTCACACTTTTTGAGTGGCAAATTTGCCCCTAATTTGTATTTCGAAGTGAAATATGACTTTTGAGGAAAATAAGTTGCAAATACGATATTCACACTTTTTGAGTGGCAATTTTGCCTAATTTGTATTTCGAAGTGAATTATGACTCTTATTGAAAATAAATTGCAAATACAATATTCACACTTTTTAGTGGCAAATTTGCCCATAATTTGTATTTCTAACTTAACTTTGACTCTTAAGGAAAATAAGTTGCAAATACGATATTCACACTTTTTGAGTGGCAAATTTGCCCCTAATTTGTATTTCGAAGTGAAATATGACACTTAAGAAAAATAAGTTGCTAATACGATATTCACACTTTTTGAGCGGCAAATTTGCCCCTAATTTGTATTTGGATGTGAAATATGACTCTTAAGGAAAATAAATTGCAAATACGATATTCACACTTTTTTGAGTGGCAACTTTGCCCATAATTTGTATTTCTAAGTGAAATATGACTCTTAAGGAAAATAAGTTGCAAATACGATATTCACACTATTTGAGTGGCAAATTCGCCCCTAATTTGAATTTTGTATGTGAAATATGACTCTTAAGGAAAATAAGTTGCAAATACGATATTCACACTTTTTGAGAGGCAAATTTGCCCCTAATTTGTATTTGTATGTGAAATATGACTCTTAAGGAAAATAAATTGCAAATACGATATTCACAATTTTTGAGTGGCAAATTTGCCCCTAATTTGTATTTGGATGTGAAATATGACTCTTAAGCACAATAAATTGAAAATACGATATTCACACTTTTTAAGTGGCAAATTTGCCCTAATATGTATTTCTAAATGAAATATGACACTTAAGGAAAATAAGTTGCAAATACGATATTCACACTTTTTGAGTGACAAATTTGCCCCTAATTTGTATTTGGATGTGAAATATGACTCTTAAGGAAAATAAATTGCAAATACGATATTCACTCTTTTTGAGTGGCAAATTTGCCCCTAATTTGTATTTGGATGTGAAATATGACTCTTAAGAAAAATAAATTTCAAATACGATATTCACACTTTTTGAGTGGCAAAGTTGCCCCTAATTTGTATTTCGAAGTAAAATATGACTCTTGAGGAAAATAAGTTGTAAATACGATATTCACACTTTTTGAGTGGCAATTTTGCCCTAATTTGTATTTCGATGTGAAATATGACTCTTATGGAAAATAAATTGCAAATACAATATATTCACACTTTTTAGTGGCAAATTTGCCCCTAATTTGTATTTCTAACTTAACTTTGACTCTTAAGGAAAATAAGTTGCATATACGATATTCACACTTTTTGAGTGGCAAATTTGCCCCTAATTTGTATTTCGAAGTGAAATATGACACTTAAGAAAAATAAGTTGCAAATACGATATTCACACTTTTTGAGCGGCAAATTTGCCCCTAATTTGTATTTGGATGTGAAATATGACTCTTAAGAACAAAAAGTTGCAAATACGATATTCACACTTTTTAAGCGGCAAATTTGCCCCTAATTTGTATTTGGATGTGAAATATGACTCTTAAGGAAAATAAATTGCAAATACGATATTCACACTTTTTTAGTGGCAAATTTGCCCCTAATTTGTATTTGGATGTGAAATATGACTCTTAAGGAAAAAATAAATTGCAAATACGATATTCACAATTTTTGAGTGGCAAATTTACCCCTAATTTTTATTTGGATGTGAAATATGACTCTTAAGGAAAAATAAATTTGCAAATACGATATTCAAACTTTTTGAGTGGCAAATTTGCCCCTAATTTGTATTTGTATGTGAAATATGACTCTTAAGGAAAATAAATTGCAAATACGATATTCACACTTTTTAAGTGGCAAATTTGCCCCTAATATGTATTTCTAAATGAAATATGACACTTAAGAAAAATAAGTTGCAAATACGATATTCACACTTTTTGAGCGGCAAATTTGCCCCTAATTTGTATTTGGATGTGAAATATGACTCTTAAGGAAAATAAATTGCAAATACGATATTCACACTTTTTTAGTGGCAAATTTGCCCCTAATTTGTATTTGGATGTGAAATATGACTCTTACGGAAAATAAATTGCAAATACGATATTCACAATTTTTGAGTGGCAAATTTACCCCTAATTTTTATTTGGATGTGAAATATGACTCTTAAGGAAAATAAATTTGCAAATACGATATTCAAACTTTTTGAGTGGCAAATTTGCCCCTAATTTGTATTTGTATGTGAAATATGACTCTTAAGGAAAATAAATTGCAAATACGATATTCACACTTTTTTGAGTGGCAACTTTGCCCTTAATTTGTATTTCTAAGTGAAATATGACTCTTAAGGAAAATAAGTTGCAAATACGATATTCACACTATTTGAGTGGCAAATTCGCCCCTAATTTGAATTTTGTATGTGAAATATGACTCTTAAGGAAAATAAGTTGCAAATACGATATTCACACTTTTTGAGTGGCAAATTTGCCCCTAATTTGTATTTGTATGTGAAATATGACTCTTAAGGAAAATAAATTGCAAATCCGATATTCACAATTTTTGAGTGGCAAATTTGCCCCTAATTTGTATTTGGATGTGAAATATGACTCTTAAGCACAATAAATTGAAAATACGATATTCACACTTTTTAAGTGGCAACTTTGCCCTAATATGTATTTCTAAATGAAATATGACACTTAAGGAAAATAAGTTGCAAATACGATATTCACACTTTTTGAGTGACAAATTTGCCCCGAATTTGTATTTGGATGTGAAATATGACTCTTAAGGAAAATAAATTGCAAATACGATATTCACTCTTTTTGAGTGGCAAATTTGCCCCTAATTTGTATTTGGATGTGAAATATGACTCTTAAGAAAAATAAATTTCAAATACGATATTCACACTTTTTGAGTGGCAAAGTTGCCCCTAATTTGTATTTCGAAGTAAAATATGACTCTTGAGGAAAATAAGTTGTAAATACGATATTCACACTTTTTGAGTGGCAATTTTGCCCTAATTTGTATTTCGATGTGAAATATGACTCTTATGGAAAATAAATTGCAAATACAATATATTCACACTTTTTAGTGGCAAATTTGCCCCTAATTTGTATTTCTAACTTAACTTTGACTCTTAAGGAAAATAAGTTGCAAATACGATATTCACACTTTTTGAGTGGAAAATTTACCCCTAATTTGTATTTGGATGTGAAATATGACTCTTAAGAAAAATAAATTGCAAATACGATATTCACAATTTTTGAGTGGCAAATTTGCCCCTAATTTGTATTTCGAAGTGAAATATGACACTTAAGAACAAAAAGTTGCAAATACGATATTCAAACTTTTTAAGCGGCAAATTTGCCCCTAATTTGTATTTGGATGTGAAATATGACTCTTAAGGAAAATAAATTGCAAATACGATATTCACACTTTTTTAGTGGCAAATTTGCCCCTAATTTGTATTTGGATGTGAAATATGACTCTTAAGGAAAAAATAAATTGCAAATACGATATTCACAATTTTTGAGTGGCAAATTTACCCCTAATTTTTATTTGGATGTGAAATATGACTCTTAAGGAAAAATAACTTTGCAAATACGATATTCAAACTTTTTGAGTGGCAAATTTGCCTTTAATTTGTATTTGTATGTGAAATATGACTCTTAAGGAAAATAAATTGCAAATACGATATTCACACTTTTTAAGTGGCAAATTTGCCCCTAATATGTATTTCTAAATGAAATATGACACTTAAGAAAAATAAGTTGCAAATACGATATTCACACTTTTTGAGCGGCAAATTTGCCCTTAATTTGTATTTGGATGTGAAATATGACTCTTAAGGAAAATAAATTGCAAATACGATATTCACACTTTTTAGTGGCAAATTTGCCCCTAATTTGTATTTGGATATGAAATATGACTCTTAAGGAAAATAAATTGCAAATACGATATTCACAATTTTTTGAGTGGCAAATTTACCCCTAATTTTTATTTGGATGTGAAATATGACTCTTAAGGAAAATAAATTTGCAAATACGATATTCAAACTTTTTGAGTGGCAAATTTGCCCCTAATTTGTATTTGTATGTGAAATATGACTCTTAAGGAAAATAAATTGCAAATACGATATTCACACTTTTTAAGTGGCAAATTTGCCCCTAATATGTATTTCTAAATGAAATATGACACTTAAGGAAAATAAGTTGCAAATACAATATTCACACTTTTTGAGTGAAAAATTTGCCCCTAATTTGTATTTCTAAGTGAAATATGACTCTTAAGGAAAATAAGTTGCAAATACGATATTCACACTATTTGAGTGGCAAATTCGCCCCTAATTTGTATTTGGATGTGAAATATGACTCTTAAGGAAAATAAATTGCAAATACGATATTCACACTTTTTGAGTGGCAAATTTGCCCCTAATTTGTATTTCGAAGTGAAATATGACTTTTGAGGAAAATAAGTTGCAAATACGATATTCACACTTTTTGAGTGGCAATTTTGCCTAATTTGTATTTCGAAGTGAAATATGACTCTTATTGAAAATAAATTGCAAATACAATATTCACACTTTTTAGTGGGAAATTTGCCCCTAATTTGTATTTCTAACTTAACTTTGACTCTTAAGGAAAATAATTTGCAAATACGATATTCACACTTTTTGAGTGGCAAATTTGCCCCTAATTTGTATTTCAAAGTGAAATATGACACTTAAGAAAAATAAGTTGCAAATACGATATTCACACTTTTTGAGCGGCAAATTTGCCCGTAATTTGTATTTGAATGTGAAATATGACTCTTAAGGAAAAAATAAAGTGCAAATACGATATTCACACTTTTTTGAGTGGCAACTTTGCCCCTAATTTGTATTTCTAAGTGAAATATGACTCTTAAGGAAAATAAGTTGCAAATACGATATTCACACTATTTGAGTGCCAAATTCGCCCCTAATTTGAATTTCGTATGTGAAATATGACTCTTAAGGAAAATAAGTTGCAATTACGATATTCACACTTTTTGAGTGGCAAATTTGCCCCTAATTTGTATTTGTATGTGAAATATGACTCTTAAGGAAAATAAATTGCAAATACGATATTCACAATTTTTGAGTGGCAAATTTGCCCCTAATTTGTATTTGGATGTGAAATATGACTCTTAAGCAAAATAAATTGCAAATACGATATTCACACTTTTTGAGTGACAAATTTACCCCTAATTTTTATTTGGATGTGAAATATGACTCTTAAGGAAAATAAATTTGCAAATACGATATTCAAACTTTTTGAGTGGCAAATTTGCCCTTAATTTGTATTTGTATGTGAAATATGACTCTTAAGGAAAATAAATTGCAAATACGATATTCACACTTTTTAAGTGGCAAATTTGCCCCTAATATGTATTTCTAAATGAAATATGACATTTAAGGAAAATAAGTTGCAAATACAATATTCACACTTTTTGAGTGACAAATTTGCCCCTAATTTGTATTTGGATGTGAAATATGACTCTTAAGGAAAATAAATTGCAAATACGATATTTACGCTTTTTGAGTGGCAAATTTGCCCCTAATTTGTATTTGGATGTGAAATATAACTCTTAAGAAAAATAAATTGTAAATACGATATTCACACTTTTTGAGTGGCAAATTTGCCCCTAATTTGTATTTCGAAGTGAAATATGACTTTTGAGGAAAATAAGTTGCAAATACGATATTCACACTTTTTGAGTGGCAATTTTGCCTAATTTGTATTTCGAAGTGAATTATGACTCTTATTGAAAATAAATTGCAAATACAATATTCACACTTTTTTAGTGGCAAATTTGCCCCTAATTTGTATTTCTAACTTAACTTTGACTCTTAAGGAAAATAAGTTGCATATACGATATTCACACTTTTTGAGTGGCAAATTTGCCCCTAATTTGTATTTCGAAGTGAAATATGACACTTAAGAACAAAAAGTTGCAAATACGATATTCACACTTTTTGAGCGGCAAATTTGCCCCTAATTTGTATTTGGATGTGAAATATGACTCTTAAGGAAAATAAATTGCAAATACGATATTCACACTTTTTTAGTGGCAAATTTGCCCCTAATTTGTATTTGGATGTGAAATATGACTCTTAAGGAAAATAAATTGCAAATACGATATTCACAATTTTTGAGTGGCAAATTTACCCCTAATTTTTATTTGGATGTGAAATATGACTCTTAAGGAAAATAAATTTGCAAATACGATATTCAAACTTTTTTGAGTGGCAAATTTGCCCCTAATTTGTATTTGGATGTGAAATATGACTCTTAAGGAAAATAAATTGCAAATACGATATTCACACTTTTTTTGAGTGGCAAACTTTGCCCCTAATTTGTATTTCTAAGTGAAATATGACTCTTAAGGAAAATAAGTTGCAAATACGATATTCACACTATTTGAGTGGCAAATTCGCCCCCTAATTTGAATTTTGTATGTGAAATATGACTCTTAAGGAAAATAAGTTGCAAATACGATATTCACACTTTTTTGAGTGGCAAATTTGCCCCTAATTTGTATTTGTATGTGAAATATGACTCTTAAGGAAAATAAATTGCAAATACGATATTCACAATTTTTGAGTGGCAAATTTGCCCCTAATTTGTATTTGGATGTGAAATATGACTCTTAAGCAAAATAAATTGAAAATACGATATTCACACTTTTTAAGTGGCAAATTTGCCCCTAATATGTATTTCTAAATGAAATATGACACTTAAGGAAAATAAGTTGCAAATACGATATTCACACTTTTTGAGTGACAAATTTGCCCCTAATTTGTATTTGGATGTGAAATATGACTCTTAAGGAAAATAAATTGCAAATACGATATTCACACTTTTTTGAGTGGCAAATTTGCCCCTAATTTGTATTTGGATGTGAAATATGACTCTTAAGAAAAATAAATTTCAAATACGATATTCACACTTTCTGAGTGGCAAAGTTGCCCCTAATTTGTATTTCGAAGTAAAATATGACTCTTGAGGAAAATAAGTTGTAAATACGATATTCACACTTTTTGAGTGGCAATTTTGCCCTAATTTGTATTTCGATGTGAAATATGACTCTTATGGAAAAGAAATTGCAAATACAATATATTCACACTTTTTAGTGGCAAATTTGCCCCTAATTTGTATTTCTAACTTAACTTTGACTCTTAAGGAAAATAAGTTGCAAATACGATATTCACACTTTTTGAGTGGAAAATTTACCCCTAATTTGTATTTGGATGTGAAATATGACTCTTAAGAAAAATAAATTGCAAATACGATATTCACAATTTTTGAGTGGCAAATTTGCCCCTAATTTGTATTTCGAAGTGAAATATGACACTTAAGAACAAAAAGTTGCAAATACGATATTCACACTTTTTAAGCGGCAAATTTGCCCCTAATTTGTATTTGGATGTGAAATATGACTCTTAAGGAAAATAAATTGCAAATACGATATTCACACTTTTTTTAGTGGCAAATTTGCCCCTAATTTGTATTTGGATGTGAAATATGACTCTTAAGGAAAAAATAAATTGCAAATACGATATTCAAACTTTTTGAGTGGCAAATTTACCCCTAATTTTTATTTGGATGTGAAATATGACTCTTAAGGAAAAATAAATTTGCAAATACGATATTCAAACTTTTTGAGTGGCAAATTTGCCCCTAATTTGTATTTGTATGTGAAATATGACTCTTAAGGAAAATAAATTGCAAATACGATATTCACACTTTTTAAGTGGCAAATTTGCCCCTAATATGTATTTCTAAATGAAATATGACACTTAAGAAAAATAAGTTGCAAATACGATATTCACACTTTTTGAGCGGCAAATTTGCCCTTAATTTGTATTTGGATGTGAAATATGACTCTTAAGGAAAATAAATTGCAAATACGATATTCACACTTTTTTAGTGGCAAATTTGCCCCTAATTTGTATTTGGATGTGAAATATGACTCTTAAGGAAAATAAATTGCAAATACGATATTCACAATTTTTGAGTGGCAAATTTACCCCTAATTTTTATTTGGATGTGAAATATGACTCTTAAGGAAAATAAATTTGCAAATACGATATTCAAACTTTTTGAGTGGCAAATTTGCCCTTAATTTGTATTTGTATGTGAAATATGACTCTTAAGGAAAATAAATTGCAAATACGATATTCACACTTTTTAAGTGGCAAATTTGCCCCCTAATATGTATTTCTAAATGAAATATGACACTTAAGGAAAATAAGTTGCAAATACAATATTCACACTTTTTGAGTGACAAATTTGCCCCTAATTTGTATTTGGATGTGAAATATGACTCTTAAGGAAAATAAATTGCAAATACGATATTCACGCTTTTTGAGTGGCAAATTTGCCCCTAATTTGTATTTGGATGTGAAATATAACTCTTAAGAAAAATAAATTGTAAATACGATATTCACACTTTTTGAGTGGCAAATTTGCCCCTAATTTGTATTTCGAAGTGAAATATGACTTTTGAGGAAAATAAGTTGCAAATACGATATTCACACTTTTTGAGTGGCAATTTTGCCTAATTTGTATTTCGAAGTGAATTATGACTCTTATTGAAAATAAATTGCAAATACAATATTCACACTTTTTAGTGGCAAATTTGCCCCTAATTTGTATTTCTAACTTAACTTTGACTCTTAAGGAAAATAAGTTGCATATACGATATTCACACTTTTTGAGTGGCAAATTTGCCCCTAATTTGTATTTCGAAGTGAAATATGACACTTAAGAACAAAAAGTTGCAAATACGATATTCACACTTTTTGAGCGGCAAATTTGCCCCTAATTTGTATTTGGATGTGAAATATGACTCTTAAGGAAAATAAATTGCAAATACGATATTCACACTTTTTAGTGGCAAATTTGCCCCTAATTTGTATTTGGATGTGAAATATGACTCTTAAGGAAAATAAATTGCAAATACGATATTCACAATTTTTGAGTGGCAAATTTACCCCTAATTTTTATTTGGATGTGAAATATGACTCTTAAGGAAAATAAATTTGCAAATACGATATTCAAACTTTTTGAGTGGCAAATTTGCCCCTAATTTGTATTTGGATGTGAAATATGACTCTTAAGGAAAATAAATTGCAAATACGATATTCACACTTTTTTGAGTGGCAACTTTGCCCCTAATTTGTATTTCTAAGTGAAATATGACTCTTAAGGAAAATAAGTTGCAAATACGATATTCACACTATTTGAGTGGCAAATTCGCCCCTAATTTGAATTTTGTATGTGAAATATGACTCTTAAGGAAAATAAGTTGCAAATACGATATTCACACTTTTTGAGTGGCAAATTTGCCCCTAATTTGTATTTGTATGTGAAATATGACTCTTAAGGAAAATAAATTGCAAATACGATATTCACAATTTTTGAGTGGCAAATTTGCCCCTAATTTGTATTTGGATGTGAAATATGACTCTTAAGCAAAATAAATTGAAAATACGATATTCACACTTTTTAAGTGGCAAATTTGCCCCTAATATGTATTTCTAAATGAAATATGACACTTAAGGAAAATAAGTTGCAAATACGATATTCACACTTTTTGAGTGACAAATTTGCCCCTAATTTGTATTTGGATGTGAAATATGACTCTTAAGGAAAATAAATTTGCAAATACGATATTCAAACTTTTTGAGTGGCAAATTTGCCCCTAATTTGTATTTGGATGTGAAATATGACTCTTAAGGAAAATAAATTGCAAATACGATATTCACACTTTTTTGAGTGGCAACTTTGCCCCTAATTTGTATTTCTAAGTGAAATATGACTCTTAAGGAAAATAAGTTGCAAATACGATATTCACACTATTTGAGTGGCAAATTCGCCCCTAATTTGAATTTTGTATGTGAAATATGACTCTTAAGGAAAATAAGTTGCAAATACGATATTCACACTTTTTGAGTGGCAAATTTGCCCCTAATTTGTATTTGTATGTGAAATATGACTCTTAAGGAAAATAAATTGCAAATACGATATTCACAATTTTTGAGTGGCAAATTTGCCCCTAATTTGTATTTGGATGTGAAATATGACTCTTAAGCAAAATAAATTGAAAATACGATATTCACACTTTTTAAGTGGCAAATTTGCCCCTAATATGTATTTCTAAATGAAATATGACACTTAAGGAAAATAAGTTGCAAATACGATATTCACACTTTTTGAGTGACAAATTTGCCCCTAATTTGTATTTGGATGTGAAATATGACTCTTAAGGAAAATAAATTGCAAATACGATATTCACACTTTTTGAGTGGCAAATTTGCCCCTAATTTGTATTTGGATGTGAAATATGACTCTTAAGAAAAATAAATTTCAAATACGATATTCACACTTTCTGAGTGGCAAAGTTGCCCCTAATTTGTATTTCGAAGTAAAATATGACTCTTGAGGAAAATAAGTTGTAAATACGATATTCACACTTTTTGAGTGGCAATTTTGCCCTAATTTGTATTTCGATGTGAAATATGACTCTTATGGAAAAGAAATTGCAAATACAATATATTCACACTTTTTAGTGGCAAATTTGCCCCTAATTTGTATTTCTAACTTAACTTTGACTCTTAAGGAAAATAAGTTGCAAATACGATATTCACACTTTTTGAGTGGAAAATTTACCCCTAATTTGTATTTGGATGTGAAATATGACTCTTAAGAAAAATAAATTGCAAATACGATATTCACAATTTTTGAGTGGCAAATTTGCCCCTAATTTGTATTTCGAAGTGAAATATGACACTTAAGAACAAAAAGTTGCAAATACGATATTCACACTTTTTAAGCGGCAAATTTGCCCCTAATTTGTATTTGGATGTGAAATATGACTCTTAAGGAAAATAAATTGCAAATACGATATTCACACTTTTTTAGTGGCAAATTTGCCCCTAATTTGTATTTGGATGTGAAATATGACTCTTAAGGAAAAAATAAATTGCAAATACGATATTCACAATTTTTGAGTGACAAATTTACCCCTAATTTTTATTTGGATGTGAAATATGACTCTTAAGGAAAAATAAATTTGCAAATACGATATTCAAACTTTTTGAGTGGCAAATTTGCCCCTAATTTGTATTTGTATGTGAAATATGACTCTTAAGGAAAATAAATTGCAAATACGATATTCACACTTTTTAAGTGGCAAATTTGCCCCTAATATGTATTTCTAAATGAAATATGACACTTAAGAAAAATAAGTTGCAAATACGATATTCACACTTTTTGAGCGGCAAATTTGCCCTTAATTTGTATTTGGATGTGAAATATGACTCTTAAGGAAAATAAATTGCAAATACGATATTCACACTTTTTTAGTGGCAAATTTGCCCCTAATTTGTATTTGTATGTGAAATATGACTCTTAAGGAAAATAAATTGCAAATACGATATTCACAATTTTTGAGTGGCAAATTTACCCCTAATTTTTATTTGGAAGTGAAATATGACTCTTAAGGAAAATAAATTTGCAAATACGATATTCAAACTTTTTGAGTGGCAAATTTGCCCCTAATTTGTATTTGTATGTGAAATATGACTCTTAAGGAAAATAAATTGCAAATACGATATTCACACTTTTTAAGTGGCAAATTTGCCCCTAATATGTATTTCTAAATGAAATATGACACTTAAGGAAAATAAGTTGCAAATACAATATTCACACTTTTTGAGTGACAAATTTGCCCCTAATTTGTATTTGGATGTGAAATATGACTCTTAAGGAAAATAAATTGCAAATACGATATTCACGCTTTTTGAGTGGCAAATTTGCCCCTAATTTGTATTTGGATGTGAAATATAAATCTTAAGAAAAATAAATTGTAAATACGATATTCACACTTTTTGAGTGGCAAATTTGCCCCTAATTTGTATTTCGAAGTGAAATATGACTTTTGAGGAAAATAAGTTGCAAATACGATATTCACACTTTTTGAGTGGCAATTTTGCCTAATTTGTATTTCGAAGTGAATTATGACTCTTAAGGAAAATAAATTGCAAATACAATATTCACACTTTTTAGTGGCAAATTTGCCCCTAATTTGTATTTTTAACTTAACTTTGACTCTTAAGGAAAATAAGTTGCATACACGATATTCACACTTTTTGAGTGGCAAATTTGCCCCTAATTTGTATTTCGAAGTGAAATATGACACTTAAGAACAAAAAGTTGCAAATACGATATTCACACTTTTTGAGCGGCAAATTTGCCCCTAATTTGTATTTGGATGTGAAATATGACTCTTAAGGAAAATAAATTGCAAATACGATATTCAATCTTTTTTAGTGGCAAATTTGCCCCTAATTTGTATTTGGATGTGAAATATGACTCTTAAGGAAAATAAATTGCAAATACGATATTCACAATTTTTGAGTGGCAAATTTACCCCTAATTTTTATTTGGATGTGAAATATGACTCTTAAGGAAAATAAATTTGCAAATACGATATTCAAACTTTTTGAGTGGCAAATTTGCCCCTAATTTGTATTTGGATGTGAAATATGACTCTTAAGGAAAATAAATTGCAAATACGATATTCACACTTTTTTGAGTGGCAACTTTGCCCCTAATTTGTATTTCTAAGTGAAATATGACTCTTAAGGAAAATAAGTTGCAAATACGATATTCACACTATTTGAGTGGCAAATTCGCCCCCTAATTTGAATTTTGTATGTGAAATATGACTCTTAAGGAAAATAAGTTGCAAATACGATATTCACACTTTTTGAGTGGCAAATTTGCCCCTAATTTGTATTTGTATGTGAAATATGACTCTTAAGGAAAATAAATTGCAAATACGATATTCACAATTTTTGAGTGACAAATTTGCCCCTAATTTGTATTTGGATGTGAAATATGACTCTTAAGCAAAATAAATTGAAAATAAGATATTCACACTTTTTAAGTGGCAAATTTGCCCCTAATATGTATTTCTAAATGAAATATGACACTTAAGGAAAATAAGTTGCAAATACGATATTCACACTTTTTGAGTGACAAATTTGCCCCTAATTTGTATTTGGATGTGAAATATGACTCTTAAGGAAAATAAATTGCAAATACGGTATTCACACTTTTTGAGTGGCAAATTTGCCCCTAATTTGTATTTGGATGTGAAATATGACTCTTAAGAAAAATAAATTTCAAATACGATATTCACACTTTCTGAGTGGCAAAGTTGCCCCTAATTTGTATTTCGAAGTGAAATATGACTCTTGAGGAAAATAAGTTGTAAATACGATATTCACACTTTTTGAGTGGCAATTTTGCCCTAATTTGTATTTCGAAGTGAAATATGACTCTTATGGAAAATAAATTGCAAATACAATATATTCACACTTTTTAGTGGCAAATTTGCCTCTAATTTGTATTTCTAACTTAACTTTGACTCTTAAGGAAAATAAGTTGCAAATACGATATTCACACTTCTTGAGTGGCAAATTTACCCCTAATTTGTATTTGGATGTGAAATATGGCTCTTAAGAAAAATAAATTGCAAATACGATATTCACAATTTTTGAGTGGCAAATTTGCCCCTAATTTGTATTTCGAAGTGAAATATGACACTTAAGAACAAAAAGTTGCAAATACGATATTCACACTTTTTAAGCGGCAAATTTGCCCCTAATTTGTATTTGTATGTGAAATATGACTCTTAAGGAAAATAAATTGCAAATACGATATTCACACTTTTTTTAGTGGCAAATTTGCCCCTAATTTGTATTTGGATGTGAAATATGACTCTTAAGGAAAAAATAAATGGCAAATACGATATTCACAATTTTTGAGTGGCAAATTTACCCCTAATTTTTATTTGGATGTGAAATATAACTCTTAAGGAAAAATAAATTTGCAAATACGATATTCAAACTTTTTGAGTGGCAAATTTGCCCCTAATTTGTATTTGTATGTGAAATATGACTCTTAAGGAAAATAAATTGCAAATACTATATTCACACTTTTTAAGTGGCAAATTTGCCCCTAATATGTATTTCTAAATGAAATATGACACTTAAGAAAAATAAGTTCAAATACGATATTCACACTTTTTGAGCGGCAAATTTGCCCTTAATTTGTATTTGGATGTGAAATATGACTCTTAAGGAAAATAAATTGCAAATACGATATTCACACTTTTTTAGTGGCAAATTTGCCCCTAATTTGTATTTGGATGTGAAATATGACTCTTAAGGAAAATAAATTGCAAATACGATATTCACAATTTTTGAGTGGCAAATTTACCCCTAATTTTTATTTGGATGTGAAATATGACTCTTAAGGAAAATAAATATGCAAATACGATATTCAAACTTTTTGAGTGGCAAATTTGCCCCTAATTTGTATTTGTATGTGAAATATGACTCTTAAGGAAAATAAATTGCAAATACGATATTCACACTTTTTAAGTGGCAAATTTGCCCCTAATATGTATTTCTAAATGAAATATGACACTTAAGGAAAATAAGTTGCAAATACAATATTCACACTTTTTGAGTGACAAATTTGCCCCTAATTTGTATTTGGATGTGAAATATGACTCTTAAGGAAAATAAATTGCAAATACGATATTCACGCTTTTTGAGTGGCAAATTTGCCCCTAATTTGTATTTGGATGTGAAATATAACTCTTAAGAAAAATAAATTGTAAATACGATATTCACACTTTTTGAGTGGCAAATTTGCCCCTAATTTGTATTTCGAAGTGAAATATGACTTTTGAGGAAAATAAGTTGCAAATACGATATTCACACTTTTTGAGTGGCAATTTTGCCTAATTTGTATTTCGAAGTGAATTATGACTCTTATTGAAAATAAATTGCAAATACAATATTCACACTTTTTAGTGGCAAATTTGCCCCTAATTTGTATTTCTAACTTAACTTTGACTCTTAAGGAAAATAAGTTGCATATACGATATTCACACTTTTTGAGTGGCAAATTTGCCCCTAATTTGTATTTCGAAGTGAAATATGACACTTAAGAAAAATAAGTTGCAAATACGATATTCACACTTTTTGAGCGGCAAATTTGCCCCTAATTTGTATTTGGATGTGAAATATGACTCTTAAGGAAAATAAATTGCAAATACGATATTCACACTTTTTTGAGTGGCAACTTTGCCCCTAATTTGTATTTCTAAGTGAAATATGACTCTTAAGGAAAATAAGTTGCAAATACGATATTCACACTATTTGAGTGGCAAATTCGCCCCTAATTTGAATTTTGTATGTGAAATATGACTCTTAAGGAAAATAAGTTGCAAATACGATATTCACACTTTTTCAGTGGCAAATTTGCCCCTAATTTGTATTTGGATGTGAAATATGACTCTTAAGGAAAATAAATTGCAAATACGATATTCACAATTTTTGAGTGGCAAATTTGCCCCTAATTTGTATTTGGATGTGAAATATGACTCTTAAGCAAAATAAATTGCAAATACGATATTCACACTTTTTAAGTGGCAAATTTGCCCCTAATATGTATTTCTAAATGAAATATGACACTTAAGGAAAATAAGTTGCAAATACGATATTCACACTTTTTGAGTGACAAATTTGCCCCTATTTTGTATTTGGATGTGAAATATGACTCTTAAGGAAAAAAAATTCCAAATACGATATTCACACTTTTTGAGTGGCAAATTTGCCCCTAATTTGTATTTGGATGTGAAATATGACTCTTAAGAAAAATAAATTGCAAATACGATATTCACACTTTTTGAGTGGCAAATTTGCCCCTAATTTGTATTTCGAAGTGAAATATGACTCTTGAGGAAAATAAGTTGTAAATACGATATTCACACTTTTGAGTGGCAATTTTGCCCTAATTTGTATTTCGAAGTGAAATATGACTCTTATGGAAAATAAATTGCAAATACAATATATTCACACTTTTTAGTGGCAAATTTGCCCCTAATTTGTATTTCTAACTTAACTTTGACTCTTAAGGAAAATAAGTTGCAAATACGATATTCACACTTTTTGAGTGGCAAATTTACCCCTAATTTGTATTTGGATATGAAATATGACTCTTAAGAAAAATAAATTGCAAATACGATATTCACAATTTTTGAGTGGCAAATTTGCCCCTAATTTGTATTTCGAAGTGAAATATGACACTTAAGAACAAAAAGTTGCAAATACGATATTCACACTTTTTTAGCGGCAAATTTGCCCCTAATTTGTATTTGGATGTGAAATATGACTCTTAAGGAAAATAAATTGCAAATAAGATATTCACACTTTTTTAGTGGCAAATTTGCCCCTAATTTGTATTTGGATGTGAAATATGACTCTTAAGGAAATTAAATTGCAAATACGATATTCACACTTTTTGAGCGGCAAATTTGCCCCTAATTTGTATTTGGATGTGAAATATGACTCTTAAGGAAAATAAATTGCAAATACGATATTCACACTTTTTTAGTGGCAAATTTGCCCATAATTTGTATTTGGATGTGAAATATGACTCTTAAGGAAAATAAATTGCAAATACGATATTCACAATTTTTGAGTGGCAAATTTACCCCTAATTTTTATTTGGATGTGAAATATGACTCTTAAGGAAAATAAATTAGCAAATACGATATTCAAACTTTTTGAGTGGCAATTTTGCCCTAATTTGTATTTCGAATTGAAATATGACTCTTATGGAAAATAAATTGCAAATACAATATATTCACACTTTTTAGTGGCAAATTTGCCCCTAATTTGTATTTCTAACTTAACTTTGACTCTTAAGGAAAATAAGTTGCAAATACGATATTCACACTTTTTGAGTGCCAAATTTACCCCTAATTTGTATTTGGATGTGAAATATGACTCTTAAGAAAAATAAATTGCAAATACGATATTCACAATTTTTGAGTGGCAAATTTGCCCCTAATTTGTATTTCGAAGTGAAATATGACACTTAAGGAAAATAAGTTGCAAATACGATATTCACACTTTTTGAGTGACAAATTTGCCCCTAATTTGTATTTGGATGTGAAATATGACTCTTAAGGAAAATAAATTGCAAATACGATATTCACACTTTTTGAGTGGCAAATTTGCCCCTAATTTGTATTTCGAAGTGAAATATGACTTTTGAGGAAAATAAGCTGCAAATACGATATTCACACTTTTTGAGTGGCAATTTTGCCTAATTTGTATTTCGAAGTGAAATATGACTCTTATTGAAAATAAATTGCAAATACAATATTCACACTTTTTGAGTGGCAAATTTGCCCCTAATTTGTATTTCGAAGTGAAATATGACTTTTGAGGAAAATAAGTTGCAAATACGATATTCACACTTTTTGAGTGGCAATTTTGCCTAATTTGTATTTCGAAGTGAAATATGACTCTTATTGAAAATAAATTGCAAATACAATATTCACACTTTTTAGTGGCAAATTTGCCCCTAATTTGTATTTCTAACTTAACTTTGACTCTTAAGGAAAATAAGTTGCAAATACGATATTCACACTTTTTGAGTGGCAAATTTGCCCCTAATTTGTATTTCGAAGTGAAATATGACACTTAAGAAAAATAAGTTGCAAATACGATATTCACACTTTTTGAGCGGCAAATTCGCCCCTAATTTGTATTTGGATGTGAAATATGACTCTTAAGGAAAATAAATTGCAAATACGATATTCACACTTTTTTGAGTGGCAACTTTGCCCCTAATTTGTATTTCTAAGTGAAATATGACTCTTAAGGAAAATAAGTTGCAAATACGATATTCACACTATTTGAGTGGCAAATTCGCCCCTAATTTGAATTTTGTATGTGAAATATGACTCTTAAGGAAAATAAGTTGCAATTACGATATTCACACTTTTTGAGTGGCAAATTTGCCCCTAATTTGTATTTGGATGTGAAATATGACTCTTAAGGAAAATAAATTGCAAATACGATATTCACAATTTTTGAGTGGCAAATTTGCCCCTAATTTGTATTTGGATGTGAAATATGACTCTTAAGAAAAATAAATTGCAAATACGATATTCACACTTTTTGAGTGGCAAATTTGCCCCTAATTTGTATTTCGAAGTGAAATATGACTCTTGAGGAAAATAAGTTGTAAATACGATATTCACACTTTTTGAGTGGCAATTTTGCCCTAATTTGTATTTCGAAGTGAAATATGACTCTTATGGAAAATAAATTGCAAATACAATATATTCACACTTTTTAATGTCAAATTTGCCCCTAATTTGTATTTCTAACTTAACTTTGACTCTTAAGGAAAATAAGTTGCAAATACGATATTCACACTTTTTGAGTGGCAAATTTACCCCTAATTTGTATTTGGATGTGAAATATGGCTCTTAAAAAAAATAAATTGCAAATACGATATTCACAATTTTTGAGTGGCAAATTTGCCCCTAATTTGTATTTCGAAGTGAAATATGACACTTAAGAACAAAAAGTTGCAAATACGATATTCACACTTTTTGAGCGGCAAATTTGCCCCTAATTTGTATTTGGATGTGAAATATGACTCTTAAGGAAAATAAATTGCAAATACGATATTCACACTTTTTAGTGGCAAATTTGCCCCTAATTTGTATTTGGATGTGAAATATGACTCTTAAGGAAATTAAATTGCAAATACGATATTCACAATTTTTGAGTGGCAAATTTACCCCTAATTTTTATTTGGATGTGAAATATGACTCTTAAGGAAAATAAATTTGCAAATACGATATTCAAACTTTTTGAGTGGCAAATTTGCCCCTAATTTGTAATTTGTATGTGAAATATGACTCTTAAGGAAAATAAATTGCAAATACGATATTCAAACTTTTTGAGTGGCAAATTTGCCCCTAATTTGTATTTGGATGTGAAATATGACTCTTAAAGAAAATAAATTGCAAATACGATATTCACACTTTTTAAGTGGTAAATTTGCCCCTAATATGTATTTCTAAATGAAATATGACACTTAAGGAAAATAAGTTGCAAATACAATATTCACACTTTTTGAGTGGCAAATTTGCCCTTAATATTTATTTGGATGTGAAATATGACTCTTAAGGAAAATAAATTGCAAATACGATATTCACACTTTTTGAGTGGCAAATTTGCCCCTAATTTGTATTTCGAAGTGAAATATGACTTTTGAGGAAAATAAGTTGCAAATACGATATTCACACTTTTTGAGTGGCAATTTTGCCTAATTTGTATTTCGAAGTGAAATATGACTCTTATTGAAAATAAATTGCAAATACAATATTCACACTTTTTAGTGGCAAATTTGCCCCTAATTTGTATTTCTAACTTAACTTTGACTCTTAAGGAAAATAAGTTGCAAATACGATATTCACACTTTTTGAGTGGCAAATTTGCTCCTAATTTGTATTTCGAAGTGAAATATGACACTTAAGAAAAATAAGTTGCAAATACGATATTCACACTTTTTGAGCGGCAAATTTGCCCCTAATTTGTATTTGAATGTGAAATATGACTCTTAAGGAAAATAAATTGCAAATACGATATTCACACTTTTTTGAGTGGCTACTTTGCCCCTAATTTGTATTTCTAAGTGAAATATGACTCTTAAGGAAAATAAGTTGCAAATACGATATTCACACTATTTGAGTGGCAAATTCGCCACTAATTTGAATTTTGTATGTGAAATATGACTCTTAAGGAAAATAAGTTGCAAATACGATATTCACACTTTTTCAGTGGCAAATTTGCCCCTAATTTGTATTTGGATGTGAAATATGACTCTTAAGGAAAATAAATTGCAAATACGATATTCACAATTTTTGAGTGGCAAATTTGCCCCTAATTTGTATTTGGATGTGAAATATGACTCTTAAGCAAAATAAATTGCAAATACGTTATTCACACTTTTTAAGTGGCAAATTTGCCCCTAATATGTATTTCTAAATGAAATATGACACTTAAGGAAAATAAGTTGCAAATACGATATTCACACTTTTTGAGTGACAAATTTGCCCGTAATTTGTATTTGGATGTGAAATATGACTCTTAAGGAAAATAAATTCCAAATACGATATTCACACTTTTTGAGTGGCAAATTTGCCCCTAATTTGTATTTGGATGTGAAATATGATTCTTAAGAAAAATAAATTGCAAATACGATATTCACACTTTTTGAGTGGCAAATTTGCCCATAATTTGTATTTCGAAGTGAAATATGACTCTTGAGGAAAATAAGTTGTAAATACGATATTCACACTTTTTGAGTGGCAATTTTGCCCTAATTTGTATTTCGAAGTGAAATATGACTCTTATGGAAAATAAATTGCAAATACAATATATTCACACTTTTTAGTGGCAAATTTGCCCCTAATTTGTATTTCTAACTTAACTTTGACTCTTAAGGAAAATAAGTTGCAAATACGATATTCACACTTTTTGAGTGGCAAATTTACCCCTAATTTGTATTTGGATGTGAAATATGACTCTTAAGAAAAATAAATTGCAAATACGATATTCACAATTTTTGAGTGGCAAATTTGCCCCTAATTTGTATTTCGAAGTGAAATATGACACTTAAGAACAAAAAGTTGCAAATACGATATTCACACTTTTTGAGCGGCAAATTTGCCCCTAATTTGTATTTGGATGTGAAATATGACTCTTAAGGAAAATAAATTGCAAATACGATATTCACACTTTTTTAGTGGCAAATTTGCCCCTAATTTGTATTTGGATGTGAAATATGACTCTTAAGGAAAATAAATTGCAAATACGATATTCACAATTTTTGAGTGGCAAATTTACCCCTAATATTTTTTTGGATGTGAAATATGACTCTTAAGGAAAATAAATTTGCAAATACGATATTCAAACTTTTTGAGTGGCAAATTTGCCCCTAATTTGTATTTGGATGTGAAATATGACTCTTAAGGAAAATAAATTGCAAATACGATATTCACACTTTTTTGAGTGGCAACTTTGCCCCTAATTTGTATTTCTAAGTGAAATATGACTCTTAAGGAAAATAAGTTGCAAATACGATATTCACACTATTTGAGTGGCAAATTTGCCCCTAATTTAAATTTTGTATGTGAAATATGACTCTTAAGGAAAATAAGTTGCAAATACGATATTCACACTTTTTGAGTGGCAAATTTGCCCCTAATTTGTATTTGGATGTGAAATATGACTCTTAAGGAAAATAAATTGCAAATACGATATTCACAATTTTTGAGTGGCAAATTTGCCCCTAATTTGTATTTGGATGTGAAATATGACTCTTAAGCAAAATAAATTGCAAATACGATATTCACACTTTTTAAGTGGCAAATTTGCCCCTAATATGTATTTCTAAATGAAATATGACACTTAAGGAAAATAAGTTGCAAATACGATATTCACACTTTTTGAGTGACAAATTTGCCCCTAATTTGTATTTGGATGTGAAATATGACTCTTAAGGAAAATAAATTGCAAATAAGATATTCACACTTTTTGAGTGGCAAATTTGCCCCTAATTTGTATTTGGATGTGAAATATGACTCTTAAGAAAAATAAATTTCAAATACGATATTCACACTTTTTGAGTGGCAAATTTGCCCCTAATTTGTATTTCGAAGTAAAATATGACTCTTGAGGAAAATAAGTTGTAAATACGATATTCACACTTTTTGAGTGGTAATTTTGCCCTAATTTGTATTTCGAAGTGAAATATGACTCTTATGGAAAATAAATTGCAAATACAATATATTCACTCTTTTTAGTGGCAAATTTGCCCCTAATTTGTATTTCTAACTTAACTTTGACTCTTAAGGAAAATAAGTTGCAAATACGATATTCACACTTTTTGAGTTGCAAATTTACCCCTAATTTGTATTTGGATGTGAAATATGACTCTTAAGAAAAATAAATTGCAAATACGATATTCACAATTTTTGAGTGGCAAATTTGCCCCTAATTTGTATTTCGAAGTGAAATATGACACATAAGAACAAAAAGTTGCAAATACGATATTCACACTTTTTGAGCGGCAAATTTGCCCTTAATTTGTATTTGGATGTGAAATATGACTCTTAAGGAAAATAAATTGCAAATACGATATTCACACTTTTTTAGTGGCAAATTTGCCCCTAATTTGTATTTGGATGTGAAATATGACTCTTAAGGAAAAAAAATAAATTGCAAATACGATATTCACAATTTTTGAGTGGCAAATTTACCACTAATTTTTATTTGGATGTGAAATATGACTCTTAAGGAAAAATAAATTTGCAAATACGATATTCAAACTTTTTGAGTGGCAAATTTGCCCCTAATTTGTATTTGTATGTGAAATATGACTCTTAAGGAAAATAAATTGCAAATACGATATTCACACTTTTTAAGTGGCAAATTTGCCCCTAATATGTATTTCTAAATGAAATATGACACTTAAGAAATATAAGTTGCAAATACGATATTCACACTTTTTGAGCGGCAAATTTGCCCTTAATTTGTATTTGGATGTGAAATATGACTCTTAAGAAAAATAAATTGCAAATACGATATTCACACTTTTTTAGTGGCAAATTTGCCCCTAATTTGTATTTGGATGTGAAATATGACTCTTAAGGAAAATAAATTGCAAATACGATATTCACAATTTTTGAGTGGCAAATTTACCCCTAATTTTTATTTGGATGTGAAATATGACTCTTAAGGAAAAATAAATTTGAAAATACGATATTCAAACTTTTTGAGTGGCAAATTTGCCCCTAATTTGTATTTGTATGTGAAATATGACTTTTAAGGAAAATAAATTGCAAATACGATATTCACACTTTTTAAGTGACAAATTTGCCCCTAATTTGTATTTCTAAATGAAATATGACACTTAAGAAAAATAAGTTGCAAATACGATATTCACACTTTTTGAGCGGCAAATTTGCCCCTAATTTGTATTTGGATGTGAAATATGACTCTTAAGGAAAATAAATTGCAAATACGATATTCACACTTTTTTAGTGGCAAATTTGCCCCTAATTTGTATTTGGATGTGAAATATGACTCTTAAGGAAAATAAATTGCAAATACGATATTCATAATTTTTGAGTGGCAAATTTGCCCCAAATTTGTATTTGGATGTGAAATATGACTCTTAAGCAAAATAAATTGCAAATACGATATTCACACTTTTTAAGTGGCAAATTTGCCCCTAATATGTATTTGTATGTGAAATATGACACTTAAGGAAAATAAGTTGCAAATACGATATTCACACTTTTTGAGTGACAAATTTGCCCCTAATTTGTATTTGGATGTGAAATATGACTCTTAAGGAAAATAAATTGCAAATACGAAATTCACACTTTTTGAGTGGCAAATTTGCCCCTAATTTGTATTTCGAAGTGAAATATGACTTTTGAGGAAAATAAGTTGCAAATACGATATTCACACTTTTTGAGTGGCAATTTTGCCTAATTTGTATTTCGAAGTGAAATATGACTCTTATTGAAAATAAATTGCAAATACAATATTCACACTTTTTTAGTGGCAAATTTGCCCCTAATTTGTATTTCTAACTTAACTTTGACTCTTAAGGAAAATAAGTTGCAAATACGATATTCACACTTTTTGAGTGGCAAATTTGCCCCTAATTTGTATTTCGAAGTGAAATATGACACTTAAGAAAAATAAGTTGCAAATACGATATTCACACTTTTTGAGCGGCAAATTTGCCTCTAATTTGTATTTGGATGTGAAATATGACTCTTAAGGAAAATAAATTGCAAATACGAATATTCACACTTTTTTGAGTGGCAACTTTGCCCCTAATTTGTATTTCTAAGTGAAATATGACTCTTAAGGAAAATAAGTTGCAAATACGATATTCACACTATTTGAGTGGCAAATTCGCCCCTAATTTGAATTTTGTATGTGAAATATGACTCTTAAGGAAAATAAGTTGCAATTACGATATTCACACTTTTTGAGTGGCAAATTTGCCCCCTAATTTGTATTTGGATGTGAAATATGACTCTTAAGGAAAATAAATTGCAAATACGATATTCACAATTTTTTGAGTGGCAAATTTGTCCCTAATTTGTATTTGGATGTGAAATATGACTCTTAAGCAAAATAAATTGCAAATATGATATTCACACTTTTTAAGTGGCAAATTTGCCCCTAATATGTATTTCTAAATGAAATATGACACTTAAGGAAAATAAGTTGCAAATACGATATTCACACTTTTTGAGTGACAAATTTGCCCCTAATTTGTATTTGGATGTGAAATATGACTCTTAAGGAAAATAAATTGCAAATACGATATTCACACTTTTTGAGTGGCAAATTTGCACCTAATTTGTATTTCGAAGTGAAATATGACTTTTGAGGAAAATAAGTTGCAAATACGATATTCACACTTTTTGAGTGGCAATTTTGCCTAATTTGTATTTCAAAGTGAAATATGACTCTTATTGAAAATAAATTGCAAATACAATATTCACACTTTTTAGTGGCAAATTTGCCCCTAATTTGTATTTCTAACTTAACTTTGACTCTTAAGGAAAATAAGTTGCAAATACGATATTCATACTTTTTGAGTGGCAAATTTGCCCCTAATTTGTATTTCGAAGTGAAATATGACACTTAAGAAAAATAAGTTGCAAATACGATATTCACACTTTTTGAGCGGCAAATTTGCCCCTAATTTGTATTTGGATGTGAAATATGACTCTTAAGGAAAATAAATTGCAAATACGATATTCACACTTTTTTGAGTGGCAACTTTGCCCCTAATTTGTATTTCTAAGTGAAATATGACTCTTAAGCAAAATAAATTGCAAATACGATATTCACACTTTTTAAGTGGCAAATTTGCCCCTAATATGTATTTCTAAATGAAATATGACACTTAAGGAAAATAAGTTGCAAATACGATATTCACACTTTTTGAGTGGCAAATTTGCACCTAATTTGTATTTCGAAGTGAAATATGACTTTTGAGGAAAATAAGTTGCAAATACGATATTCACACTTTTTGAGTGGCAATTTTGCCTAATTTGTATTTCGAAGTGAAATATGACTCTTATTGAAAATAAATTGCAAATACAATATTCACACTTTTTAGTGGCAAATTTGCCCCTAATTTGTATTTCTAACTTAACTTTGACTCTTAAGGAAAATAAGTTGCAAATACGATATTCACACTTTTTGAGTGGCAAATTTGCCCCTAATTTGTATTTCGAAGTGAAATATGACACTTAAGAAAAATAAGTTGCAAATACGATATTCACACTTTTTGAGCGGCAAATTTGCCCCTAATTTGTATTTGGATGTGAAATATGACTCTTAAGGAAAATAAATTGCAAATACGATATTCACACTTTTTTGAGTGGCAACTTTGCCCCTAATTTGTATTTCTAAGTGAAATATGACTCTTAAGCAAAATAAATTGCAAATACGATATTCACACTTTTTAAGTGGCAAATTTGCCCCTAATATGTATTTCTAAATGAAATATGACACTTAAGGAAAAAATAAATTGCAAATACGATATTCACAATTTTTGAGTGGCAAATTTACCACTAATTTTTATTTGGATGTGAAATATGACTCTTAAGGAAAATAAATTGCAAATACGATATTCACACTTTTTGAGTGGCAAATTTGCCCCTAATTTGTATTTCGAAGTGAAATATGACTTTTGAGGAAAATAAGTTGCAAATACGATATTCACACTTTTTGAGTGGCAATTTTGCCTAATTTGTATTTCGAAGTGAAATATGACTCTTATTGAAAATAAATTGCAAATACAATATTCACACTTTTTAGTGGCAAATTTGCCCCTAATTTGTATTTCTAACTTAACTTTGACTCTTAAGGAAAATAAGTTGCAAATACGATATTCACACTTTTTGAGTGGCAAATTTGCCCCTAATTTGTATTTCGAAGTGAAATATGACACTTAAGAAAAATAAGTTGCAAATACGATATTCACACTTTTTGAGCGGCAAATTTGCCCCTAATTTGTATTTGGATGTGAAATATGACTCTTAAGGAAAATAAATTGCAAATACGATATTCACACTTTTTTGAGTGGCAACTTTGCCCCTAATTTGTATTTCTAAGTGAAATATGACTCTTAAGGAAAATAAGTTGCAAATACGATATTCACACTATTTGAGTGGCAAATTCGCCCCTAATTTGTATTTGGATGTGAAATATGACTCTTAAGGAAAATAAATTGCAAATACGATATTCACACTTTTTGAGTGGCAAATTTGCCCCTAATTTGTATTTCGAAGTGAAATATGACTTTTGAGGAAAATAAGTTGCAAATACGATATTCACACTTTTTGAGTGGCAATTTTGCCTAATTTGTATTTCGAAGTGAAATATGACTCTTATTGAAAATAAATTGCAAATACAATATTCACACTTTTTAGTGGGAAATTTGCCCCTAATTTGTATTTCTAACTTAACTTTGACTCTTAAGGAAAATAATTTGCAAATACGATATTCACACTTTTTGAGTGGCAAATTTGCCCCTAATTTGTATTTCAAAGTGAAATATGACACTTAAGAAAAATAAGTTGCAAATACGATATTCACACTTTTTGAGCGGCAAATTTGCCCCTAATTTGTATTTGAATGTGAAATATGACTCTTAAGGAAAAAATAAAGTGCAAATACGATATTCACACTTTTTTGAGTGGCAACTTTGCCCTTAATTTGTATTTCTAAGTGAAATATGACTCTTAAGGAAAATAAGTTGCAAATACGATATTCACACTATTTGAGTGGCAAATTCGCCCCTAATTTGAATTTTGTATGTGAAATATGACTCTTAAGGAAAATAAGTTGCAAATACGATATTCACACTTTTTCAGTGGCAAATTTGCCCCTAATTTGTATTTGGATGTGAAATATGACTCTTAAGGAAAATAAATTGCAAATACGATATTCACAATTTTTGAGTGGCAAATTTGCCCCTAATTTGTATTTGGATGTGAAATATGACTCTTAAGCAAAATAAATTGCAAATACGATATTCACACTTTTTAAGTGGCAAATTTGCCCCTAATATGTATTTCTAAATGAAATATGACACTTAAGGAAAATAAGTTGCAAATACGATATTCACACTTTTTGAGTGACAAATTTGCCCCTAATTTGTATTTGGATGTGAAATATGACTCTTAAGGAAAATAAATTGCAAATACGATATTCACACTTTTTGAGTGGCAAATTTGCCCCTAATTTGTATTTGGATGTGAAATATGACTCTTAAGAAAAATAAATTGCAAATACGATATTCACACTTTTTGAGTGGCAAATTTGCCCCTAATTTGTATTTCGAAGTGAAATATGACTCTTGAGGAAAATAAGTTGTAAATACGATATTCACACTTTTTGAGTGGCAAATTTGCCCCTAATTTGTATATTTCGAAGTGAAATATGACTCTTAAGAAAAATAAATTGCAAATACGATATTCACACTTTTTGAGTGGCAAATTTGCCCCTAATTTGTATTTGGATGTGAAATATGACTCTTAAGGAAAATAAATTGCAAATACGATATTCACACTTTTTTAGTGGCAAATTTGCCCCTAATTTGTATTTGGATGTGAAATATGATTCTTAAGGAAAATAAATTGCAAATACGATATTCACACTTTTTGAGTGGCAAATTTGCCCTTAATTTGTATTTGGATGTGAAATATGACTCTTAAGGAAAATAAATTTGCAAATACGATATTCAAACTTTTTGAGTGGCAATTTTGCCCTAATTTGTATTTCGAATTGAAATATGACTCTTATGGAAAATAAATTGCAAATACAATATATTCACACTTTTTAGTGGCAAATTTGCCCCAAATTTGTATTTGGATGTGAAATATGACTCTTAAGGAAAATAAATTGCAAATACGATATTCACACTTTTTAAGTGGCAAATTTGCCCCTAATATGTATTTCTAAATGAAATATGACACTTAAGGAAAATAAGTTGCAAATACAATATTCACACTTTTTGAGTGGCAAATTTGCTCTTAATTTGTATTTGGATGTGAAATATGACTCTTAAGGAAAATAAATTGCAAATACGATATTCACACTTTTTGAGTGGCAAATTTGCCCCTAATTTGTATTTCGAAGTGAAATATGACTTTTGAGGAAAATAAGTTGCAAATACGATATTCACACTTTTTGAGTGGCAATTTTGCCTAATTTTTATTTCGAAGTGAAATATGACTCTTATTGAAAATAAATTGCAAATACAATATTCACACTTTTTAGTGGCAAATTTGCCCCTAATTTGTATTTCTAACTTAACTTTGACTCTTAAGGAAAATAAGTTGCAAATACGATATTCACACTTTTTGAGTGGCAAATTTGCCCCTAATTTGTATTTCGAAGTGAAATATGACACTTAAAAAAAATAAGTTGCAAATACGATATTCACACTTTTTGAGCGGCAAATTTGCCCCTAATTTGTATTTGAATGTGAAATATGACTCTTAAGGAAAATAAATTGCAAATACGATATTCACACTTTTTTGAGTGGCAACTTTGCCCTTAATTTGTATTTCTAAGTGAAATATGACTCTTAAGGAAAATAAGTTACAAATACGATATTCACACTATTTGAGTGGCAAATTCGCCCCTAATTTGAATTTTGTATGTGAAATATGACTCTTAAGGAAAATAAGTTGCAAATACGATATTCACACTTTTTCAGTGGCAAATTTGCCCCTAATTTGTATTTGGATGTGAAATATGACTCTTAAGGAAAATAAATTGCAAATACGATATTCACAATTTTTGAGTGGCAAATTTGCCCCTAATTTGTATTTGGATGTGAAATATGACTCTTAAGCAAAATAAATTGCAAATACGATATTCACACTTTTTAAGTGGCAAATTTGCCTCTAATATGTATTTCTAAATGAAATATGACACTTAAGGAAAATAAGTTGCAAATACGATATTCACACTTTTTGAGTGACAAATTTGCCCCTAATTTGTATTTGGATGTGAAATATGACTCTTAAGGAAAATAAATTGCAAATACGATATTCACACTTTTTGAGTGGCAAATTTGCCCCTAATTTGTATTTGGATGTGAAATATGACTCTTAAGAAAAATAAATTGCAAATACGATATTCACACTTTTTGAGTGGCAAATTTGCCCCTAATTTGTATTTCGAAGTGAAATATGACTCTTGAGGAAAATAAGTTGTAAATACGATATTCACACTTTTTGAGTGGCAAATTTGCCCCTAATTTGTATATTTCGAAGTGAAATATGACTCTTAAGAAAAATAAATTGCAAATACGATATTCACACTTTTTGAGTGGCAAATTTGCCCCTAATTTGTATGTGGATGTGAAATATGACTCTTAAGGAAAATAAATTGCAAATACGATATTCACACTTTTTTAGTGGCAAATTTGCCCCTAATTTGTATTTGGATGTGAAATATGACTCTTAAGGAAAATAAATTGAAAATACGATATTCACAATTTTTGAGTGGCAAATTTACCCTAATTTTTATTTGGATGTGAAATATGACTCTTAAGGAAAATAAATTTGCAAATACGATATTCAAACTTTTTGAGTGGCAAATTTGCCCCTAATTTGTAATTTGTATGTGAAATATGACTCTTAAGGAAATTAATTGCAAATACGATATTCACACTTTTTGAGTGGCAAATTTGCCCCTAATTTGTATTTGGATGTGAAATATGACTCTTAAGGAAAATAAATTGCAAATACGATATTCGCACTTTTTAAGTGGCAAATTTGCCCCTAATATGTATTTCTAAATGAAATATGACACTTAAGGAAAATAAGTTGCAAATACAATATTCACACTTTTTGAGTGGCAAATTTGCCCTTAATTTGTATTTGGATATGAAATATGACTCTTAAGGAAAATAAATTGCAAATACGATATTCACACTTTTTGAGTGGCAAATTTGCCCCTAATTTGTATTTCGAAGAGAAATATGACTTTTGAGGAAAATAAGTTGCAAATACGATATTCACACTTTTTGAGTGACAATTTTGCCTAATTTGTATTTCGAAGTGAAATATGACTATTATTGAAAATAAATTGCAAATACAATATTCACACTTTTTAGTGGCAAATTTGCCGCTAATTTGTATTTCTAACTTAACTTTGACTCTTAAGGAAAATAAGTTGCAAATACGATATTCACACTTTTTGAGTGGCAAATTTGCCCCTAATTTGTATTTCGAAGTGAAATATGACACTTAAGAAAAATAAGTTGCAAATACGATACTCACACTTTTTGAGCGGCAAATTTGCCCCTAATTTGTATTTGAATGTGAAATATGACTCTTAAGGAAATTAAATTGCAAATACGATATTCACACTTTTTTGAGTGGCAACTTTGCCCCTAATTTGTATTTCTAAGTGAAATATGACTCTTAAGGAAAATAAGTTGCAAATACGATATTCACACTATTTGAGTGGCAAATTCGCCCCTAATTTGAATTTTGTATGTGAAATATGATTCTTAAGGAAAATAAGTTGCAAATACGATATTCACACTTTTTGAGTGACAAATTTGCCCCTAATTTGTATTTAGATGTGAAATATGACACTTAAGGAAAATAAATTGCAAATACGATATTCACACTTTTTGAGTGGCAAATTTGCCCCTAATTTGTATTTGGATGTGAAATATGACTCTTAAGAAAAATAAATTGCAAATACGATATTCACACTTTTTGAGTGGCAAATTTGCCCCTAATTTGTATTTCGAAGTGAAATATGACTCTTGAGGAAAATAAGTTTTAAATACGATATTCACACTTTTTGAGTGGTAATTTTGCCCTAATTTGTATTTCGAAGTGAAATATAACTCTTATGGAAAATAAATTGCAAATACAATATATTCACACTTTTTAGTGGCAAATTTGCCCCTAATTTGTATTTCTAACTTAACTTTGACTCTTAAGGAAAATAAGTTGCAAATACGATATTCACACTTTTTGAGTGGCAAATTTACCCCTAATTTGTATTTGGATGTGAAATATGACTCTTAAGAAAAATAAATTGAAAATACGATATCCACAATTTTTGAGTGGCAAATTTGCCCCTAATTTGTATTTGAATGTGAAATATGACTCTTAAGGAAAATAAATTGCAAATACGATATTCACACTTTTTTGAGTGGCAACTTTGCCCCTAATTTGTATTTCTAAGTGAAATATGACTTTTAAGGAAAATAAGTTGCAAATACGATATTCACACTATTTGAGTGGCAAATTCGCCCCTAATTTGAATTTTGTATGTGAAATATGACTCTTAAGGAAAATAAGTTGCAAATACGATATTCACACTTTTTCAGTGGCAAATTTGCCCCTAATTTGTATTTGGATGTGAAATATGACTCTTAAGGAAAATAAATTGCAAATACGATATTCACAATTTTTGAGTGGCAAATTTGCCCCTAATTTGTATTTGGATGTGAAATATGACTCTTAAGCAAAATAAATTGCAAATACGATATTCACACTTTTTAAGTGGCAAATTTGCCCCTAATATGTATTTCTAAATGAAATATGACACTTAAGGAAAATAAGTTGCAAATACGATATTCACACTTTTTGAGTGACAAATTTGCCCCTAATTTGTATTTGGATGTGAAATATGACTCTTAAGGAAAATAAATTGCAAATACGATATTCACACTTTTTGAGTGGCAAATTTGCCCCTAATTTGTATTTGGATGTGAAATATGACTCTTAAGAAAAATAAATTGCAAATACGATATTCACACTTTTTGAGTGGCAAATTTGCCCCTAATTTGTATTTCGAAGTGAAATATGACTCTTGAGGAAAATAAGTTGTAAATACGATATTCACACTTTTTGAGTGGCAAATTTGCCCCTAATTTGTATATTTCGAAGTGAAATATGACTCTTAAGAAAAATAAATTGCAAATACGATATTCACACTTTTTGAGTGGCAAATTTGCCCCTAATTTGTATTTGGATGTGAAATATGACTCTTAAGGAAAATAAATTGCAAATACGATATTCACACTTTTTTAGTGGCAAATTTGCCCCTAATTTGTATTTGGATGTGAAATATGACTCTTAAGGAAAATAAATTGCAAATACGATATTCACACTTTTTGAGTGGCAAATTTGCCCTTAATTTGTATTTGGATGTGAAATATGACTCTTAAGGAAAATAAATTTGCAAATACGATATTCAAACTTTTTGAGTGGCAATTTTGCCCTAATTTGTATTTCGAATTGAAATATGACTCTTATGGAAAATAAATTGCAAATACAATATATTCACACTTTTTAGTGGCAAATTTGCCCCAAATTTGTATTTGGATGTGAAATATGACTCTTAAGGAAAATAAATTGCAAATACGATATTCACACTTTTTAAGTGGCAAATTTGCCCCTAATATGTATTTCTAAATGAAATATGAAGCTTAAGGAAAATAAGTTGCAAATACAATATTCACACTTTTTGAGTGGCAAATTTGCTCTTAATTTGTATTTGGATGTGAAATATGACTCTTAAGGAAAATAAATTGCAAATACGATATTCACACTTTTTGAGTGGCAAATTTGCCCCTAATTTGTATTTCGAAGTGAAATATGACTTTTGAGGAAAATAAGTTGCAAATACGATATTCACACTTTTTGAGTGGCAATTTTGCCTAATTTTTATTTCGAAGTGAAATATGACTCTTATTGAAAATAAATTGCAAATACAATATTCACACTTTTTAGTGGCAAATTTGCCCCTAATTTGTATTTCTAACTTAACTTTGACTCTTAAGGAAAATAAGTTGCAAATACGATATTCACACTTTTTGAGTGGCAAATTTGCCCCTAATTTGTATTTCGAAGTGAAATATGACACTTAAAAAAAATAAGTTGCAAATACGATATTCACACTTTTTGAGCGGCAAATTTGCCCCTAATTTGTATTTGAATGTGAAATATGACTCTTAAGGAAAATAAATTGCAAATACGATATTCACACTTTTTTGAGTGGCAACTTTGCCCTTAATTTGTATTTCTAAGTGAAATATGACTCTTAAGGAAAATAAGTTACAAATACGATATTCACACTATTTGAGTGGCAAATTCGCCCCTAATTTGAATTTTGTATGTGAAATATGACTCTTAAGGAAAATAAGTTGCAAATACGATATTCACACTTTTTCAGTGGCAAATTTGCCCCTAATTTGTATTTGGATGTGAAATATGACTCTTAAGGAAAATAAATTGCAAATACGATATTCACAATTTTTGAGTGGCAAATTTGCCCCTAATTTGTATTTGGATGTGAAATATGACTCTTAAGCAAAATAAATTGCAAATACGATATTCACACTTTTTAAGTGGCAAATTTGCCTCTAATATGTATTTCTAAATGAAATATGACACTTAAGGAAAATAAGTTGCAAATACGATATTCACACTTTTTGAGTGACAAATTTGCCCCTAATTTGTATTTGGATGTGAAATATGACTCTTAAGGAAAATAAATTGCAAATACGATATTCACACTTTTTGAGTGGCAAATTTGCCCCTAATTTGTATTTGGATGTGAAATATGACTCTTAAGAAAAATAAATTGCAAATACGATATTCACACTTTTTGAGTGGCAAATTTGCCCCTAATTTGTATTTCGAAGTGAAATATGACTCTTGAGGAAAATAAGTTGTAAATACGATATTCACACTTTTTGAGTGGCAAATTTGCCCCTAATTTGTATATTTCGAAGTGAAATATGACTCTTAAGAAAAATAAATTGCAAATACGATATTCACACTTTTTGAGTGGCAAATTTGCCCCTAATTTGTATTTGGATGTGAAATATGACTCTTAAGGAAAATAAATTGCAAATACGATATTCACACTTTTTTAGTGGCAAATTTGCCCCTAATTTGTATTTGGATGTGAAATATGACTCTTAAGGAAAATAAATTGAAAATACGATATTCACAATTTTTGAGTGGCAAATTTACCCTAATTTTTATTTGGATGTGAAATATGACTCTTAAGGAAAATAAATTTGCAAATACGATATTCAAACTTTTTGAGTGGCAAATTTGCCCCTAATTTGTAATTTGTATGTGAAATATGACTCTTAAGGAAATTAATTGCAAATACGATATTCACACTTTTTGAGTGGCAAATTTGCCCCTAATTTGTATTTGGATGTGAAATATGACTCTTAAGGAAAATAAATTGCAAATACGATATTCGCACTTTTTAAGTGGCAAATTTGCCCCTAATATGTATTTCTAAATGAAATATGACACTTAAGGAAAATAAGTTGCAAATACAATATTCACACTTTTTGAGTGGCAAATTTGCCCTTAATTTGTATTTGGATATGAAATATGACTCTTAAGGAAAATAAATTGCAAATACGATATTCACACTTTTTGAGTGGCAAATTTGCCCCTAATTTGTATTTCGAAGAGAAATATGACTTTTGAGGAAAATAAGTTGCAAATACGATATTCACACTTTTTGAGTGACAATTTTGCCTAATTTGTATTTCGAAGTGAAATATGACTATTATTGAAAATAAATTGCAAATACAATATTCACACTTTTTAGTGGCAAATTTGCCGCTAATTTGTATTTCTAACTTAACTTTGACTCTTAAGGAAAATAAGTTGCAAATACGATATTCACACTTTTTGAGTGGCAAATTTGCCCCTAATTTGTATTTCGAAGTGAAATATGACACTTAAGAAAAATAAGTTGCAAATACGATACTCACACTTTTTGAGCGGCAAATTTGCCCCTAATTTGTATTTGAATGTGAAATATGACTCTTAAGGAAATTAAATTGCAAATACGATATTCACACTTTTTTGAGTGGCAACTTTGCCCCTAATTTGTATTTCTAAGTGAAATATGACTCTTAAGGAAAATAAGTTGCAAATACGATATTCACACTATTTGAGTGGCAAATTCGCCCCTAATTTGAATTTTGTATGTGAAATATGATTCTTAAGGAAAATAAGTTGCAAATACGATATTCACACTTTTTGAGTGACAAATTTGCCCCTAATTTGTATTTAGATGTGAAATATGACACTTAAGGAAAATAAATTGCAAATACGATATTCACACTTTTTGAGTGGCAAATTTGCCCCTAATTTGTATTTGGATGTGAAATATGACTCTTAAGAAAAATAAATTGCAAATACGATATTCACACTTTTTGAGTGGCAAATTTGCCCCTAATTTGTATTTCGAAGTGAAATATGACTCTTGAGGAAAATAAGTTTTAAATACGATATTCACACTTTTTGAGTGGTAATTTTGCCCTAATTTGTATTTCGAAGTGAAATATAACTCTTATGGAAAATAAATTGCAAATACAATATATTCACACTTTTTAGTGGCAAATTTGCCCCTAATTTGTATTTCTAACTTAACTTTGACTCTTAAGGAAAATAAGTTGCAAATACGATATTCACACTTTTTGAGTGGCAAATTTACCCCTAATTTGTATTTGGATGTGAAATATGACTCTTAAGAAAAATAAATTGAAAATACGATATCCACAATTTTTGAGTGGCAAATTTGCCCCTAATTTGTATTTGAATGTGAAATATGACTCTTAAGGAAAATAAATTGCAAATACGATATTCACACTTTTTTGAGTGGCAACTTTGCCCCTAATTTGTATTTCTAAGTGAAATATGACTTTTAAGGAAAATAAGTTGCAAATACGATATTCACACTATTTGAGTGGCAAATTCGCCCCTAATTTGAATTTTGTATGTGAAATATGACTCTTAAGGAAAATAAGTTGCAAATACGATATTCACACTTTTTCAGTGGCAAATTTGCCCCTAATTTGTATTTGGATGTGAAATATGACTCTTAAGGAAAATAAATTGCAAATACGATATTCACAATTTTTGAGTGGCAAATTTGCCCCTAATTTGTATTTGGATGTGAAATATGACTCTTAAGCAAAATAAATTGCAAATACGATATTCACACTTTTTAAGTGGCAAATTTGCCCCTAATATGTATTTCTAAATGAAATATGACACTTAAGGAAAATAAGTTGCAAATACGATATTCACACTTTTTGAGTGACAAATTTGCCCCTAATTTGTATTTGGATGTGAAATATGACTCTTAAGGAAAATAAATTGCAAATACGATATTCACACTTTTTGAGTGGCAAATTTGCCCCTAATTTGTATTTGGATGTGAAATATGACTCTTAAGAAAAATAAATTGCAAATACGATATTCACACTTTTTGAGTGGCAAATTTGCCCCTAATTTGTATTTCGAAGTGAAATATGACTCTTGAGGAAAATAAGTTGTAAATACGATATTCACACTTTTTGAGTGGCAAATTTGCCCCTAATTTGTATATTTCGAAGTGAAATATGACTCTTAAGAAAAATAAATTGCAAATACGATATTCACACTTTTTGAGTGGCAAATTTGCCCCTAATTTGTATTTGGATGTGAAATATGACTCTTAAGGAAAATAAATTGCAAATACGATATTCACACTTTTTTAGTGGCAAATTTGCCCCTAATTTGTATTTGGATGTGAAATATGACTCTTAAGGAAAATAAATTGCAAATACGATATTCACACTTTTTGAGTGGCAAATTTGCCCTTAATTTGTATTTGGATGTGAAATATGACTCTTAAGGAAAATAAATTTGCAAATACGATATTCAAACTTTTTGAGTGGCAATTTTGCCCTAATTTGTATTTCGAATTGAAATATGACTCTTATGGAAAATAAATGGCAAATACAATATATTCACACTTTTTAGTGGCAAATTTGCCCCAAATTTGTATTTGGATGTGAAATATGACTCTTAAGGAAAATAAATTGCAAATACGATATTCACACTTTTTAAGTGGCAAATTTGCCCCTAATATGTATTTCTAAATGAAATATGAAGCTTAAGGAAAATAAGTTGCAAATACAATATTCACACTTTTTGAGTGGCAAATTTGCTCTTAATTTGTATTTGGATGTGAAATATGACTCTTAAGGAAAATAAATTGCAAATACGATATTCACACTTTTTGAGTGGCAAATTTGCCCCTAATTTGTATTTCGAAGTGAAATATGACTTTTGAGGAAAATAAGTTGCAAATACGATATTCACACTTTTTGAGTGGCAATTTTGCCTAATTTTTATTTCGAAGTGAAATATGACTCTTATTGAAAATAAATTGCAAATACAATATTCACACTTTTTAGTGGCAAATTTGCCCCTAATTTGTATTTCTAACTTAACTTTGACTCTTAAGGAAAATAAGTTGCAAATACGATATTCACACTTTTTGAGTGGCAAATTTGCCCCTAATTTGTATTTCGAAGTGAAATATGACACTTAAAAAAAATAAGTTGCAAATACGATATTCACACTTTTTGAGCGGCAAATTTGCCCCTAATTTGTATTTGAATGTGAAATATGACTCTTAAGGAAAATAAATTGCAAATACGATATTCACACTTTTTTGAGTGGCAACTTTGCCCTTAATTTGTATTTCTAAGTGAAATATGACTCTTAAGGAAAATAAGTTACAAATACGATATTCACACTATTTGAGTGGCAAATTCGCCCCTAATTTGAATTTTGTATGTGAAATATGACTCTTAAGGAAAATAAGTTGCAAATACGATATTCACACTTTTTCAGTGGCAAATTTGCCCCTAATTTGTATTTGGATGTGAAATATGACTCTTAAGGAAAATAAATTGCAAATACGATATTCACAATTTTTGAGTGGCAAATTTGCCCCTAATTTGTATTTGGATGTGAAATATGACTCTTAAGCAAAATAAATTGCAAATACGATATTCACACTTTTTAAGTGGCAAATTTGCCTCTAATATGTATTTCTAAATGAAATATGACACTTAAGGAAAATAAGTTGCAAATACGATATTCACACTTTTTGAGTGACAAATTTGCCCCTAATTTGTATTTGGATGTGAAATATGACTCTTAAGGAAAATAAATTGCAAATACGATATTCACACTTTTTGAGTGGCAAATTTGCCCCTAATTTGTATTTGGATGTGAAATATGACTCTTAAGAAAAATAAATTGCAAATACGATATTCACACTTTTTGAGTGGCAAATTTGCCCCTAATTTGTATTTCGAAGTGAAATATGACTCTTGAGGAAAATAAGTTGTAAATACGATATTCACACTTTTTGAGTGGCAAATTTGCCCCTAATTTGTATATTTCGAAGTGAAATATGACTCTTAAGAAAAATAAATTGCAAATACGATATTCACACTTTTTGAGTGGCAAATTTGCCCCTAATTTGTATTTGGATGTGAAATATGACTCTTAAGGAAAATAAATTGCAAATACGATATTCACACTTTTTTAGTGGCAAATTTGCCCCTAATTTGTATTTGGATGTGAAATATGACTCTTAAGGAAAATAAATTGAAAATACGATATTCACAATTTTTGAGTGGCAAATTTACCCTAATTTTTATTTGGATGTGAAATATGACTCTTAAGGAAAATAAATTTGCAAATACGATATTCAAACTTTTTGAGTGGCAAATTTGCCCCTAATTTGTAATTTGTATGTGAAATATGACTCTTAAGGAAATTAATTGCAAATACGATATTCACACTTTTTGAGTGGCAAATTTGCCCCTAATTTGTATTTGGATGTGAAATATGACTCTTAAGGAAAATAAATTGCAAATACGATATTCGCACTTTTTAAGTGGCAAATTTGCCCCTAATATGTATTTCTAAATGAAATATGACACTTAAGGAAAATAAGTTGCAAATACAATATTCACACTTTTTGAGTGGCAAATTTGCCCTTAATTTGTATTTGGATATGAAATATGACTCTTAAGGAAAATAAATTGCAAATACGATATTCACACTTTTTGAGTGGCAAATTTGCCCCTAATTTGTATTTCGAAGAGAAATATGACTTTTGAGGAAAATAAGTTGCAAATACGATATTCACACTTTTTGAGTGACAATTTTGCCTAATTTGTATTTCGAAGTGAAATATGACTATTATTGAAAATAAATTGCAAATACAATATTCACACTTTTTAGTGGCAAATTTGCCGCTAATTTGTATTTCTAACTTAACTTTGACTCTTAAGGAAAATAAGTTGCAAATACGATATTCACACTTTTTGAGTGGCAAATTTGCCCCTAATTTGTATTTCGAAGTGAAATATGACACTTAAGAAAAATAAGTTGCAAATACGATACTCACACTTTTTGAGCGGCAAATTTGCCCCTAATTTGTATTTGAATGTGAAATATGACTCTTAAGGAAATTAAATTGCAAATACGATATTCACACTTTTTTGAGTGGCAACTTTGCCCCTAATTTGTATTTCTAAGTGAAATATGACTCTTAAGGAAAATAAGTTGCAAATACGATATTCACACTATTTGAGTGGCAAATTCGCCCCTAATTTGAATTTTGTATGTGAAATATGATTCTTAAGGAAAATAAGTTGCAAATACGATATTCACACTTTTTGAGTGACAAATTTGCCCCTAATTTGTATTTAGATGTGAAATATGACACTTAAGGAAAATAAATTGCAAATACGATATTCACACTTTTTGAGTGGCAAATTTGCCCCTAATTTGTATTTGGATGTGAAATATGACTCTTAAGAAAAATAAATTGCAAATACGATATTCACACTTTTTGAGTGGCAAATTTGCCCCTAATTTGTATTTCGAAGTGAAATATGACTCTTGAGGAAAATAAGTTTTAAATACGATATTCACACTTTTTGAGTGGTAATTTTGCCCTAATTTGTATTTCGAAGTGAAATATAACTCTTATGGAAAATAAATTGCAAATACAATATATTCACACTTTTTAGTGGCAAATTTGCCCCTAATTTGTATTTCTAACTTAACTTTGACTCTTAAGGAAAATAAGTTGCAAATACGATATTCACACTTTTTGAGTGGCAAATTTACCCCTAATTTGTATTTGGATGTGAAATATGACTCTTAAGAAAAATAAATTGAAAATACGATATCCACAATTTTTGAGTGGCAAATTTGCCCCTAATTTGTATTTGAATGTGAAATATGACTCTTAAGGAAAATAAATTGCAAATACGATATTCACACTTTTTTGAGTGGCAACTTTGCCCCTAATTTGTATTTCTAAGTGAAATATGACTTTTAAGGAAAATAAGTTGCAAATACGATATTCACACTATTTGAGTGGCAAATTCGCCCCTAATTTGAATTTTGTATGTGAAATATGACTCTTAAGGAAAATAAGTTGCAAATACGATATTCACACTTTTTCAGTGGCAAATTTGCCCCTAATTTGTATTTGGATGTGAAATATGACTCTTAAGGAAAATAAATTGCAAATACGATATTCACAATTTTTGAGTGGCAAATTTGCCCCTAATTTGTATTTGGATGTGAAATATGACTCTTAAGCAAAATAAATTGCAAATACGATATTCACACTTTTTAAGTGGCAAATTTGCCCCTAATATGTATTTCTAAATGAAATATGACACTTAAGGAAAATAAGTTGCAAATACGATATTCACACTTTTTGAGTGACAAATTTGCCCCTAATTTGTATTTGGATGTGAAATATGACTCTTAAGGAAAATAAATTGCAAATACGATATTCACACTTTTTGAGTGGCAAATTTGCCCCTAATTTGTATTTGGATGTGAAATATGACTCTTAAGAAAAATAAATTGCAAATACGATATTCACACTTTTTGAGTAGCAAATTTGCCCCTAATTTGTATTTCGAAGTGAAATATGACTCTTGAGGAAAATAAGTTGTAAATACGATATTCACACTTTTTGAGTGGCAATTTTGCCCTAATTTGTATTTCGAAGTGAAATATGACTCTTATGGAAAATAAATTGCAAATACAATATATTCACACTTTTTAGTGGCAAATTTGCCCCTAATTTGTATTTCTAACTTAACTTTGACTCTTAAGGAAAATAAGTTGCAAATAAGATATTCACACTTTTTGAGTGGCAAATTTACCCCTAATTTGTATTTGGATGTGAAATATGAATCTTAAGAAAAATAAATTGCAAATACGATATTCACAATTTTTGAGTGGCAAATTTGCCCCTAATTTGTATTTCGAAGTGAAATATGACACTTAAGAACAAAAAGTTGCAAATACGATATTCACACTTTTTGAGTGGCAAATTTGCCCCTAATTTGTATTTGGATGTGAAATATGACTCTTAAGGAAAATAAATTGTAAATACGATATTCACACTTTTTTAGTGGCAAATTTGCCCCTAATTTGTATTTGGATGTGAAATATGACTCTTAAGGAAAATAAATTGCAAATACGATATTCACAATTTTTGAGTGGCAAATTTACCCCTAATTTTTATTTGGATGTGAAATATGACTCTTAAGGAAAATAAATTTGCAAATACGATATTCAAACTTTTTGAGTGGCAATTTTGCCCTAATTTGTATTTCGAATTGAAATATGACTCTTATGGAAAATAAATTGCAAATACAATATATTCACACTTTTTAGTGGCAAATTTGCCCCTAATTTGTATTTCTAACTTAACTTTGACTCTTAAGGAAAATAAGTTGCAAATACGATATTCACACTTTTTGAGTGCCAAATTTACCCCTAATTTGTATTTGGATGTGAAATATGACTCTTAAGAAAAATAAATTGCAAATACGATATTCACAATTTTTGAGTGGCAAATTTGCCCCTAATTTGTATTTCGAAATGAAATATGACACTTAAGAAAAATAAGTTGCAAATACGATATTCACACTTTTTGAACGGCAAATTTGCCCCTAATTTGTATTTGGATGTGAAATATGACTCTTAAGGAAAATAAATTGCAAATACGATATTCACACTTTTTTAGTGGCAAATTTGCCCCTAATTTGTATTTGGATGTGAAATATGACTCTTAAGGAAAATAAATTGCAAATACGATATTCACAATTTTTGAGTGGCAAATTTACCCCTAATTTTTATTTGGATGTGAAATATGACTCTTAAGGAAAAATAAATTTGCAAATACGATATTCAAACTTTTTGAGTGGCAAATTTGCCCCTAATTTCTATTTGTATATGAAATATGACTCTTAAGGAAAATAAATTGCAAATACGATATTCACACTTTTTAAGTGGCAAATTTGCCCCTAATATGTATTTCTAAATGAAATATGACACTTAAGAAAAATAAGTTGCAAATACGATATTCACACCTTTTGAGCACAAATTTGCCCCTAATTTGTATTTGGATGTGAAATATGACTCTTAAGGAAAATAAATTGCAAATACGATATTCACACTTTTTTAGTGGCAAATTTGCCCCTAATTTGTATTTGGATGTGAAATATGCATCTTAAGAAAAATAAATTGCAAATACGATATTCACACTTTTTGAGTGGCAAATTTGCCCCTAATTTGTACTTCGAAGTGAAATATGACTCTTGAGGAAAATAAGTTGTAAATACGATATTCACACTTTTTGAGTGGCAAATTTGCCCCTAATTTGAATATTTCGAAGTGAAATATGACTCTTAAGAAAAATAAATTGCAAATACGATATTCACACTTTTTGAGTGGCAAATTTGCCCCTAATTTGTATATTTCGAAGTGAAATATGACTCTTAAGAAAAATAAATTGCAAATACGATATTCACACTTTTTGAGTGGCAAATTTGCCCCTAATTTGTATTTGGATGTGAAATATGACTTTTAAGAAAAATAAATTGCAAATACGATATTCACACTTTTTGAGTGGCAAATTTGCCCCTAATTTGTATTTCGAAGTGAAATATGACTCTTGAGGAAAATAAGTTGTAAATACGATATTCACACTTTTTGAGTGGCAAATTTGACCCTAATTTGTATATTTCGAAGTGAAAAATGACTCTTAAGAAAAATAAATTGCAAATACGATATTCACACTTTTTGAGTGGCAAATTTGCCCCTAATTTGTATTTGGATGTGAAATATGACTCTTAAGGAAAATAAATTGCAAATACGATATTCACACTTTTTTAGTGGCAAATTTGCCCCTAATTTGTATTTGGATGTGAAATATGACTCTTAAGGAAAATAAATTGCAAATACGATATTCACACTTTTTGAGTGGCAAATTTGCCCTTAATTTGTATTTGGATGTGAAATATGACTCTTAAGGAAAATAAATTTGCAAATACGATATTCAAACTTTTTGAGTGGCAATTTTGCCCTAATTTGTATTTCGAATTGAAATATGACTCTTATGGAAAATAAATTGCAAATACAATATATTCACACTTTTTAGTGGCAAATTTGCCCCTAATTTGTATTTGGATGTGAAATATGACTCTTAAGGAAAATAAATTGCAAATACGATATTCACACTTTTTAAGTGGCAAATTTGCCCCTAATATGTATTTCTAAATGAAATATGACACTTAAGGAAAATAAGTTGCAAATACAATATTCACACTTTTTGAGTGGCAAATTTGCCCTTAATTTGTATTTGGATGTGAAATATGACTCTTAAGGAAAATAAATTGCAAATACGATATTCACACTTTTTGAGTGGCAAATTTGCCCCTAATTTGTATTTCGAAGTGAAATATGACTTTTGAGGAAAATAAGTTGCAAATACGATATTCACACTTTTTGAGTGGCAATTTTGACCTTAATTTGTATTTGGATGGGAAATATGACTCTTAAGGAAAATAAATTTGCAAATACGATATTCAAACTTTTTGAATGGCAATTTTGCCCTAATTTGTATTTCGAATTGAAATATGACTCTTATGGAAAATAAATTGCAAATACAATATATTCACACTTTTTAGTGGCAAATTTGCCCCTAATTTGTATTTGGATGTGAAATATGACTCTTAAGGAAAATAAATTGCAAATACGATATTCACACTTTTTAAGTGGCAAATTTGCCCCTAATATGTATTTCTAAATGAAATATGACACTTAAGGAAAATAAGTTGCAAATACAATATTCACACTTTTTGAGTGGCAAATTTGCCCTTAATTTGTATTTGGATGTGAAATATGACTCTTAAGGAAAATAAATTGCAAATACGATATTCACACTTTTTGAGTGGCAAATTTGCCCCTAATTTGTATTTCGAAGTGAAATATGACTTTTGAGGAAAATAAGTTGCAAATACGATATTCACACTTTTTAAGTGGCAATTTTGCCTAATTTGTATTTCGAAGTGAAATATGACTCTTATTGAAAATAAATTGCAAATACAATATTCACACTTTTTAGTGGCAAATTTGCCCCTAATTTGTATATTTCTAACTTAACTTTGACTCTTAAGGAAAATAAGTTGCAAATACGATATTCACACTTTTTGAGTGGCAAATTTGCCCCTAATTTGTATTTCGAAGTGAAATATGACACTTAAGAAAAATAAGTTGCAAATACGATATTCACACTTTTTGAGCGGCAAATTTGCCCCTAATTTGTATTTGAATGTGAAATATGACTCTTAAGGAAAATAAATTGCAAATACGATATTCACACTTTTTTGAGTGGCAACTTTGCCCTTAATTTGTATTTCTAAGTGAAATATGACTCTTAAGGAAAATAAGTTGCAAATACGATATTCACACTATTTGAGTGGCAAATTCGCCCCTAATTTGAATTTTGTATGTGAAATATGACTCTTAAGGAAAATAAGTTGCAAATACGATATTCACACTTTTTCAGTGGCAAATTTGCCCCTAATTTGTATTTGGATGTGAAATATGACTCTTAAGGAAAATAAATTGCAAATACGATATTCACAATTTTTGAGTGGCAAATTTGCCCCTAATTTGTATTTGGATGTGAAATATGACTCTTAAGCAAAATAAATTGCAAATACGATATTCACACTTTTTAAGTGGCAAATTTGCCCCTAATATGTATTTCTAAATGAAATATGACACTTAAGGAAAATAAGTTGCAAATACGATATTCACACTTTTTGAGTGACAAATTTGCCCCTAATTTGTATTTGGATGTGAAATATGACTCTTAAGGAAAATAAATTGCAAATACGATATTCACACTTTTTGAGTGGCAAATTTGCCCCTAATTTGTATTTGGATGTGAAATATGACTCTTAAGAAAAATAAATTGCAAATACGATATTCACACTTTTTGAGTGGCAAATTTGCCCCTAATTTGTATTTCGAAGTGAAATATGACTCTTGAGGAAAATAAGTTGTAAATACGATATTCACACTTTTTGAGTGGCAAATTTGCCCCTAATTTGTATATTTCGAAGTGAAATATGACTCTTAAGAAAAATAAATTGCAAATACGATATTCACACTTTTTAAGTGGCAAATTTGCCCCTAATATGTATTTCTAAATGAAATATGACACTTAAGGAAAATAAGTTGCAAATACAATATTCACACTTTTTGAGTGGCAAATTTGCTCTTAATTTGTATTTGGATGTGAAATATGACTCTTAAGGAAAATAAATTGCAAATACGATATTCACAATTTTTGAGTGGCAAATTTACCCATAATTTTTATTTGGATGTGAAATATGACTCTTAAGGAAAATAAATTTGCAAATACGATATTCAAACTTTTTGAGTGGCAAATTTGCCCCTAATTTGTAATTTGTATGTGAAATATGACTCTTAAGGAAAATTAATTGCAAATACGATATTCACACTTTTTGAGTGGCAAATTTGCCCCTAATTTGTATTTGGATGTGAAATATGACTCTTAAGGAAAATAAATTGCAAATACGATATTCACACTTTTTAAGTGGCAAATTTGCCCCTAATATGTATTTCTAAATGAAATATGACACTTAAGGAAAATAAGTTGCAAATACAATATTCACACTTTTTGAGTGGCAAATTTGCCCTTAATTTGTATTTGGATATGAAATATGACTCTTAAGGAAAATAAATTGCAAATACGATATTCACACTTTTTGAGTGGCAAATTTGCCCCTAATTTGTATTTCGAAGTGAAATATGACTTTTGAGGAAAATAAGTTGCAAATACGATATTCACACTTTTTGAGTGGCAATTTTGCCTAATTTGTATTTCGAAGTGAAATATGACTCTTATTGAAAATAAATTGCAAATACAATATTCACACTTTTTAGTGGCAAATTTGCCCCTAATTTGTATTTCTAACTTAACTTTGACTCTTAAGGAAAATAAGTTGCAAATACGATATTCACACTTTTTGAGTGGCAAATTTGCCCCTAATTTGTATTTCGAAGTGAAATATGACACTTAAGAAAAATAAGTTGCAAATACGATATTCACACTTTTTGAGCGGCAAATTTGCCCCTAATTTGTATTTGAATGTGAAATATGACTCTTAAGGAAAATAAATTGCAAATACGATATTCACACTTTTTTGAGTGGCAACTTTGCCCCTAATTTGTATTTCCTAAGTGAAATATGACTCTTAAGGAAAATAAGTTGCAAATACGATATTCACACTATTTGAGTAGCAAATTCGCCCCTAATTTGAATTTTGTATGTGAAATATGATTCTTAAGGAAAATAAGTTGCAAATACGATATTCACACTTTTTGAGTGACAAATTTGCCCCTAATTTGTATTTGGATGTGAAATATGACTCTTAAGGAAAATAAATTGCAAATACGATATTCACACTTTTTGAGTGGCAAATTTGCCCCTAATTTGTATTTGGATGTGAAATATGACTCTTAAGAAAAATAAATTGCAAATACGATATTCACACTTTTTGAGTGGCAAATTTGCCCCTAATTTGTATTTCGAAGTGAAATATGACTCTTGAGGAAAAAAAGTTGTAAATACGATATTCACACTTTTTGAGTGGCAATTTTGCCCTAATTTGTATTTCGAAGTGAAATATGACTCTTATGGAAAATAAATTGCAAATACAATATATTCACACTTTTTAGTGGCAAATTTGCCCTTAATTTGTATTTCTAACTTAACATTGACTCTTAAGGAAAATAAGTTGCAAATACGATATTCACACTTTTTGAGTGTCAATTTTACCCCTAATTTGTATTTGGATGTGAAATATAACTCTTAAAAAAAATAAATTGCAAATACGATATCCACAATTTTTGAGTGGCAAATTTGCCCCTAATTTGTATTTGAATGTGAAATATGACTCTTAAGGAAAATAAATTGCAAATACGATATTCACACTTTTTTGAGTGGCAACTTTGCCCCTAATTTGTATTTCTAAGTGAAATATGACTCTTAAGGAAAATAAGTTGCAAATACGATATTCACACTATTTGAGTGGCAAATTCGCCCTAATTTGAATTTTGTATGTGAAATATGACTCTTAAGGAAAATAAGTTGCAAATACGATATTCACACTTTTTCAGTGGCAAATTTGCCCCTAATTTGTATTTGGATGTGAAATATGACTCTTAAGGAAAATAAATTGCAAATACGATATTCACAATTTTTGAGTGGCAAATTTGCCCCTAATTTGTATTTGGATGTGAAATATGACTCTTAAGCAAAATAAATTGCAAATACGATATTCACACTTTTTAAGTGGCAAATTTGCCCCTAATATGTATTTCTAAATGAAATATGACACTTAAGGAAAATAAGTTGCAAATACGATATTCACACTTTTTGAGTGACAAATTTGCCCCTAATTTGTATTTGGATGTGAAATATGACTCTTAAGGAAAATAAATTGCAAATACGATATTCACACTTTTTGAGTGGCAAATTTGCCCCTAATTTGTATTTGGATGTGAAATATGACTCTTAAGAAAAATAAATTGCAAATACGATATTCACACTTTTTGAGTAGCAAATTTGCCCCTAATTTGTATTTCGAAGTGAAATATGACTCTTGAGGAAAATAAGTTGTAAATACGATATTCACACTTTTTGAGTGGCAATTTTGCCCTAATTTGTATTTCGAAGTGAAATATGACTCTTATGGAAAATAAATTGCAAATACAATATATTCACACTTTTTAGTGGCAAATTTGCCCCTAATTTGTATTTCTAACTTAACTTTGACTCTTAAGGAAAATAAGTTGCAAATACGATATTCACACTTTTTGAGTGGCAAATTTACCCCTAATTTGTATTTGGATGTGAAATATGACTCTTAAGAAAAATAAATTGCAAATACGATATTCACAATTTTTGAGTTGCAAATTTGCCCCTAATTTGTATTTCGAAGTGAAATATGACACTTAAGAACAAAAAGTTGCAAATACGATATTCACACTTTTTGAGTGGCAAATTTGCCCCTAATTTGTATTTGGATGTGAAATATGACTCTTAAGGAAAATAAATTGCAAATACGATATTCACACTTTTTTAGTGGCAAATTTGCCCCTAATTTGTATTTGGATGTGAAATATGACTCTTAAGGAAAATAAATTGCAAATACGATATTCACAATTTTTTAGTGGCAAATTTACCCCTAATTTTTATTTGGATGTGAAATATGACTCTTAAGGAAAATAAATTTGAAAATACGATATTCAAACTTTTTGAGTGGCAATTTTGCCCTAATTTGTATTTCGAATTGAAATATGACTCTTATGGAAAATAAATTGCAAATACAATATATTCACACTTTTTAGTGGCAAATTTGCCCCTAATTTGTATTTCTAACTTAACTTTGACTCTTAAGGAAAATAAGTTGCAAATACGATATTCACACTTTTTGAGTGCCAAATTTACCCCTAATTTGTATTTGGATGTGAAATATGACTCTTAAGAAAAATAAATTGCAAATACGATATTCACAATTTTTGAGTGGCAAATTTGCCCCTAATTTGTATTTCGAAATGAAATATGACACTTAAGAAAAATAAGTTGCAAATACGATATTCACACTTTTTGAGCGGCAAATTTGCCCCTAATTTGTATTTGGATGTGAAATATGACTCTTAAGGAAAATAAATTGCAAATACGATATTCACACTTTTTTAGTGGCAAATTTGCCCCTAATTTGTATTTGGATGTGAAATATGACTCTTAAGGAAAATAAATTGCAAATACGATATTCACAATTTTTGAGTGGCAAATTTACCCCTAATTTTTATTTGGATGTGAAATATGACTCTTAAGGAAAAATAAATTTGCAAATACGATATTCAAACTTTTTGAGTGGCAAATTTGCCCCTAATTTGTAATTTGTATGTGAAATATGACTCTTAAGGAAAATAAATTGCAAATACGATATTCACAATTTTTGAGTGGCAAATTTGCCCCTAATTTGTATTTGGATGTGAAATATGACTCTTAAGCAAAATAAATTGCAAATACGATATTCACACTTTTTAAGTGGCAAATTTGCCCCTAATATGTATTTATAAATGAAATATGACACTTAAGGAAAATAAGTTGCAAATACGATATTCACACTTTTTGAGTGGCAAATTTACCCCTAATTTGTATTTGGATGTGAAATATGACTCTTAAGGAAAATAAATTGCAAATACGATATTCACACTTTTTGAGTGGCAAATTTGCCCCTAATTTGTATTTGGATGTGAAATATGACTCTTAAGAAAAATAAATTGCAAATACGATATTCACACTTTTTGAGTGGCAAATTTGCCCCTAATTTGTATTTCGAAGTGAAATATGACTCTTGAGGAAAATAAGTTGTAAATACGATATTCACACTTTTTGAGTGGCAATTTTGCCCTAATTTGTATTTCGAAGTGAAATATGACTCTTATGGAAAATAAATTGCAAATACAATATATTCACACTTTTTAGTGGCAAATTTGCCCCTAATTTGTATTTCTAACTTAACTTTGACTCTTAAGGAAAATAAGTTGCAAATACGATATTCACACTTTTTGAGTGGCAAATTTACCCCTAATTTGTATTTGGATGTGAAATATGACTCTTAAGAAAAATAAATTGCAAATACGATATTCACAATTTTTGAGTGGCAAATTTGCCCCTAATTTGTATTTCGAAGTGAAATATGACACTTAAGAACAAAAAGTTGCAAATACGATATTCACACTTTTTGAGCGGCAAATTTGCCTCTAATTTGTATTTGGATGTGAAATATGACTCTTAAGGAAAATAAATTGCAAATACGATATTCACACTTTTTTAGTGGCAAATTTGCCCCTAATTTGTATTTGGATGTGAAATATGACTCTTAAGGAAAATAAATTGCAAATACGATATTCACAATTTTTGAGTGGCAAATTTACCCCTAATTTTTATTTGGATGTGAAATATGACTCTTAAGGAAAATAAATTTGCAAATACGATATTCAAACTTTTTGAGTGGCAATTTTGCCCTAATTTGTATTTCGAATTGAAATATGACTCTTATGAAAAATAAATTGCAAATACAATATATTCACACTTTTTAGTGGCAAATTTGCCCCTAATTTGTATTTCTAACTTAACTTTGACTCTTAAGGAAAATAAGTTGCAAATACGATATTCACACTTTTTGAGTGCCAAATTTACCCCTAATTTGTATTTGGATGTGAAATATGACTCTTAAGAAAAATAAATTGCAAATACGATATTCACAATTTTTGAGTGACAAATTTGCCCCTAATTTGTATTTCGAAATGAAATATGACACTTAAGAAAAATAAGTTGCAAATACGATATTCACACTTTTTGAGCGGCAAATTTGCCCCTAATTTGTATTTGGATGTGAAATATGACTCTTAAGGAAAATAAATTGCAAATACGATATTCACACTTTTTTAGTGGCAAATTTGCCCCTAATTTGTATTTGGATGTGAAATATGACTCTTAAGGAAAATAAATTGCAAATATGATATTCACAATTTTAGAGTGGCAAATTTACCCCTAATTTTTATTTGGATGTGAAATATGACTCTTAAGGAAAAATAAATTTGCAAATACGATATTCAAACTTTTTGAGTGGCAAATTTGCCCCTAATTTGTATGTGAAATATGACTCTTAAGGAAAATAAATTGCAAATACGATATTCACACTTTTTAAGTGGCAAATTTGCCCCTAATATGTATTTCTAAATGAAATATGACACTTAAGAAAAATAAGTTGCAAATACGATATTCACACTTTTTGAGCGGCAAATTTGCCCCTAATTTGTATTTGGATGTGAAATATGACTCTTAAGGAAAATAAATTGCAAATACGATATTCACACTTTTTTAGTGGCAAATTTGCCCCTAATTTGTATTTGGATGTGAAATATGACTCTTAAGGAAAAAATAAATTGCAAATACGATATTCACAATTTTTGAGTGGCAAATTTACCCCTAATTTTTATTTGGATGTGAAATATGACTCTTAAGGAAAAATAAATTTGCAAATACGATATTCAAACTTTTTGAGTGGCAAATTTGCCCCTAATTTGTATTTGTATGTGAAATATGACTCTTAAGGAAAATAAATTGCAAATACGATATTCACACTTTTTGAGTGGCAAATTTGCCCCTAATATGTATTTGGATGTGAAATATGACACTTAAGAAAAATAAGTTGCAAATACGATATTCACACAAATACGATATTCACACTTTTTGAGTGGCAAATTTGCCCCTAATTTGTATTTCGAAGTGAAATATGACTTTTGAGGAAAATAAGTTGTAAATACGATATTCACACTTTTTGAGTGGCAATTTTGCCATAATTTGTATTTCGAAGTGAAATATGACTCTCATTGAAAATAAATTGCAAATACAATATTCACAATTTTTTAGTGGCAAATTTGCCCCTAATTTGTATTTCTAACTTAACTTTGACTCTTAAGGAAAATAAGTTGCAAATACGATATTCACACTTTTTGAGTGGCAAATTTGCCTCTAATTTGTATTTCGAAGTGAAATATGACACTTAAGAAAAATAAATTGCAAATACGATATTCACACTTTTTAAGTGGCAAATTTGCCCCTAATATGTATTTCTAAATGAAATATGACACTTAAGGAAAATAAGTTGCAAATACGATATTCACACTTTTTGAGTGACAAATTTGCCCCTAATTTGTATTTGGATGTGAAATATGACTCTTAAGGAAAATAAATTGCAAATACGATATTCACACTTTTTGAGTGGCAAATTTGCCCCTAATTTATATTTGGATGTGAAATATGACTCTTAAAAAATAAATTGCAAATACGATATTCACATTTTTTGAGTGGCAAATTTGCCCCTAATTTGTATTTCGAAGTGAAATATGACTCTTGAGGAAAATAAGTTGTAAATACGATATTCACACTTTTTGAGTGGCAATTTTGCCCTAATTTGTATTTCGAAGTGAAATATGACTCTTATGGAAAATAAATTGCAAATACAATATATTCACACTTTTTAGTGGCAAATTTGCCCCTAATTTGTATTTCTAACTTAACTTTGACTCTTAAGGAAAATAAGTTGCAAATACGATATTCACACTTTTTGAGTGGCAAATTTACCCCTAATTTGTATTTGGATGTGAAATATGGACTCTTAAGAAAAATAAATTGCAAATACGATATTCACAATTTTTGAGTGGCAAATTTGCCCCTAATTTGTATTTCGAAGTGAAATATGACACTTAAGAACAAAAAGTTGCAAATACGATATTCACACTTTTTGAGCGGCAAAATTTGCCCCTAATTTGTATTTGGATGTGAAATATGACTCTTAAGGAAAATAAATTGCAAATACGATATTCACACTTTTTTAGTGGCAAATTTGCCCCTAATTTGTATTTGGATGTGAAATATGACTCTTAAGGAAAATAAATTGCAAAATATGATATTCACAATTTTAGAGTGGCAAATTACCCCTAATTTTTATTTGGATGTGGAAATATGACTCTTAAGGAAAAATAAATTTGCAAATACGATATTCAAACTTTTTGAGTGGCAAATTTGCCCCTAATTTGTATGTGAAATATGACTCTTAAGGAAAATAAATTGCAAATACGATATTCACACTTTTTAAGTGGCAAATTTGCCCCTAATATGTATTTCTAAATGAAATATGACACTTAAGAAAAATAAGTTGCAAATACGATATTCACACTTTTTGAGCGGCAAAATTTGCCCCTAATTTGTATTTGGATGTGAAATATGACTCTTAAGGAAAATAAATTGCAAATACGATATTCACACTTTTTTAGTGGCAAATTTGCCCCTAATTTGTATTTGGATGTGAAATATGACTCTTAAGGAAAAAATAAATTGCAAATACGATATTCACAATTTTTGAGTGGCAAATTTACCCCTAATTTTTATTTGGATGTGAAATATGACTCTTAAGGAAAAATAAATTTGCAAATACGATATTCAAACTTTTTGAGTGGCAAATTTGCCCCTAATTTGTATTTGTATGTGAAATATGACTCTTAAGGAAAATAAATTGCAAATACGATATTCACACTTTTTGAGTGGCAAATTTGCCCCTAATATGTATTTGGATGTGAAATATGACACTTAAGAAAAATAAGTTGCAAATACGATATTCACACTTTTTGAGTGGCAAATTTGCCCCTAATTTGTATTTCGAAGTGAAATATGACTTTTGAGGAAAATAAGTTGTAAATACGATATTCACACTTTTTGAGTGGCAATTTTGCCATAATTTGTATTTCGAAGTGAAATATGACTCTCATTGAAAATAAATTGCAAATACAATATTCACAATTTTTAGTGGCAAATTTGCCCATAATTTGTATTTCTAACTTAACTTTGACTCTTAAGGAAAATAAGTTGCAAATACGATATTCACACTTTTTGAGTGGCAAATTTGCCTCTAATTTGTATTTCGAAGTGAAATATGACACTTAAGAAAAATAAATTGCAAATACGATATTCACACTTTTTAAGTGGCAAATTTGCCCCTAATATGTATTTCTAAATGAAATATGACACTTAAGGAAAATAAGTTGCAAATACGATATTCACACTTTTTGAGTGACAAATTTGCCCCTAATTTGTATTTGGATGTGAAATATGACTCTTAAGGAAAATAAATTGCAAATACGATATTCACACTTTTTGAGTGGCAAATTTGCCCCTAATTTATATTTGGATGTGAAATATGACTCTTAAAAAAATAAATTGCAAATACGATATTCACATTTTTTGAGTGGCAAATTTGCCCCTAATTTGTATTTCGAAGTGAAATATGACTCTTGAGGAAAATAAGTTGTAAATACGATATTCACACTTTTTGAGTGGCAATTTTGCCCTAATTTGTATTTCGAAGTGAAATATGACTCTTATGGAAAATAAATTGCAAATACAATATATTCACACTTTTTAGTGGCAAATTTGCCCCTAATTTGTATTTCTAACTTAACTTTGACTCTTAAGGAAAATAAGTTGCAAATACGATATTCACACTTTTTGAGTGGCAAATTTACCCCTAATTTGTATTTGGATGTGAAATATGACTCTTAAGAAAAATAAATTGCAAATACGATATTTACAATTTTTGAGTGGCAAATTTGCCCCTAATTTGTATTTCGAAGTGAAATATGACACTTAAGAACAAAAAGTTGCAAATACGATATTCACACTTTTTGAGCGGCAAATTTGCCCCTAATTTGTATTTGGATGTGAAATATGACTCTTAAGGAAAATAAATTGCAAATACGATATTCACACTTTTTTAGTGGCAAATTTGCCCCTAATTTGTATTTGGATGTGAAATATAACTCTTAAGTAAAATAAATTGCAAATACGATATTCACAATTTTTGAGTGGCAAATTTACCCCTAATTTTTATTTGGATGTGAAATATGACTCTTAAGGAAAATAAATTTGCAAATACGATATTCAAACTTTTTGAGTGGCAATTTTGCCCTAATTTGTATTTCGAATTGAAATATGACTCTTATGGAAAATAAATTGCAAATACAATATATTCACACTTTTTAGTGGCAAATTTGCCCCTAATTTGTATTTCTAACTTAACTTTGACTCTTAAGGAAAATAAGTTGCAAAAACGATATTCACACTTTTTGAGTGCCAAATTTGCCCCTAATTTGTATTTGGATGTGAAATATGACTCTTAAGAAAAATAAATTGCAAATACGATATTCACACTTTTTGAGTGGCAAATTTGCCCCTAATTTGTATTTCGAAGTGAAATATGACTCTTGAGGAAAATAAGTTGTAAATACGATATTCACACTTTTTGAGTGGCAATTTTGCCCTAATTTGTATTTCGAAGTGAAATATGACTCTTATGGAAAATAAATTGCAAATACAATATATTCACACTTTTTAGTGGCAAATTTGCCCCTAATTTGTATTTCTAACTTAACTTTGACTCTTAAGGAAAATAAGTTGCAAATACGATATTCACACTTTTTGAGTGGCAAATTTACCCCTAATTTGTATTTGGATGTGAAATATGACTCTTAAGAAAAATAAATTGCAAATACGATATTCACAATTTTTGAGTGGCAAATTTGCCCCTAATTTGTATTTCGAAGTGAAATATGACACTTAAGAACAAAAAGTTGCAAATACGATATTCACACTTTTTGAGCGGCAAATTTGCCTCTAATTTGTATTTGGATGTGAAATATGACTCTTAAGGAAAATAAATTGCAAATACGATATTCACACTTTTTTAGTGGCAAATTTGCCCCTAATTTGTATTTGGATGTGAAATATGACTCTTAAGGAAAATAAATTGCAAATACGATATTCACAATTTTTGAGTGGCAAATTTACCCCTAATTTTTATTTGGATGTGAAATAAGACTCTTAAGGAAAATAAATTTGCAAATACGATATTCAAACTTTTTGAGTGGCAATTTTGCCCTAATTTGTATTTCGAATTGAAATATGACTCTTATGAAAAATAAATTGCAAATACAATATATTCACACTTTTTAGTGGCTAATTTGCCCCTAATTTGTATTTCTAACTTAACTTTGACTCTTAAGGAAAATAAGTTGCAAATACGATATTCACACTTTTTGAGTGCCAAATTTACCCCTAATTTGTATTTGGATGTGAAATATGACTCTTAAGAAAAATAAATTGCAAATACGATATTCACAATTTTTGAGTGACAAATTTGCCCCTAATTTGTATTTCGAAATGAAATATGACACTTAAGAAAAATAAGTTGCAAATACGATATTCACACTTTTTGAGCGGCAAATTTTGACTCTTAAGGAAAATAAATTGCAAATAGGATATTCACACTTTTTTAGTGGCAAATTTGCCCCTAATTTGTATTTGGATGTGAAATATGACTCTTAAGGAAAATAAATTGCAAATACGATATTCACAATTTTTGAGTGGCAAATTTACCCCTAATTTTTATTTGGATGTGAAATATGACTCTTAAGGAAAAATAAATTTGCAAATACGATATTCAAACTTTTTGAGTGGCAAATTTGCCCCTAATTTGTATTTGTATGTGAAATATGACTCTTAAGGAAAATAAATTGCAAATACGATATTCACACTTTTTAAGTGGCAAATTTGCCCCTAATATGTATTTCTAAATGAAATATGACACTTAAGAAAAATAAGTTGCAAATACGATATTCACACTTTTTGAGCGGCAAATTTGCCCCTAATTTGTATTTGGATGTGAAATATGACTCTTAAGGAAAATAAATTGCAAATACGATATTCACACTTTTTTAGTGGCAAATTTGCCCCTAATTTGTATTTGGATGTGAAATATGACTCTTAAGGAAAAAATAAATTGCAAATACGATATTCACAATTTTTGAGTGGCAAATTTACCCCTAATTTTTATTTGGATGTGAAATATGACTCTTAAGGAAAAATAAATTTGCAAATACGATATTCAAACTTTTTGAGTGGCAAATTTGCCCCTAATTTGTATTTGTATGTGAAATATGACTCTTAAGGAAAATAAATTGCAAATACGATATTCACACTTTTTAAGTGGCAAATTTGCCCCTAATATGTATTTCTAAATGAAATATGACACTTAAGAAAAATAAGTTGCAAATACGATATTCACACTTTTTGAGTGACAAATTTGCCCCTAATTTGTATCTGGATGTGAAATATGACTCTTAAGGAAAATAAATTGCAAATACGATATTCACACTTTTTGAGTGGAAAATTTGCCCCTAATTTGTATTTGGATGTGAAATATGACTCTTAAGAAAAATAAATTGAAAATACGATATTCACACTTTTTGTGGCAAATTTGCCCCTAATTTGTATTTTGAAGTGAAATATGACTTTTGAGGAAAATAAGTTGTAAATACGATATTCACACTTTTTGAGTGGCAATTTTGCCATAATTTGTATTTCGAAGTGAAATATGACTCTTATTGAAAATAAATTGCAAATACAATATTCACACTTTTTAGTGGCAAATTTGCCCCTAATTTGTATTTCTAACTTAACTTTGACTCTTAAGGAAAATAAGTTGCAAATACGATATTCACACTTTTTGAGTGGCAAATTCGCCCCTAATTTGTATTTCGAAGTGAAATATGACACTTAAGAAAAATAAATTGCAAATACGATATTCACACTTTTTAAGTGGCAAATTTGCCCCTAATATGTATTTCTAAATGAAATATGACACTTAAGGAAAATAAGTTGCAAATACGATATTCACACTTTTTGAGTGACAAATTTGCCCCTAATTTGTATTTGGATGTGAAATATGACTCTTAAGGAAAATAAATTGCAAATACGATATTCACACTTTTTGAGTGGCAAATTTGCCACTAATTTATATTTGGATGTGAAATATGACTCTTAAAAAAATAAATTGCAAATACGATATTCACATTTTTTGAGTGGCAAATTTGCCCCTAATTTGTATTTCGAAGTGAAATATGACTCTTGAGGAAAATAAGTTGTAAATACGATATTCACACTTTTTGAGTGGCAATTTTGCTCTAATTTGTATTTCGAATGAAATATGACTCTTATGGAAAATAAATTGCAAATACAATATATTCACACTTTTTAGTGGCAAATTTGCCCCTAATTTGTATTTCTAACTTAACTTTGACTCTTAAGGAAAATAAGTTGCAAATACGATATTCACACTTTTTGAGTGGCAAATTTACCCCTAATTTGTATTTGGATGTGAAATATGACTCTTAAGAAAAATAAATTGCAAATACGATATTCACAATTTTTGAGTGGCAAATTTGCCCCTAATTTGTATTTCGAAGTGAAATATGACACTTAAGAACAAAAAGTTGCAAATACGATATTCACACTTTTTGAGCGGCAAATTTGCCCCTAATTTGTATTTGGATGTGAAATATGACTCTTAAGGAAAATAAATTGCAAATACGATATTCACACTTTTTTAGTGGCAAATTAGCCCCTAATTTGTATTTGGATGTGAAATATGACTCTTAAAGAAAATAAATTGCAAATACGATATTCACAATTTTTGAGTGGCAAATTTACCCCTAATTTTTATTTGGATGTGAAATATGACTCTTAAGGAAAATAAATTTGCAAATACGATATTCAAACTTTTTGAGTGGCAATTTTGCCCTAATTTGTATTTCGAATTGAAATATGACTCTTATGGAAAATAAATTGCAAATACAATTTATTCACACTTTTTAGTGGCAAATTTGCCCCTAATTTGTATTTCTAACTTAACTTTGACTCTTAAGGAAAATAAGTTGCAAATACGATATTCACACTTTTTGAGTGCCAAATTTACCCCTAATTTGTATTTGGATGTGAAATATGACTCTTAAGAAAAATAAATTGCAAATACGATATTCACAATTTTTGAGTGGCAATTTTGCCCCTAATTTGTATTTCGAAATGAAATATGACACTTAAGAAAAATAAGTTGCAAATACGATATTCACACTTTTTGAGCGGCAAATTTGCCCCTAATTTGTATTTGGATGTGAAATATGACTCTTAAGGAAATTAAATTGCAAATACGATATTCACACTTTTTTAGTGGCAAATTTGCCCCTAATTTGTATTTGGATGTGAAATATGACTCTTAAGGAAAATAAATTGCAAATACGATATTCACAATTTTTGAGTGGCAAATTTACCCCTAATTTTTATTTGGATGTGAAATATGACTCTTAAGGAAAAATAAATTTGCAAATACGATATTCAAACTTTTTGAGTGGCAAATTTGCCCCTAATTTGTATTTGTATGTGAAATATGACTCTTAAGGAAAATAAATTGCAAATACGATATTCACACTTTTTAAGTGGCAAATTTGCCCCTAATATGTATTTCTAAATGAAATATGACACTTAAGAAAAATAAGTTGCAAATACGATATTCACACTTTTTGAGCGGCAAATTTGCCCCTAATTTGTATTTGGATGTGAAATATGACTCTTAAGGAAAATAAATTGCAAATACGATATTCACACTATTTTAGTGGCAAATTTGCCCCTAATTTGTATTTGGATGTGAAATATGACTCTTAAGGAAAAAATAAATTGCAAATACGATATTCACTATTTTTGAGTGGCAAATTTACCCCTAATTTTTATTTGGATGTGAAATATGACTCTTAAGGAAAAATAAATTTGCAAATACGATATTCAAACTTTTTTAGTGGCAAATTTGCCCCTAATTTGTATTTGTATGTGAAATATGACTCTTAAGGAAAATAAATTGCAAATACGATATTCACACTTTTTAAGTGGCAAATTTGCCCCTAATATGTATTTCTAAATGAAATATGACACTTAAGGAAAATAAGTTGCAAATACGATATTCACACTTTTTGAGTGACAAATTTGCCCCTAATTTGTATTTGGATGTGAAATATGACTCTTAAGGAAAATAAATTTCAAATACGATATTCACACTTTTTGAGTGGGAAATTTGCCCCTAATTTGTATTTGGATGTGAAATATGACTCTTAAGAAAAATTAATTGAAAATACGATATTCACACTTTTTGTGGCAAATTTGCCCCTAATTTGTATTTCGAAGTGAAATATGACTTTTGAGGAAAATAAGTTGTAAATACGATATTCACACTTTTTGAGTGGCAATTTTGCCCTAATTTTTATTTCGAAGTGAAATATGACTCTTATTGAAAATAAATTGCAAATACAATATTCACACTTTTTAGTGGCAAATTTGCCCCTAATTTGTATTTCTAACTTAACTTTGACTCTTAAGGAAAATAAGTTGCAAATACGATATTCACACTTTTTGAGTGGCAAATTTGCCCCTAATTTGTATTTCGAAGTGAAATATGACACTTAAGAAAAATAAGTTGCAAATACGATATTCACACTTTTTGAGCGGCAAATTTGCCCCTAATTTGTATTTGGATGTGAAATATGACTCTAAAGGAAAATAAATTGCAAATACGATATTCACACTTTTTTGAGTGGCAAATTTGCCCCTAATTTGTATTTCTAAGTGAAATATGACTCTTAAGGAAAATAAGTTGCAAATACGATATTCACACTTTTTGAGTGGCAAATTCGCCCCTAATTTGAATTTTTTATGTGAAATATGACTCTTAAGGAAAATAAGTTGCAAATACGATATTCACACTTTTTGAGTGACAAATTTGCCCCTAATTTGTATTTGGATGTGAAATATGACTCTTAAGGAAAATAAGTTGCAAATACGATATTCACACTTTTTGAGTGGCAATTTTGCCCCTAATTTGTATTTTGGATGTGAAATATGACTCTTAAGCAAAATAAATTGCAAATACGATATTCACACTTTTTGAGTGACAAATTTGCCCCTAATTTGTATTTGTATGTGAAATATGACTCTTAAGGAAAATAAATTGCAAATACGATATTCACACTTTTTGAGTGGCAAATTTGCCCCTAATTTGTATTTGGATGTGAAATATGACTCTTGAGGAAAATAAGTTGAAAATACGATATTCACACTTTTTGAGTGACAAATTTGCCCCTAATTTGTATTTGGATGTGAAATATGACTCTTAAGGAAAATAAATTGCAAATACGATATTCACACTTTTTGAGTGGAAAATTTGCCCCTAATTTGTATTTGGATGTGAAATATGACTCTTAAGAAAAATAAATTGAAAATACGATATTCACACTTTTTGTGGCAAATTTGCCCCTAATTTGTATTTCGAAGTGAAATATGACTTTTGAGGAAAATAAGTTGTAAATACGATATTCACACTTTTTAAGTGGCAATTTTGCCATAATTTGTATTTCGAAGTGAAATATGACTCTTATTGAAAATAAATTGCAAATACAATATTCACACTTTTTAGTGGCAAATTTGCCCCTAATTTGTATTTCTAACTTAACTTTGACTCTTAAGGAAAATAAGTTGCAAATACGATATTCACACTTTTTGAGTGGCAAATTCGCCCCTAATTTGTATTTCGAAGTGAAATATGACACTTAAGAAAAATAAATTGCAAATACGATATTCACACTTTTTAAGTGGCAAATTTGCCCCTAATTTGTATTTGGATGTGAAATATGACTCTTAAGGAAAATAAATTGCAAATACGATATTCACACTTTTTGAGTGGCAAATTTGCCCCTAATTTATATTTGGATGTGAAATATGACTCTTAAAAAAATAAATTGCAAATACGATATTCACATTTTTTGAGTGGCAAATTTGCCCCTAATTTGTATTTCGAAGTGAAATATGACTCTTGAGGAAAATAAGTTGTAAATACGATATTCACACTTTTTGAGTGGCAATTTTGCCCTAATTTGTATTTCGAAGTGAAATATGACTCTTATGGAAAATAAATTGCAAATACAATATATTCACACTTTTTAGTGGCAAATTTGCCCCTAATTTGTATTTCTAACTTAACTTTGACTCTTAAGGAAAATAAGTTGCAAATACGATATTCACACTTTTTGAGTGGCAAATTTACCCCTAATTTGTATTTGGATGTGAAATATGACTCTTAAGAAAAATAAATTGCAAATACGATATTCACAATTTTTGAGTGGCAAATTTGCCCCTAATTTGTATTTCGAAGTGAAATATGACACTTAAGAACAAAAAGTTGCAAATACGATATTCACACTTTTTGAGCGGCAAATTTGCCCCTAATTTGTATTTGGATGTGAAATATGACTCTTAAGGAAAATAAATTGCAAATACGATATTCACACTTTTTTAGTGGCAAATTTGCCCCTAATTTGTATTTGGATGTGAAATATGACTCTTAAGGAAAATAAATTGCAAATACGATATTCACAATTTTTGAGTGGCAAATTTACCCCTAATTTTTATTTGGATGTGAAATATGACTCTTAAGGAAAATAAATTTGCAAATACGATATTCAAACTTTTTGAGTGGCAATTTTGCCCTAATTTGTATTTCGAATTGAAATATGACTCTTATGGAAAATAAATTGCAAATACAATATATTCACACTTTTTAGTGGCAAATTTGCCCCTAATTTGTATTTCTAACTTAACTTTGACTCTTAAGGAAAATAAGTTGCAAATACGATATTCACACTTTTTGAGTGCCAAATTTACCCCTAATTTGTATTTGGATGTGAAATATGACTCTTAAGAAAAATAAATTGAAAATACGATATTCACACTTTTTGTGGCAAATTTGCCCCTAATTTGTATTTCGAAGTGAAATATGACTTTTGAGGAAAATAAGTTCTAAATACGATATTCACACTTTTTGAGTGGCAATTTTGCCCTAATTTTTATTTCGAAGTGAAATATGACTCTTATTGAAAATAAATTGCAAATACAATATTCACACTTTTTAGTGGCAAATTTGCCCCTAATTTGTATTTCTAACTTAACTTTGACTCTTAAGGAAAATAAGTTGCAAATACGATATTCACACTTTTTGAGTGGCAAATTTGCCCCTAATTTGTATTTCGAAGTGAAATATGACACTTAAGAAAAATAAGTTGCAAATACGATATTCACACTTTTTGAGCGGCAAATTTGCCCCTAATTTGTATTTGGATGTGAAATATGACTCTAAAGGAAAATAAATTGCAAATACGATATTCACACTTTTTTGAGTGGCAAATTTGCCCCTAATTTGTATTTCTAAGTGAAATATGACTCTTAAGGAAAATAAGTTGCAAATACGATATTCACACTTTTTGAGTGGCAAATTCGCCCCTAATTTGAATTTTTTATGTGAAATATGACTCTTAAGGAAAATAAGTTGCAAATACGATATTCACACTTTTTGAGTGACAAATTTGCCCCTAATTTGTATTTGGATGTGAAATATGACTCTTAAGGAAAATAAGTTGCAAATACGATATTCACACTTTTTGAGTGACAATTTTGCCCCTAATTTGTATTTTGGATGTGAAATATGACTCTTAAGCAAAATAAATTGCAAATACGATATTCACACTTTTTAAGTGGCAAATTTGCCCCTAATATGTATTTCTAAATGAAATATGACACTTAAGGAAAATAAGTTGCAAATACGATATTCACACTTTTTGAGTGACAAATTTGCCCCTAATTTGTATTTGGATGTGAAATATGACTCTTAAGGAAAATAAATTGCAAATACGATATTCACACTTTTTGAGTGGCAAATTTGCCCCTAATTTGTATTTGGATGTGAAATATGACTCTTGAGGAAAATAAGTTGCAAATACGATATTCACACTTTTTGAGTGGCAAATTTGACCCTAATTTGTATTTCGAAGTGAAATATGACTCTTGAGGAAAATAAGTTGTAAATACGATATTCACACTTTTTGAGTGGCAATTTTGCCCTAATTTGTATTTCGAAGTGAAATATGACTCTTATGGAAAATATATTGCAAATACAATATATTCACACTTTTTAGTGGCAAATTTGCCCCTAATTTGTATTTCTAACTTAACTTTGACTCTTAAGGAAAATAAGTTGCAAATACGATATTCACACTTTTTGAGTGCCAAATTTACCCCTAATTTGTATTTGGATGTGAAATATGACTCTTAAGAAAAATAAATTGCAAATACGATATTCACAATTTTTGAGTGGCAAATTTGCCCCTAATTTGTATTTCGAAATGAAATATGACACATAAGAAAAATAAGTTGCAAATACGATATTCACACTTTTTGAGCGGCAAATTTGCCCCTAATTTGTATTTGGATGTGAAATATGACTCTTAAGGAAAATAAATTGCAAATACGATATTCACACTTTTTTAGTGGCAAATTTGCCCCTAATTTGTATTTGGATGTGAAATATGACTCTTAAAGAAAAAATAAATTGCAAATACGATATTCACAATTTTTGAGTGGCAAATTTACCCCTAATTTTTATTTGGATGTGAAATATGACTCTTAAGGAAAAATAAATTTGCAAATACGATATTCAAACTTTTTGAGTGGCAAATTTGCCCCTAATTTGTATTTGTATGTGAAATATGACTCTTAAGGAAAATAAATTGCAAATACGATATTCACACTTTTTAAGTGGCAAATTTGCCCCTAATATGTATTTCTAAATGAAATATGACACTTAAGGAAAATAAGTTGCAAATACGATATTCACACTTTTTAAGTGACAAATTTGCCCCTAATTTGTATTTGGATGTGAAATATGACTCTTAAGGAAAATAAATTTCAAATACGATATTCACACTTTTTGAGTGGGAAATTTGCCCCTAATTTGTATTTGGATGTGAAATATGACTCTTAAGAAAAATAAATTGAAAATACGATATTCACACTTTTTGTGGCAAATTTGCCCCTAATTTGTATTTCGAAGTGAAATATGACTTTTGAGGAAAATAAGTTGTAAATACGATATTCACACTTTTTGAGTGGCAATTTTGCCCTAATTTTTATTTCGAAGTGAAATATGACTCTTATTGAAAATAAATTGCAAATACAATATTCACACTTTTTAGTGGCAAATTTGCCCCTAATTTGTATTTCTAACTTAACTTTGACTCTTAAGGAAAATAAGTTGCAAATACGATATTCACACTTTTTGAGTGGCAAATTTGCCCCTAATTTGTATTTCGAAGTGAAATATGACACTTAAGAAAAATAAGTTGCAAATACGATATTCACACTTTTTGAGCGGCAAATTTGCCCCTAATTTGTATTTGGATGTGAAATATGACTCTAAAGGAAAATAAATTGCAAATACGATATTCACACTTTTTTGAGTGGCAAATTTGCCCCTAATTTGTATTTCTAAGTGAAATATGACTCTTAAGGAAAATAAGTTGCAAATACGATATTCACACTTTTTGAGTGGCAAATTCGCCCCTAATTTGAATTTTTTATGTGAAATATGACTCTTAAGGAAAATAAGTTGCAAATACGATATTCACACTTTTTGAGTGACAAATTTGCCCCTAATTTGTATTTGGATGTGAAATATGACTCTTAAGGAAAATAAGTTGCAAATACGATATTCACACTTTTTGAGTGGCAATTTTGCCCCTAATTTGTATTTTGGATGTGAAATATGACTCTTAAGCAAAATAAATTGCAAATACGATATTCACACTTTTTAAGTGGCAAATTTGCCCCTAATATGTATTTCTAAATGAAATATGACACTTAAGGAAAATAAGTTGCAAATACGATATTCACACTTTTTGAGTGACAAATTTGCCCCTAATTTGTATTTGGATGTGAAATATGACTCTTAAGGAAAATAAATTGCAAATACGATATTCACACTTTTTGAGTGGCAAATTTGCCCCTAATTTGTATTTGGATGTGAAATATGACTCTTGAGGAAAATAAGTTGCAAATACGATATTCACACTTTTTGAGTGGCAAATTTGCCCCTAATTTGTATTTCGAAGTGAAATATGACTCTTGAGGAAAATAAGTTGTAAATACGATATTCACACTTTTTGAGTGGCAATTTTGCCCTAATTTGTATTTCGAAGTGAAATATGACTCTTATAGAAAATAAATTGCAAATACAATATATTCACACTTTTTAGTGGCAAATTTGCCCCTAATTTGTATTTCTAACTTAACTTTGACTCTTAAGGAAAATAAGTTGCAAATACGATATTCACACTTTTTGAGTGGCAAATTTGCCCCGAATTTGTATTTCGAAGTGAAATATGACACTTAAGAAAAATAAGTTGCAAATACGATATTCACACTTTTTGAGCGGCAAATTTGCCCCTAATTTGTATTTGGATGTGAAATATGACTCTAAAGGAAAATAAATTGCAAATACGATATTCACACTTTTTTGAGTGGCAAATTTGCCCCTAATTTGTATTTCTAAGTGAAATATGACTCTTAAGGAAAATAAGTTGCAAATACGATATTCACACTTTTTGAGTGGCAAATTCGCCCCTAATTTGAATTTTTTATGTGAAATATGACTCTTAAGGAAAATAAGTTGCAAATACGATATTCACACTTTTTGAGTGACAAATTTGCCCCTAATTTGTATTTGGATGTGAAATATGACTCTTAAGGAAAATAAGTTGCAAATACGATATTCACACTTTTTGAGTGACAATTTTGCCCCTAATTTGTATTTTGGATGTGAAATATGACTCTTAAGCAAAATAAATTGCAAATACGATATTCACACTTTTTAAGTGGCAAATTTGCCCCTAATATGTATTTCTAAATGAAATATGACACTTAAGGAAAATAAGTTGCAAATACGATATTCACACTTTTTGAGTGACAAATTTGCCCCTAATTTGTATTTGGATGTGAAATATGACTCTTAAGGAAAATAAATTGCAAATACGATATTCACACTTTTTGAGTGGCAAATTTGCCCCTAATTTGTATTTGGATGTGAAATATGACTCTTGAGGAAAATAAGTTGCAAATACGATATTCACACTTTTTGAGTGGCAAATTTGACCCTAATTTGTATTTCGAAGTGAAATATGACTCTTGAGGAAAATAAGTTGTAAATACGATATTCACACTTTTTGAGTGGCAATTTTGCCCTAATTTGTATTTCGAAGTGAAATATGACTCTTATGGAAAATATATTGCAAATACAATATATTCACACTTTTTAGTGGCAAATTTGCCCCTAATTTGTATTTCTAACTTAACTTTGACTCTTAAGGAAAATAAGTTGCAAATACGATATTCACACTTTTTGAGTGCCAAATTTACCCCTAATTTGTATTTGGATGTGAAATATGACTCTTAAGAAAAATAAATTGCAAATACGATATTCACAATTTTTGAGTGGCAAATTTGCCCCTAATTTGTATTTCGAAATGAAATATGACACATAAGAAAAATAAGTTGCAAATACGATATTCACACTTTTTGAGCGGCAAATTTGCCCCTAATTTGTATTTGGATGTGAAATATGACTCTTAAGGAAAATAAATTGCAAATACGATATTCACACTTTTTTAGTGGCAAATTTGCCCCTAATTTGTATTTGGATGTGAAATATGACTCTTAAAGAAAAAATAAATTGCAAATACGATATTCACAATTTTTGAGTGGCAAATTTACCCCTAATTTTTATTTGGATGTGAAATATGACTCTTAAGGAAAAATAAATTTGCAAATACGATATTCAAACTTTTTGAGTGGCAAATTTGCCCCTAATTTGTATTTGTATGTGAAATATGACTCTTAAGGAAAATAAATTGCAAATACGATATTCACACTTTTTAAGTGGCAAATTTGCCCCTAATATGTATTTCTAAATGAAATATGACACTTAAGGAAAATAAGTTGCAAATACGATATTCACACTTTTTAAGTGACAAATTTGCCCCTAATTTGTATTTGGATGTGAAATATGACTCTTAAGGAAAATAAATTTCAAATACGATATTCACACTTTTTGAGTGGGAAATTTGCCCCTAATTTGTATTTGGATGTGAAATATGACTCTTAAGAAAAATAAATTGAAAATACGATATTCACACTTTTTGTGGCAAATTTGCCCCTAATTTGTATTTCGAAGTGAAATATGACTTTTGAGGAAAATAAGTTGTAAATACGATATTCACACTTTTTGAGTGGCAATTTTGCCCTAATTTTTATTTCGAAGTGAAATATGACTCTTATTGAAAATAAATTGCAAATACAATATTCACACTTTTTAGTGGCAAATTTGCCCCTAATTTGTATTTCTAACTTAACTTTGACTCTTAAGGAAAATAAGTTGCAAATACGATATTCACACTTTTTGAGTGGCAAATTTGCCCCTAATTTGTATTTCGAAGTGAAATATGACACTTAAGAAAAATAAGTTGCAAATACGATATTCACACTTTTTGAGCGGCAAATTTGCCCCTAATTTGTATTTAGATGTGAAATATGACTCTAAAGGAAAATAAATTGCAAATACGATATTCACACTTTTTTGAGTGGCAAATTTGCCCCTAATTTGTATTTCTAAGTGAAATATGACTCTTAAGGAAAATAAGTTGCAAATACGATATTCACACTTTTTGAGTGGCAAATTCGCCCCTAATTTGAATTTTTTATGTGAAATATGACTCTTAAGGAAAATAAGTTGCAAATACGATATTCACACTTTTTGAGTGACAAATTTGCCCCTAATTTGTATTTGGATGTGAAATATGACTCTTAAGGAAAATAAGTTGCAAATACGATATTCACACTTTTTGAGTGGCAATTTTGCCCCTAATTTGTATTTTGGATGTGAAATATGACTCTTAAGCAAAATAAATTGCAAATACGATATTCACACTTTTTAAGTGGCAAATTTGCCCCTAATATGTATTTCTAAATGAAATATGACACTTAAGGAAAATAAGTTGCAAATACGATATTCACACTTTTTGAGTGACAAATTTGCCCCTAATTTGTATTTGGATGTGAAATATGACTCTTAAGGAAAATAAATTGCAAATACGATATTCACACTTTTTGAGTGGCAAATTTGCCCCTAATTTGTATTTGGATGTGAAATATGACTCTTGAGGAAAATAAGTTGCAAATACGATATTCACACTTTTTGAGTGGCAAATTTGCCCCTAATTTGTATTTCGAAGTGAAATATGACTCTTGAGGAAAATAAGTTGTAAATACGATATTCACACTTTTTGAGTGGCAATTTTGCCCTAATTTGTATTTCGAAGTGAAATATGACTCTTATAGAAAATAAATTGCAAATACAATATATTCACACTTTTTAGTGGCAAATTTGCCCCTAATTTGTATTTCTAACTTAACTTTGACTCTTAAGGAAAATAAGTTGCAAATACGATATTCACACTTTTTGAGTGGCAAATTTGCCCCTAATTTGTATTTCGAAGTGAAATATGACACTTAAGAAAAATAAGTTGCAAATACGATATTCACACTTTTTGAGCGGCAAATTTGCCCCTAATTTGTATTTGGATGTGAAATATGACTCTAAAGGAAAATAAATTGCAAATACGATATTCACACTTTTTTGAGTGGCAAATTTGCCCCTAATTTGTATTTCTAAGTGAAATATGACTCTTAAGGAAAATAAGTTGCAAATACGATATTCACACTTTTTGAGTGGCAAATTCGCCCCTAATTTGAATTTTTTATGTGAAATATGACTCTTAAGGAAAATAAGTTGCAAATACGATATTCACACTTTTTGAGTGACAAATTTGCCCCTAATTTGTATTTGGATGTGAAATATGACTCTTAAGGAAAATAAGTTGCAAATACGATATTCACACTTTTTGAGTGGCAATTTTGCCCCTAATTTGTATTTTGGATGTGAAATATGACTCTTAAGCAAAATAAATTGCAAATACGATATTCACACTTTTTAAGTGGCAAATTTGCCCCTAATATGTATTTCTAAATGAAATATGACACTTAAGGAAAATAAGTTGCAAATACGATATTCACACTTTTTGAGTGACAAATTTGCCCCTAATTTGTATTTGGATGTGAAATATGACTCTTAAGGAAAATAAATTGCAAATACGATATTCACACTTTTTGAGTGGCAAATTTGCCCCTAATTTGTATTTGGATGTGAAATATGACTCTTGAGGAAAATAAGTTGCAAATACGATATTCACACTTTTTGAGTGGCAAATTTGACCCTAATTTGTATTTCGAAGTGAAATATGACTCTTGAGGAAAATAAGTTGTAAATACGATATTCACACTTTTTGAGTGGCAATTTTGCCCTAATTTGTATTTCGAAGTGAAATATGACTCTTATGGAAAATAAATTGCAAATACAATATATTCACACTTTTTAGTGGCAAATTTGCCCCTAATTTGTATTTCTAACTTAACTTTGACTCTTAAGGAAAATAAGTTGCAAATACGATATTCACACTTTTTGAGTGCCAAATTTACCCCTAATTTGTATTTGGATGTGAAATATGACTCTTAAGAAAAATAAATTGCAAATACGATATTCACAATTTTTGAGTGGCAAATTTGCCCCTAATTTGTATTTCGAAATGAAATATGACACATAAGAAAAATAAGTTGCAAATACGATATTCACACTTTTTGAGCGGCAAATTTGCCCCTAATTTGTATTTGGATGTGAAATATGACTCTTAAGGAAAATAAATTGCAAATACGATATTCACACTTTTTTAGTGGCAAATTTGCCCCTAATTTGTATTTGGATGTGAAATATGACTCTTAAAGAAAAAATAAATTGCAAATACGATATTCACAATTTTTGAGTGGCAAATTTACCCCTAATTTTTATTTGGATGTGAAATATGACTCTTAAGGAAAAATAAATTTGCAAATACGATATTCAAACTTTTTGAGTGGCAAATTTGCCCCTAATTTGTATTTGTATGTGAAATATGACTCTTAAGGAAAATAAATTGCAAATACGATATTCACACTTTTTAAGTGGCAAATTTGCCCCTAATATGTATTTCTAAATGAAATATGACACTTAAGGAAAATAAGTTGCAAATACGATATTCACACTTTTTGAGTGACAAATTTGCCCCTAATTTGTATTTGGATGTGAAATATGACTCTTAAGGAAAATAAATTTCAAATACGATATTCACACTTTTTGAGTGGGAAATTTGCCCCTAATTTGTATTTGGATGTGAAATATGACTCTTAAGAAAAATAAATTGAAAATACGATATTCACACTTTTTGTGGCAAATTTGCCCCTAATTTGTATTTCGAAGTGAAATATGACTTTTGAGGAAAATAAGTTGTAAATACGATATTCACACTTTTTGAGTGGCAATTTTGCCCTAATTTTTATTTCGAAGTGAAATATGACTCTTATTGAAAATAAATTGCAAATACAATATTCACACTTTTTAGTGGCAAATTTGCCCCTAATTTGTATTTCTAACTTAACTTTGACTCTTAAGGAAAATAAGTTGCAAATACGATATTCACACTTTTTGAGTGGCAAATTTGCCCCTAATTTGTATTTCGAAGTGAAATATGACACTTAAGAAAAATAAGTTGCAAATACGATATTCACACTTTTTGAGCGGCAAATTTGCCCCTAATTTGTATTTGGATGTGAAATATGACTCAAAAGGAAAATAAATTGCAAATACGATATTCACACTTTTTTGAGCGGCAAATTTGCCCCTAATTTGTATTTGGATGTGAAATATGACTCTTAAGGAAAATAAGTTGCAAATACGATATTCACACTTTTTGAGTGGCAAATTTGCCCCTAATTTGTATTTGGATGTGAAATATGACTCTTAAGGAAAATAAATTGCAAATACGATATTCACACTTTTTGAGTGGCAAATTTACCCCTAATTTGTATTTGGATGTGAAATATGACTCTTAAGGAAAATAAGTTGCAAATACGATATTTAAACTTTTTGAGTGGCAATTTTGCCCCTAATTTGTATTTGGATGTGAAATATGACTCTTAAGCAAAATAAATTGCAAATACGATATTCACACTTTTTAAGTGGCAAATTTGCCCCTAATATGTATTTCTAAATGAAATATGACACTTAAGGAAAATAAGTTGCAAATACGATATTCACACTTTTTGAGTGACAAATTTGCCCCTAATTTGTATTTGGATGTGAAATATGACTCTTAAGGAAAATAAATTGCAAATACGATATTCACACTTTTTGAGTGGCAAATTTGCCCCTAATTAGTATTTGGATGTGAAATATGACTCTTGAGGAAAATAAGTTGCAAATACGATATTCACACTTTTTGAGTGGCAAATTTGCCCCTAATTTGTATTTCGAAGTGAAATATGACTCTTGAGAAAAATAAGTTGTAAATACGATATTCACACTTTTTGAGTGGCAATTTTGCCCTAATTTGTATTTCGAAGTGAAATATGACTCTTATGGAAACTAAATTGCAAATACAATATATTCACACTTTTTAGTGGCAAATTTGCCCCTAATTTGTATTTCTAACTTAACTTTGACCCTTAAGGAAAATAAGTTGCAAATACGATATTCACACTTTTTGAGTGCCAAATTTACCCCTAATTTGTATTTGGATGTGAAATATGACTCTTAAGGAAAATAAATTGCAAATACGATATTCACACTTTTTTAGTGGCAAATTTGCCCCTAATTTGTATTTGGATGTGAAATATGACTCTTAAAGAAAAAATAAATTGCAAATACGATATTCACAATTTTTGAGTGGCAAATTTACCCCTAATTTTTATTTGGATGTGAAATATGACTCTTAAGGAAAAATAAATTTGCAAATACGATATTCAAACTTTTTGAGTGGCAAATTTGCCCCTAATTTGTATTTGTATGTGAAATATGACTCTTAAGGAAAATAAATTGCAAATACGATATTCACACTTTTTAAGTAGCAAATTTGCCCCTAATATGTATTTCTAAATGAAATATGACACTTAAGGAAAATAAGTTGCAAATACGATATTCACACTTTTTGAGTGACAAATTTGCCCCTAATTTGTATTTAGATGTGAAATATGACTCTTAAGGAAAATAAATTGCAAATACGATATTCACACTTTTTGAGTGGGAAATTTGCCCCTAATTTGTATTTGGATGTGAAATATGACTCTTAAGAAAAATAAATTGAAAATACGATATTCACACTTTTTGTGGCAAATTTGCCCCTAATTTGTATTTCGAAGTGAAATATGACTTTTGAGGAAAATAAGTTGTAAATACGATATTCACACTTTTTGAGTGGCAATTTTGCCCTAATTTGTATTTCGAAGTGAAATATGACTCTTAATGAAAATAAATTGCAAATACAATATTCACACTTTTTAGTGGCAAATTTGCCCCTAATTTGTATTTCTAACTTAACTTTGACTCTTAAGGAAAATAAGTTGCAAATACGATATTCACACTTTTTGAGTGGCAAATTTGCCCCTAATTTGTATTTCGAAGTGAAATATGACACTTAAGAAAAATAAGTTGCAAATACGATATTCACACTTTTTGAGCGGCAAATTTGCCCCTAATTTGTATTTGGATGTGAAATATGACTCTAAAGGAAAATAAATTGCAAATACGATATTCACACTTTTTTAAGCGGCAAATTTGCCCCTAATTTGTATTTGGATGTGAAATATGACTCTTAAGGAAAATAAGTTGCAAATACGATATTCACACTTTTTGAGTGGCAAATTTGCCCCTAATTTGTATTTGGATGTGAAATATGACCCTTAAGGAAAATAAATTGCAAATACGATATTCACACTTTTTGAGTGGCAAATTTACCCCTAATTTGTATTTGGATGTGAAATATGACTCTTAAGGAAAATAAGTTGCAAATACGATATTCAAACTTTTTGAGTGGCAATTTTGCCCCTAATTTGTATTTGGATGTGAAATATGACTCTTTAGCAAAATAAATTGCAAATACGATATTCACACTTTTTAAGTGGCAAATTTGCCCCTAATATGTATTTCTAAATGAAATATGACACTTAAGAAAAATAAGTTGCAAATACGATATTCACACTTTTTGAGCGGCAAATTTGCCCCTAATTTGTATTTGGATGTGAAATATGACTCTTAAGGAAAATAAATTGCAAATACGATATTCACACTTTTTTAGTGGAAAATTTGCCCCTAATTTGTATTTGGATGTGAAATATGACTCTTAAGGAAAAAATAAATTGCAAATACGATATTCACTATTTTTGAGTGGCAAATTTACCCCTAATTTTTATTTGGATGTGAAATATGACTCTTAAGGAAAAATAAATTTGCAAATACGATATTCAAACTTTTTGAGTGGCAAATTTGCCCCTAATTTGTATTTGTATATGAAATATGACTCTTAAGGAAAATAAATTGCAAATACGATATTCACACTTTTTAAGTGGCAAATTTGCCCCTAATATGTATTTCTAAATGAAATATGACACTTAAGGAAAATAAGTTGCAAATACGATATTCACACTTTTTGAGTGACAAATTTGCCCCTAATTTGTATTTGGATGTGAAATATGACTCTTAAGGAAAATAAATTGCAAATACGATATTCACACTTTTTGAGTGGGAAATTTGCCCCTAATTTGTATTTGGATGTGAAATATGACTCTTAAGAAAAATAAAGTGAAAATACGATATTCACACTTTTTGTGGCAAATTTGCCCCTAATTTGTATTTCGAAGTGAAATATGACTTTTGAGGAAAATAAGTTGTAAATACGATATTCACACTTTTTGAGTGGCAATTTTGCCCTAATTTGTATTTCGAAGTGAAATATGACTCTTATTGAAAATAAATTGCAAATACAATATTCACACTTTTTAATGGCAAATTTGCCCCTAATTTGTATTTCTAACTTAACTTTGACTCTTAAGGAAAATAAGTTGCAAATACGATATTCACACTTTTTGAGTTGCAAATTTGCCCCTAATTTGTATTTCGAAGTGAAATATGACACTTAAGAAAAATAAGTTGCAAATACGATATTCACACTTTTTGAGCGGCAAATTTGCCCCTAATTTGTATTTGGATGTGAAATATGACTCTAAAGGAAAATAAATTGCAAATACGATAGTCACACTTTTTTGAGTGGCAAATTTGCCCCTAATTTGTATTTCTAAGTGAAATATGACTCTTAAGGAAAATAAGTTGCAAATACGATATTCACACTTTTTGAGTGGCAAATTCGCCCCTAATTTGAATTTTTTATGTGAAATATGACTCTTAAGGAAAATAAGTTGCAAATACGATATTCACACTTTTTGAGTGACAAATTTGCCCCTAATTTGTATTTGGATGTGAAATATGACTCTTAAGGAAAATAAGTTGCAAATACGATATTCACACTTTTTGAGTGGCAATTTTGCCCCTAATTTGTATTTGGATGTGAAATATGACTCTTAAGCAAAATAAATTGCAAATACGATATTCACACTTTTTAAGTGGCAAATTTGCCCCTAATATGTATTTCTAAATGAAATATGACACTTAAGGAAAATAAGTTGCAAATACGATATTCACACTTTTTGAGTGACAAATTTGCCCCTAATTTGTATTTGGATGTGAAATATGACTCTTAAGGAAAATAAATTGCAAATACGATATTCACACTTTTTGAGTGGCAAATTTGTCCCTAATTTGTATTTGGATGTGAAATATGACTCTTAAGAAAAATAAATTGCAAATACGATATTCACACTTTTTGAGTGGCAAATTTGCCCCTAATTTGTATTTCGAAGTGAAATATGACTCTTGAGGAAAATAAGTTGTAAATACGATATTCACACTTTTTGAGTGGCAATTTTGCCCTAATTTGTATTTCGAAGTGAAATATGACTCTTATGGAAAATAAATTGCAAATACAATATATTCACACTTTTTGAGTGCCAAATTTACCCCTAATTTGTATTTGGATGTGAAATATGACTCTTAAGAAAAATAAATTGCAAATACGATATTCACAATTTTTGAGTGGCAAATTTGCCTCTAATTTGTATTTCGAAGTGAAATATGACACTTAAGAACAAAAAGTTGCAAATACGATATTCACACTTTTTGAGCGGCAAATTTGCCCCAAATTTGTATTTGGATGTGAAATATGACTCTTAAGGAAAATAAATTGCAAATACGATATTCACACTTTTTTAGTGGCAAATTTGCCCCTAATTTGTATTTGGATGTGAAATATGACTCTTAAGGAAAATAAATTGCAAATACGATATTCACAATTTTTGAGTGGCAAATTTACCCCTAATTTTTATTTGGATGTGAAATATGACTCTTAAGGAAAATAAATTTGCAAATACGATATTCACACTTTTTGAATGGCAAATTTGGCCCTAATTTATATTTCTAAATGAAATATGACTCTTAAGGAAAATAAATTGTAAATACGATATTCACACTTTTTGAGTGACAAATTTGCCCTTAATTTGTATTTTGAAGTGAAATATGACTCTTAAGGAAAATAAGTTGCAAATACGATATTCACACTTTTTGAGTGACAAATTTTCCCCTAATTTATATTTAGATGTGAAATATAACTCTTAAGGAAAATAAATTGCAAATACGATATTCACACTTTTTGAGTGGCAAATTTGCCCCTAAAATGTATTTCGAAGTGAAATATGACTCTTAAGGAAAATAAGTTGCAAATACGATATTCACACTTTTTGAGTGGCAAATTTGCCCCTAAATTGTATTTCGAAGTGAAATATGACTCTTAAGGAAAATAAGTTGCAAATACAATATACACACTATTTGAGTGGCAAATTCGCCCCTAATTTGTATTTAGATGTGAAATATGACTCTTAAGGAAAATAAATTGCAAATACGATATTCACACTTTTTAGTGGCAAATTTGCCCCTAATTTGTATTTGGATGTGAAATATAACTCTTAAGGAAAATAAATTGCAAATACGATATTTACACTTTTTGGGTGGCAAATTTGCCCCTAATTTTTATTTCTAAGTGAAATATGACTCTTAAGGAAAATAAATTGCAAATACCATTTTCACACTTTTTGAGTGGCAAATTTGCCCCTAATTTATATTTGGATGTGAAATATGACTCTTAAGGAAAATAAATTTGCAAATACGATATTCACACTTTTTGAGTGGCAAATTTGCCCCTAATTTGTATTTGTATGTGAAATATGACTGTTAAGGAAAATAAATTGAAAATACGATATTCACACTTTTTGAGTGCCAAATTTGCCCTAATTTGTATTTCGAAGTGAAATATGACTCTTTAGGAAAATAAGTTGCAAATACGATATTCACACTTTTTGAGTGGATGTGAAATATGACTCTTAAGGAAAATAAATTTCAAATACAATATTCACAATTTTTGAGTGACAAATTTGCCCCTAATTTGTATTTGGATGTGAAATATGACTCTTAAGGAAAATAAATTTGCAAATAAGATATTCAAACTTTTTGAGTCGCAAATTTGCCCTTAATTTGTATTTGGATGTGAAATATGACTCTTAAGTAAAATAAATTGCAAATACGATATTCACAATTTTTGAGTGGCAAATTTGCCCCTAATTTGTATTTGGATGTGAAATATGACTCTTAAGCAAAATAAATTGCAAATACGATATTCACACTTTTTGAGTGGCAAATTTGCCCCTAATTTGTATTTCGAAGTGAAATATGACTCTTGAGGAAAATAAGTTGTAAATATGATATTCACACTTTTTGAGTGACAAATTTGCCCCTAATTTGTATTTGGATGTGAAATATGACTTTTAAGGAAAATAAATTGCAAATACGATATTCACACTTTTTGAGTGGCAAATTTGCCCCTAATTTGTATTTGGATGTGAAATATGACTCTTAAGGAAAATAAGTTGCAAATACGATATTCACACTTTTTGAGTGGCAAATTTGCCCCTAATTTGTATTTCGAAGTGAAATATGACTCTTGAGGAAAATAAGTTGTAAATACGATATTACCACTTTTTGAGTGTCAAATTTGCCCCTAATTTGTATTTCGAAGTGAAATATGACTCTTAAGAAAAATAAATTGCAAATACGATATTCACACTTTTTGAATGGCAAATTTGCCCCTAATTTGTATTTCGAAGTGAAATATGACTCTTGAGGAAAATAAGTTGTAAATACGATATTCACACTTTTTGAGTGGCAAATTTGCCCCTAATTTGTATTTCGAAGTGAAATATGACTCTTAAGAAAAATAAATTGCAAATATGATATTCACAATTTTTGAGTGGCAAATTTGCCCCAAATTTGTATTTCGAAGTGAAATATGACACTTAAGAAAAATAAGTTGCAAATACGATATTCACACTTTTTTGAGCGGCAAATTTGCCCCTAATTTGTATTTGGATGTAAAATATGACTCTTAAGAAAAGTAAATTTCAAATACGATATTCACACTTTTTTAGTGGCAAATTTGCCCCTAATTTGTATTTGGATGTGAAATATGACTCTTAAGGAAAATAAATTGCAAATACGATATTCACAATTTTTGAATGGCAAATTTGCCCCTAATTTTTATTTGGATGTAAAATATGACTATTAAGGAAAATAAATTTGCAAATACGATATTCAAACTTTTTGAGTGGCAAATTTGCCCCTAATTTGTATTTGTATGTGAAATATAACTCTTAAGGAAAATAAATTGTAAATACGATATTCACACTTTTTTTAGTGGCAAATTTGCCCCTAATTTGTATTTCTTAGTGAAATATGACTCTTAAGAAAAATAAATTGCAAATACGATATTCACACTTTTTGAGTGGCAAATTTGCCCCTAATATGTATTTCTAAGTGAAATATGACTCTTAAGGAAAATAAGTTGCAAATACGATATTCACACTTTTTGAGTGGCAAAATTTGCCCCTGATTTGTATTTGGATGTGAAATATGACTTTTAAGGAAAATAAATTGCAAATACAGTATTCACAATTTTTGAGTCGCAAATTTGCCCCTAATTTGTATTTGAATGTGAAATATGACTCTTAAGAAAAAGAAATTGCAAATACGATATTCACACTTTTTGAGTGGCAAATTTGCCCCTAATTTGTATTTGGATGTGAAATATAACTCTTAAGGAAAATAAATTGCAAATAAATTGCAAATACGATATTCACACTTTTTGAGTGGCAAATTTGCCCCTAATTTTTATTTCTAAGTGAAATATGACTATTAAGGAAAATAAATTGCAAATACCATTTTCACACTTTTTGAGTGGCAAATTCGCCCCTAATTTAAATTTGGATGTGAAATATGACTCTTAAGGAAAATAAATTTGCAAATACGATATTCACCATTGTTTAGTGGCAAATTTGCTCCTAATTTGTATTTGGATGTGAAATATGACTCTAAAACAAAATAAATTTCAAATACGAATTTCACACTTATTGAGTGGCAAATTTGCCCCTAATTTGTATTTCAAAGTGAAATATGACTCTTTAGGAAAATAAGTTGCAAATACGATATTCACACTTTTTAAGTGGATGTGAAATATGACTCTTAAGGAAAATAAATTGCAAATACGATATCCACACTTTTTAGTGGCAAATTTGCCTCTAATTTGTATTTGGATGTGAAATGTGACTCTTAAGGAAAAGAAATTGCAAATACGATATTCACACTTTTTGAGTGGCAAATTTGCCCCTAATTATTATTTCGATGTGAAATATGACTCTTAAGGAAAATAAATTGCAAATACGATATTCACAATTTTTGAGTGGCAAATTTGCCCAAAATTTGTATTTGGATGTGAAATACGACTCTTAAGGAAAATAAATTGCAAATACGATATTCACACTTTTTGAGCGGCAAATTTGCCCCTAATTTGTATTTCTAAATGAAATATGACTCTTAAGGAAAATAAATTGCAAATACGATATTCACACTTTTTGAGTGGCAAATTTGCCCATAATTTGTATTTCGAAGTGAAATATGACTCTTAAGGAAAATAAGTTGCAAATACGATATTCACACTTTTTGAGTGACAAATTTTCCCCTAATTTATATTTAGATGTGAAATATAACTCTTAAGGAAAATAAATTGCAAATACGATATTCACACTTTTTGAGTGGCAAATTTGCCCCTAAAATGTATTTCGAAGTGAAATATGACTCTTAAGGAAAATAAGTTGCAAATACGATATTCACACTTTTTGAGTGGCAAATTCGCCCCTAATTTGTATTTGGATGTGAAATATGACTCTTAAGGAAAATAAATTGCAAATACGATATTCACACTTTTTGAGTGGCAAATTTGCCCCTAATTTGTATTTCGAACTGAAATATGACTCTTAAGGAAAATAAGTTGCAAATACGATATTCACACTATTTGAGTGGCAAATTCGCCCATAATTTGTATTTAGATGTGAAATATGACTCTTAAGGAAAATAAATTGCAAATACGATATTCACTCTTTTTAGTGGAAAATTTGCCCCTAATTTGTATTTGGATGTGAAATATAACTCTTAAGGAAAATAAATTTTAAATACGATATTCACACTTTTTGAGCGGCAAATTTGCCTCTAATTTATATTTGGATGTCAAATATTACTCTTAAGGAAAATAAATTTGCGAATACGATATTCACACTTTTTGAGTGGCAAATTTGCCCCTAATTTGTATTTGTATGTGAAATATGACTGTTAAGGAAAATAAATTGCAAATACGATATTCACACTTTTTGAGTGGCAAATTTGCCCCTAATTTGTATTTCTAAGTGAATATGACGGTTTAGGAAAATAAGTTGCAAATACGATATTCACACATTTTAAGAGGCAAATTTGCCCCTAATATGTATTTCTAAGTGAAATATGACACTTAAGGAAAATAAGTTGCAAATACAATATTCACACTTTTTGATTGGCAAATTTGCCCCTAATTTGTATTTCGAAGTGAAATATGACTCTTAAGGAAAATAAGTTGCAAATACGATATTCACACTTTTTGAGTGGCAAATTTGCCCCTAATTTGTATTTCGAAGTGAAATATGACTCTTAAGGAAAATTAATTTGCAAATACGATATTCACACTTTTTAGTGGCAAATTTGCCCCTAATTTGTATTTCTAACTTAACTATGACTCTTAAGGAAAATAAGTTGCAAATACGATATTCACACTTTTTGAGTGGCAAAATTGCCCCTAATTTGTATTTCTAAGTGAAATATGACTCTTAAGGAAAATAAATTTGCAAATACGATATTCACACTTTCCGAGTGGCAATTTTGCCCCTAAAATGTATTTCGAAGTGAAATATGTCTCTTAAGGAAAATAAGTTGCAAATACGATATTCACACTTTTTGAGTGGCAAATTCGCCCCTAATTTGTATTTGGATGTGAAATATGACTCTTAAGGAAAATAAATTGCAAATAGGATATTCACACTTTTTGAGTGGCAAATTTGCCCCTAAATGGTATTTCGAAGTGAAATATGACTCTTAAGGAAAATAAGTTGCAAATACAATATTCACACTATTTGAGTGGCAAATTCGCCCCTAATTTGTATTTAGATGTGAAATATGACTCTTAAGGAAAATAAATTGCAAATACGATATTCACACTTTTTAGTGGCAAATTTGCCCCTAATTTGTATTTGGATGTGAAATATAACTCTTAAGGAAAATAAATTGCAAATACGATATTCACACTTTTTGAGTGGCAAATTTGCCCCTAATTTTTATTTCTAAGTGAAATATGACTCTTAAGGAAAATAAATTGCAAATACCATTTTCACACTTTTTGAGTGGCAAATTTGGCCCTAATTTATATTTGGATGTGAAATATGACTCTTTAGGAAAATAAATTTGCAAATACGATATTCTCACTTTTTGAGTGGCAAATTTGCCCCTAATTTGTAGTTGTATGTGAAATATGACTGTTAAGGAAAATAAATTGAAAATACGATATTCACACTTTTTGAGTTGCAAATTTTCCCCTAATTTGTATTTCGAAGTGAAAAATGACTCTTTAGGAAAATAAGTTGCAAATACGATATTCACACTTTTTGAGTGGATGTGAAATATGACTCTTAAGAGAAATAAATAGCAAATACGATATTCACAATTTTTGAATGGCAAATTTGCCCCTAATTTGTATTTGGATGTGAAATATGACTCTTAAGGAAAATAAATTTGCAAATAAGATATTTAAACTTTTTGAGTGGCAAATTTGCCCTTAATTTGTATTTGTATTTGAAATATGACTCTTAAGGAAAATAAATTGCAAATACGATATTCACAATTTTTGAGTGGCAAATTTGTCCCTAATTTGTATTTGGATGTGAAATTTGACTCTTAAGCAAAATAAATTGCAAATACGATATTCACACTTTTTAAGTGGCAAATTTGCCCCTAATATGTATTTCTAAATGAAATATGACACTTAAGGAAAATAAGTTGCAAATACGATATTCACACTTTTTGAGTGACAAATTTGCCCTTAATTTGTATTTGGATGTGAAATATGACTCTTAAGGAAAATAAATTGCAAATACGATATTTACACTTTTTGAGTGGCAAATTTGCCCCTAATTTGTATTTGGATGTGAAATATGACTCTTAAGAAAAATAAATTGCAAATACGATATTCACACTTTTTGAGTGGCAAATTTGCCCCTAATTTGTATTTCGAAGTGAAATATGACTCTTGAGGAAAATAAGTTGTAAATACGATATTCACACTTTTTGAGTGGCAAATTTGCCCCTAATTTGTATTTCGAAGTGAAATATGACTCTTAAGGAAAATAAATTGCAAATACGATATTCACACTTTTTGAGTGGCAAATTTGCCCCTAATTTGTATTTCGAAGTGAAATAAGACTCTTAAGGAAAATAAGTTGCAAATACGATATTCACACTTTTTGAGTGACATATTCGCCCCTAATTTGTATTTGGATGTGAAATATGACTCTTAAGGAAAATAAATTGCAAATATAATATTCACACTTTTTGAGTGGCAAATTTGCCCCTAATTTGTATTTCGAAGTGAAATATGACTCTTAAGGAAAATAAGTTGCAAATACGATATTCACACTATTTGAGTGGCAAATTCGCCCCTAATTTGTATTTAGATGTGAAATATGACTCTTAAGGAAAATAAATTGCAAATACGATATTCACTCTTTTTAGTGGCAAATTCGCCCCTAATTTGTATTTGGATGTGAAATATAACTCTTAAGGAAAATAAGTTGCAAATACGATATTCACACTTTTTGAGTGGCAAATTCGCCCTAATTTGTATTTGGATGTGAAATATGACTCTTAAGGAAAATAAATTGCAAATACGATATTCACACTTTTTGAGTGGCAAATTTGCCCCTAATTTGTATTTCGAACTGAAATATGACTCTTAAGGAAAATAAGTTGCAAATACGATATTCACACTATTTGAGTGGCAAATTCGCCCATAATTTGTATTTAGATGTGAAATATGACTCTTAAGGAAAATAAGTTGCAAATACGATATTCACTCTTTTTAGTGGCAAATTTGCCCCTAATTTGTATTTGGATGTGAAATATAACTCTTAAGGAAAATAAGTTGCAAATACGATATTCACACTTTTTGAGCGGCAAATTTGCCCCTAATTTATATTTGGATGTCAAATATTACTCTTAAGGAAAATAAATTTGCGAATACGATATTCACACTTTTTGAGTGGCAAATTTGCCCCTAATTTGTATTTGTATGTGAAATATGACTGTTAAGGAAAATAAATTGCAAATACGATATTCACACTTTTTGAGTGGCAAATTTGCCCCTAATTTGTATTTCTAAGTGAATATGACGGTTAAGGAAAATAAATTGCAAATACGATATTCACACTTTTTGAGTGGCAAATTTGCCCCTAATATGTATTTCTAAGTGAAATATGACACTTAAGGAAAATAAGTTGCAAATACGATATTCACACTTTTTGAGTGGCAAATTTGCCCCTAATTTGTATTTCGAAGTGAAATATGACTCTTAAGGAAAATAAGTTGCAAATACGATATTCACACTTTTTGAGTGGCAAATTTGCCCCTAATTTGTATTTCGAAGTGAAATATGACTCTTAAGGAAAATTAATTTGCAAATACGATATTCACACTTTTTAGTGGCAAATTTGCCCCTAATTTGTATTTCTAACTTAACTATGACTCTTAAGGAAAATAAGTTGCAAATACGATATTCACACTTTTTGAGTGGCAAATTTGCCCCTAATTTGTATTTCTAAGTGAAATATGACTCTTAAGGAAAATAAATTTGCAAATACGATATTCACACTTTCCGAGTGGCAATTTTGCCCCTAAAATGTATTTCGAAGTGAAATATGTCTCTTAAGGAAAATAAGTTGCAAATACGATATTCACACTTTTTGAGTGGCAAATTCGCCCCTAATTTGTATTTGGATGTGAAATATGACTCTTAAGGAAAATAAATTGCAAATAGGATATTCACACTTTTTGAGTGGCAAATTTGCCCCTAAATGGTATTTCGAAGTGAAATATGACTCTTAAGGAAAATAAGTTGCAAATACAATATTCACACTATTTGAGTGGCAAATTCGTCCCTAATTTGTATTTAGATGTGAAATATGACTCTTAAGGAAAATAAATTGCAAATACGATATTCACACTTTTTAGTGGCAAATTTGCCCCTAATTTGTATTTGGATGTGAAATATAACTCTTAAGGAAAATAAATTGCAAATACGATATTCACACTTTTTGAGTGGCAAATTTGCCCCTAATTTTTATTTCTAAGTGAAATATGACTCTTAAGGAAAATAAATTGCAAATACCATTTTCACACTTTTTGAGTGGCAAATTTGGCCCTAATTTATATTTGGATGTGAAATATGACTTTTTAGGAAAATAAATTGCAAATACGATATTCACACTTTTTGAGTGACATATTCGCCCCTAATTTGTATTTGGATGTGAAATATGACTCTTAAGGAAAATAAATTGCAAATATAATATTCACACTTTTTGAGTGGCAAATTTGCCCCTAATTTGTATTTCGAAGTGAAATATGACTCTTAAGGAAAATAAGTTGCAAATACGATATTCACACTATTTGAGTGGCAAATTCGCCCCTAATTTGTATTTAGATGTGAAATATGACTCTTAAGGAAAATAAATTGCAAATACGATATTCACTATTTTTAGTGGCAAATTCGCCCCTAATTTGTATTTTGATGTGAAATATAACTCTTAAGGAAAATAAGTTGCAAATACGATATTCACACTTTTTGAGTGGCAAATTCGCCCCTAATTTGTATTTGGATGTGAAATATGACTCTTGAGGAAAATAAGTTGTAAATACGATATTCACACTTTTTGAGTGGCAAATTTGCCCCTAATTTGTATTTCGAACTGAAATATGACTCTTAAGGAAAATAAGTTGCAAATACGATATTCACACTTTTTGAGTGGCAAATTTGCCCCTAATTTGTATTTCGAAGTGAAATATGACTCTTAAGGAAAATTAATTTGCAAATACGATATTCACACTTTTTAGTGGCAAATTTGCCCCTAATTTGTATTTGGATGTGAAATATAACTCTTAAGGAAAATAAGTTGCAAATACGATATTCACACTTTTTGAGCGGCAAATTTGCCCCTAATTTATATTTGGATGTCAAATATTACTCTTAAGGAAAATAAATTTGCGAATACGATATTCACACTTTTTGAGTGGCAAATTTGCCCCTAATTTGTATTTGTATGTGAAATATGACTGTTAAGGAAAATAAATTGCAAATACGATATTCACACTTTTTGAGTGGCAAATTTGCCCCTAATTTGTATTTCTAAGTGAATATGACGGTTAAGGAAAATAAATTGCAAATACGATATTCACACTTTTTGAGTGGCAAATTTGCCCCTAATATGTATTTCTAAGTGAAATATGACACTTAAGGAAAATAAGTTGCAAATACGATATTCACACTTTTTGAGTGGCAAATTTGCCCTTAATTTGTATTTCGAAGTGAAATATGACTCTTAAGGAAAATAAGTTGCAAATACGATATTCACACTTTTTGAGTGGCAAATTTGCCCCTAATTTGTATTTCGAAGTGAAATATGACTCTTAAGGAAAATTAATTTGCAAATACGATATTCACACTTTTTAGTGGCAAATTTGCCCCTAATTTGTATTTCTAACTTAACTATGACTCTTAAGGAAAATAAGTTGCAAATACGATATTCACACTTTTTGAGTGGCAAATTTGCCCCTAATTTGTATTTCTAAGTGAAATATGACTCTTAAGGAAAATAAATTTGCAAATACGATATTCACACTTTCCGAGTGGCAATTTTGTCCCTAAAATGTATTTCGAAGTGAAATATGTCTCTTAAGGAAAATAAGTTGCAAATACGATATTCACACTTTTTGAGTGGCAAATTCGCCCCTAATTTGTATTTGGATGTGAAATATGACTCTTAAGGAAAATAAATTGCAAATAGGATATTCACACTTTTTGAGTGGCAAATTTGCCCCTAAATGGTATTTCGAAGTGAAATATGACTCTTAAGGAAAATAAGTTGCAAATACAATATTCACACTATTTGAGTGGCAAATTCGCCCCTAATTTGTATTTAGATGTGAAATATGACTCTTAAGGAAAATAAATTGCAAATACGATATTCACACTTTTTAGTGGCAAATTTGCCCCTAATTTGTATTTGGATGTGAAATATGACTCTTAAGGAAAATAAATTGCAAATACGATATTCACTCTTTTTAGTGGCAAATTCGCCCCTAATTTGTATTTGGATGTGAAATATAACTCTTTAGGAAAATAAGTTGCAAATACGATATTCACACTTTTTGAGTGGCAAATTCGCCCCTAATTTGTATTTGGATGTGAAATATGACTCTTAAGGAAAATAAATTGCAAATACGATATTCACACTTTTTGAGTGGCAAATTTGCCCCTAATTTGTATTTCTAACTTAACTATGACTCTTAAGGAAAATAAGTTGCAAATACGATATTCACACTTTTTGAGTGGCAAATTTGCCCCTAATTTGTATTTCTAAGTGAAATATGACTCTTAAGGAAAATAAATTTGCAAATACGATATTCACACTTTCCGAGTGGCAATTTTGCCCCTAAAATGTATTTCGAAGTGAAATATGTCTCTTAAGGAAAATAAGTTGCAAATACGATATTCACACTTTTTGAGTGGCAAATTCGCCCCTAATTTGTATTTGGATGTGAAATATGACTCTTAAGGAAAATAAATTGCAAATAGGATATTCACACTTTTTGAGTGGCAAATTTGCCCCTAAATGGTATTTCGAAGTGAAATATGACTCTTAAGGAAAATAAGTTGCAAATACAATATTCACACTATTTGAGTGGCAAATTCGCCCCTAATTTGTATTTAGATGTGAAATATGACTCTTAAGGAAAATAAATTGCAAATACGATATTCACACTTTTTAGTGGCAAATTTGCCCCTAATTTGTATTTGGATGTGAAATATAACTCTTAAGGAAAATAAATTGCAAATACGATATTCACACTTTTTGAGTGGCAAATTTGCCCCTAATTTTTATTTCTAAGTGAAATATGACTCTTAAGGAAAATAAATTGCAAATACCATTTTCACACTTTTTAAGTGGCAAATTTGGCCCTAATTTATATTTGGTTGTGAAATATGACTCTTTAGGAAAATAAATTGCAAATACGATATTCACACTTTTGAGTGACATATTCGCCCCTAATTTGTATTTGGATGTGAAATATGACTCTTAAGGAAAATAAATTGCAAATATAATATTCACACTTTTTGAGTGGCAAATTTGCCCCTAATTTGTATTTCGAAGTGAAATATGACTCTTAAGGAAAATAAGTTGCAAATACGATATTCACACTATTTGAGTGGCAAATTCGCCCCTAATTTGTATTTAGATGTGAAATATGACTCTTAAGGAAAATAAATTGCAAATACGATATTCACTCTTTTTAGTGGCAAATTCGCCCCTAATTTGTATTTGGATGTGAAATATAACTCTTAAGGAAAATAAGTTGCAAATACGATATTCACACTTTTTGAGTGGCAAATTCGCCCCTAATTTGTATTTGGATGTGAAATATGACTCTTAAGGAAAATAAATTGCAAATACGATATTCACACTTTTTGAGTGGCAAATTTGCCCCTAATTCGTATTTCGAACTGAAATATGACTCTTAAGGAAAATAAGTTGCAAATACGATATTCACACTATTTGAGTGGCAAATTCGCCCATAATTTGTATTTAGATGTGAAATATGACTCTTAAGGAAAATAAGTTGCAAATACGATATTCACTCTTTTTAGTGGCAAATTTGCCCCTAATTTGTATTTGGATGTGAAATATAACTCTTAAGGAAAATAAGTTGCAAATACGATATTCACACTTTTTGAGCGGCAAATTTGCCCCTAATTTATATTTGGATGTCAAATATTACTCTTAAGGAAAATAAATTTGCGAATACGATATTCACACTTTTTGAGTGGCAAATTTGCCCCTAATTTGTATTTGTATGTGAAATATGACTGTTAAGGAAAATAAATTGCAAATACGATATTCACACTTTTTGAGTGGCAAATTTGCCCCTAATTTGTATTTCTAAGTGAATATGACGGTTAAGGAAAATAAATTGCAAATACGATATTCACACTTTTTGAGTGGCAAATTTGCCCCTAATATGTATTTCTAAGTGAAATATGACACTTAAGGAAAATAAGTTGCAAATACGATATTCACACTTTTTGAGTGGCAAATTTGCCCCTAATTTGTATTTCGAAGTGAAATATGACTCTTAAGGAAAATAAGTTGCAAATACGATATTCACACTTTTTGAGTGGCAAATTTGCCCCTAATTTGTATTTCGAAGTGAAATATGACTCTTAAGGAAAATTAATTTGCAAATACGATATTCACACTTTTTAGTGGCAAATTTGCCCCTAATTTGTATTTCTAACTTAACTATGACTCTTAAGGAAAATAAGTTGCAAATATGATATTCACACTTTTTGAGTGGCAAATTTGCCCCTAATTTGTATTTCTAAGTGAAATATGACTCTTAAGGAAAATAAATTTGCAAATACGATATTCACACTTTCCGAGTGGCAATTTTGCCCCTAAAATGTATTTCGAAGTGAAATATGTCTCTTAAGGAAAATAAGTTGCAAATACGATATTCACACTTTTTGAGTGGCAAATTCGCCCCAAATTTGTATTTGGATGTGAAATATGACTCTTAAGGAAAATAAATTGCAAATAGGATATTCACACTTTTTGAGTGGCAAATTTGCCCCTAAATGGTATTTCGAAGTGAAATATGACTCTTAAGGAAAATAAGTTGCAAATACAATATTCACACAATTTGAGTGGCAAATTCGCCCCTAATTTGTATTTAGATGTGAAATATGACTCTTAAGGAAAATAAATTGCAAATACGATATTCACACTTTTTAGTGGCAAATTTGCCCCTAATTTGTATTTGGATGTGAAATATAACTCTTAAGGAAAATAAATTGCAAATACGATATTCACACTTTTTGAGTGGCAAATTTGCCCCTAATTTTTATTTCTAAGTGAAATATGACTCTTAAGGAAAATAAATTGCAAATACCATTTTCACACTTTTTGAGTGGCAAATTTGGCCCTAATTTATATTTGGATGTGAAATATGACTCTTTAGGAAAATAAATTTGCAAATACGATATTCTCACTTTTTGAGTGGCAAATTTGCCCCTAATTTGTAGTTGTATGTGAAATATGACTGTCAAGGAAAATAAATTGAAAATACGATATTCACACTTTTTGAGTGGCAAATTTTCCCCTAATTTGTATTTCGAAGTGAAATATGACTCTTAAGGAAAATAAATTGCAAATACGATATTCACACTTTTTAGTGGCAAATTTGCCCCTAATTTGTATTTGGATGTGAAATATAACTCTTAAGGAAAATAAATTGCAAATACGATATTCACACTTTTTAGTGGCAAATTTGCCCCTAATTTGTATTTCTAACTTAACTATGACTCTTAAGGAAAATAAGTTGCAAATACGATATTCACACTTTTTGAGTGGCAAATTTGCCCCTAATTTGTATTTCTAAGTGAAATATGACTCTTAAGGAAAATAAATTTGCAAATACGATATTCACACTTTCCGAGTGGCAATTTTGCCCCTAAAATGTATTTCGAAGTGAAATATGTCTCTTAAGGAAAATAAGTTGCAAATACGATATTCACACTTTTTGAGTGGCAAATTCGCCCCTAATTTGTATTTGGATGTGAAATATGACTCATAAGGAAAATAAATTGCAAATAGGATATTCACACTTTTTGAGTGGCAAATTTGCCCCTAAATGGTATTTCGAAGTGAAATATGACTCTTAAGGAAAATAAGTTGCAAATACAATATTCACACTATTTGAGTGGCAAATTCGCCCCTAATTTGTATTTAGATGTGAAATATGACTCTTAAGGAAAATAAATTGCAAATACGATATTCACACTTTTTAGTGGCAAATTTGCCCCTAATTTGTATTTGGATGTGAAATATAACTCTTAAGGAAAATAAATTGCAAATACGATATTCACACTTTTTGAGTGGCAAATTTGCCCCTAATTTTTATTTCTAAGTGAAATATGACTCTTAAGGAAAATAAATTGCAAATACCATTTTCACACTTTTTGAGTGGCAAATTTGGCCCTAATTTATATTTGGATGTGAAATATGACTCTTTAGGAAAATAAATTTGCAAATACGATATTCTCACTTTTTGAGTGGCAAATTTGCCCCTAATTTGTAGTTGTATGTGAAATATGACTGTCAAGGAAAATAAATTGAAAATATGATATTCACACTTTTTGAGTGGCAAATTTTCCCCTAATTTGTATTTCGAAGTGAAATATGACTCTTTAGGAAAATAAGTTGCAAATACGATATTCACACTTTTTGAGTGGATGTGAAATATGACTCTTAAGAGAAATAAATAGCAAATACGATATTCACAATTTTTGAATGGCAAATTTGCCCATAATTTGTATTTGGATGTGAAATATGACTCTTAAGGAAAATAAATTTGCAAATAAGATATTTAAACTTTTTGAGTGGCAAATTTGCCCTTAATTTGTATTTGGATTTGAAATATGACTCTTAAGGAAAATAAATTTGCAAATACGATATTCACACTTTCCGAGTGGCAATTTTGCCCCTAAAATGTATTTCGAAGTGAAATATGTCTCTTAAGGAAAATAAGTTGCAAATACGATATTCACACTTTTTAAGTGGCAAATTTGCCCCTAATATGTATTTCTAAATGAAATATGACACTTAAGGAAAATAAGTTGCAAATACGATATTCACACTTTTTGAGTGACAAATTTGCCCTTAATTTGTATTTGGATGTGAAATATGACTCATAAGGAAAATAAATTGCAAATACGATATTTACACTTTTTGAGTGGCAAATTTGCCCCTAATTTGTATTTGGATGTGAAATATGACTCTTAAGAAAAATAAATTGCAAATACGATATTCACACTTTTTGAGTGGCAAATTTGCCCCTAATTTGTATTTCGAAGTGAAATATGACTCTTGAGGAAAATAAGTTGTAAATACGATATTCACACTTTTTGAGTGGCAAATTTGCCCCTAATTTGTATTTCGAAGTGAAATATGACTCTTAAGGAAAATAAATTGCAAATACGATATTCACACTTTTTGAGTGGCAAATTTGCCCCTAATTTGTATTTCGAAGTGAAATATGACTCTTAAGGAAATAAGTTGCAAATACGATATTCACACTTTTTAAGTGACATATTCGCCCCTAATTTGTATTTGGATGTGAAATATGACTCTTAAGGAAAATAAATTGCAAATATGATATTCACACTTTTTGAGTGGCAAATTTGCCCCTAATTTGTATTTCGAAGTGAAATATGACTCTTAAGGAAAATAAGTTGCAAATACGATATTCACACTATTTGAGTTGCAAATTCGCCCCTAATTTGTATTTAGAAGTGAAATATGACTCTTAAGAAAAATAAATTGCAAATACGATATTCACTCTTTTTAGTGGCAAATTTGCCCCTAATTTGTATTTGGATGTGAAATATAACTCTTAAGGAAAATAAATTTTAAATACGATATTCACACTTTTTGAATGGCAAATTTGCCCCTAATTTATATTTGGATGTCAAATATGGCTCTTAAGGAAAATAAATTTGCGAATACGATATTCACACTTTTTGAGTGGCAAATTTGCCCCTAATTTGTATTTGTATGTGAAATATGACTGTTAAGGAAAATAAATTGCAAATACGATATTCGCACTTTTTGAGTGGCAAATTTGCCCTTAATTTGTATTTATAAGTGAATATGACGGTTAAGGAAAATAAGTTGCAAATACGATATTCACAATTTTTGAGTGGCAAATTTGCCCCTAATTTTTATTTGGATGTGAAAATTGACTCTTAAGAAAAATAAATTTGCAAATACGATATTCAAACTTTTTGAGTGGCAAATTTGCCCCTAATTTGTATTTGTATGTGAAATATGACTTTTAAGGAAAATAAATTGCAAATACAGTATTCACAATTTTTGAGTGGCAAATTTGCCCCTAATTTGTATTTGTATGTGAAATATGACTGTTAAGGAAAATAAATTGCAAATACGATATTCGCACTTTTTGAGTGGCAAATTTGCCCCTAATTTGTATTTATAAGTGAATATGACGGTTAAGGAAAATAAGTTGCAAATACGATATTCACAATTTTTGAGTGGCAAATTTGCCCCTAATTTTTATTTCTAAGTGAAATATGACTCTTAAGGAAAATAAATTGCAAATACCATTTTCACACTTTTTAAGTGGCAAATTTGGCCCTAATTTATATTTGGATGTGAAATATGACTCTTTAGGAAAATAAATTGCAAATACGATATTCACACTTTTTGAGTGACATATTCGCCCCTAATTTGTATTTGGATGTGAAATATGACTCTTAAGGAAAATAAATTGCAAATATAATATTCACACTTTTTGAGTGGCAAATTTGCCCCTAATATGTATTTCTAAGTGAAATATGACACTTAAGGAAAATAAGTTGCAAATACGATATTCACACTTTTTGAGTGGCAAATTTGCCCCTAATTTGTATTTCGAAGTGAAATATGACTCTTAAGGAAAATTAATTTGCAAATACGATATTCACACTTTTTAGTGGCAAATTTGCCCCTAATTTGTATTTCTAACTGAACTATGACTCTTAAAGAAAATAAGTTGCAAATACGATATTCACACTTTTTGAGTGGCAAATTTGCCCCTAATTTGTATTTGGATGTGAAATACGACTCTTAAGGAAAATAAATTGCAAATACGATATTCAACTTTTTTGAGTGGCAAATTTGCCCCTAATTTGTATTTCGAACTGAAATATGACTCTTAAGGAAAATAAATTGCAAATACGATATTCACACTTTTTGAGCGACAAATTTGCCCCTAATTTGTATTTGGATGTGAAATATGACTCTTAAGAAAAATAAATTGCAAATACGATATTCACACTTTTTTAGTCGCAAATTTGCCCCTAATTTGTATTTGGATGTGAAATATGACTCTTAAGGAAAATAAATTGCAAATACGATATTCACAATTTTTGTGTGGTAAATTTGCCCCTAATTTTTATTTGGATGTGAAATATGACTCTTAAGGAAAATAAATTTGCAAATACGATATTCAAACTTTTTGAGTTGCAAATTTGCCCCTAATTTGTATTTGTATGTGAAATAAGACTCTTAAGGAAAATAAATTGTAAATACGATATTCACACTTTTTTGAGTGCAAATTTGCCCCTAATTTGTATTTCGAAGTGAAATATGACTCTTGAAGAAAATAAGTTGTAAATACGATATTCACACTTTTTGAGTGGCAAATTTGCCCCTAATTTGTATTTCTAAATGAAATATGACTCTTAAGGAAAATAAATTGCAAATACGATATTCACACTTTTTGAGGGGCAAATTTGCCCCTAATTTGTATTTCGAAGTGAAATATGACTCTTAAGGAAAATAAGTTGCAAATACGATATTCACACTTTTTGAGTGACAAATTTGCCCCTAATTTATATTTAGATGTGAAATATAACTCTTAAGGAAAATAAGTTGCAAATACGATATTCACACTTTTTGAGTGGCAAATTTGGCCCTAAAATGTATTTCGAAGTGAAATATGACTCTTAAGGAAAATAAGTTGCAAATACGATATTCACACTTTTTGAGTGGATGTGAAATATGACTCTTAAGAGAAATAAATAGCAAATACAATATTCACAATTTTTGAATGGCAAATTTGCCCCTAATTTGTATTTGGATATAAAATATGACTCTTAAGGAAAATAAATTTGCAAATAAGATATTTAAACTTTTTGAGTGGCAAATTTGCCCTTAATTTGTATTTGGATTTGAAATATGACTCTTAAGGAAAATAAATTGCAAATACGATATTCACAATTTTTGAGTGGCAAATTTGTCCCTAATTTGTATTTGGATGTGAAATTTGACTCTTAAGCAAAATAAATTGCAAATACGATATTCACACTTTTTAAGTAGCAAATTTGCCCCTCATATGTATTTCTAAATGAAATATGACACTTAAGGAAAATAAGTTGCAAATACGATATTCACACTTTTTGAGTGACATATTTGCCCTTAATTTGTATTTGGATGTGAAATATGACTCTTAAGGAAAATAAATTGCAAATACGATATTTACACTTTTTGAGTGGCAAATTTGCCCCTAATTTGTATTTGGATGTGAAATATGACTTTTAAGAAAAATAAATTGCAAATACGATATTCACACTTTTTGAGTGGCAAATTTGCCCCTAATTTGTATTTCGAAGTGAAATATGACTCTTGAGGAAAATAAGTTGTAAATACGATATTCACACTTTTTGAGTGGCAAATTTGCCCCTAATTTGTATTTCGAAGTGAAATATGACTCTTAAGGAAAATAAATTGCAAATACGATATTCACACTTTTTGAGTGGCAAATTTGCCCCTAATTTGTATTTGTATGTGAAATATGACTTTTAAGGAAAATAAGTTGCAAATACGATATTCACACTTTTTGAGTGACAAATTTGCCCCTAATTTGTATTTCTAACTTAACTATGACTCTTAAGGAAAATAAGTTGCAAATACGATATTCACACTTTTTGAGTGGCAAATTTGCCCCTAATTTGTATTTCTAAGTGAAATATGACTCTTAAGGAAAATAAATTTGCAAATACGATATTCACACTTTCCGAGTGGCAATTTTGCCCCTAAAATGTATTTCGAAGTGAAATATGTCTCTTAAGGAAAATAAGTTGCAAATACGATATTCACACTTTTTGAGTGGCAAATTCGCCCCTAATTTGTATTTGGATGTGAAATATGACTCTTAAGGAAAATAAATTGCAAATAGGATATTCACACTTTTTGAGTGGCAAATTTGCCCCTAAATGGTATTTCGAAGTGAAATATGACTCTTAAGGAAAATAAGTTGCAAATACAATATTCACACTATTTGAGTGGCAAATTCGCCCCTAATTTGTATTTAGATGTGAAATATGACTCTTAAGGAAAATAAATTGCAAATACGATATTCACACTTTTTAGTGGCAAATTTGCCCCTAATTTGTATTTGGATGTGAAATATGACTCTTAAGGAAAATAAATTGCAAATACGATATTCACTCTTTTTAGTGGCAAATTCGCCCCTAATTTGTATTTGGATGTGAAATATAACTCTTAAGGAAAATAAGTTGCAAATACGATATTCACACTTTTTGAGTGGCAAATTCGCCCCTAATTTGTATTTGGATGTGAAATATGACTCTTAAGGAAAATAAATTGCAAATACGATATTCACACTTTTTGAGTGGCAAATTTGCCCCTAATTTGTATTTCTAACTTAACTATGACTCTTAAGGAAAATAAGTTGCAAATACGATATTCACACTTTTTGAGTGGCAAATTTGCCCCTAATTTGTATTTCTAAGTAAAATATGACTCTTAAGGAAAATAAATTTGCAAATACGATATTCACACTTTCCGAGTGGCAATTTTGCCCCTAAAATGTATTTCGAAGTGAAATATGTCTCTTAAGGAAAATAAGTTGCAAATACGATATTCACACTTTTTGAGTGGCAAATTCGCCCCTAATTTGTATTTGGATGTGAAATATGACTCTTAAGGAAAATAAATTGCAAATAGGATATTCACACTTTTTGAGTGGCAAATTTGCCCCTAAATGGTATTTCGAAGTGAAATATGACTCTTAAGGAAAATAAGTTGCAAATACAATATTCACACTATTTGAGTGGCAAATTCGCCCCTAATTTGTATTTAGATGTGAAATATGACTCTTAAGGAAAATAAATTGCAAATACGATATTCACACTTTTTAGTGGCAAATTTGCCCCTAATTTGTATTTGGATGTGAAATATAACTCTTAAGGAAAATAAATTGCAAATACGATATTCACACTTTTTGAGTGGCAAATTTGCCCCTAATTTTTATTTCTAAGTGAAATATGACTCTTAAGGAAAATAAATTGCAAATACCATTTTCACACTTTTTAAGTGGCAAATTTGGCCCTAATTTATATTTGGATGTGAAATATGACTCTTTAGGAAAATAAATTGCAAATACGATATTCACACTTTTTGAGTGACATATTCGCCCCTAATTTGTATTTGGATGTGAAATATGACTCTTAAGGAAAATAAATTGCAAATATAATATTCACACTTTTTGAGTGGCAAATTTGCCCCTAATTTGTATTTCGAAGTGAAATATGACTCTTAAGGAAAATAAGTTGCAAATACGATATTCACACTTTTTGAGTGACATATTTGCCCTTAATTTGTATTTGGATGTGAAATATGACTCTTAAGGAAAATAAATTGCAAATACGATATTTACACTTTTTGAGTGGCAAATTTGCCCCTAATTTGTATTTGGATGTGAAATATGACTTTTAAGAAAAATAAATTGCAAATACGATATTCACACTTTTTGAGTGGCAAATTTGCCCCTAATTTGTATTTCGAAGTGAAATATGACTCTTGAGGAAAATAAGTTGTAAATACGATATTCACACTTTTTGAGTGGCAAATTTGCCCCTAATTTGTATTTCGAAGTGAAATATGACTCTTAAGGAAAATAAATTGCAAATACGATATTCACACTTTTTGAGTGGCAAATTTGCCCCTAATTTGTATTTGTATGTGAAATATGACTTTTAAGGAAAATAAGTTGCAAATACGATATTCACACTTTTTGAGTGACAAATTTGCCCCTAATTTGTATTTCTAACTTAACTATGACTCTTAAGGAAAATAAGTTGCAAATACGATATTCACACTTTTTGAGTGGCAAATTTGCCCCTAATTTGTATTTCTAAGTGAAATATGACTCTTAAGGAAAATAAATTTGCAAATACGATATTCACACTTTCCGAGTGGCAATTTTGCCCCTAAAATGTATTTCGAAGTGAAATATGTCTCTTAAGGAAAATAAGTTGCAAATACGATATTCACACTTTTTGAGTGGCAAATTCGCCCCTAATTTGTATTTGGATGTGAAATATGACTCTTAAGGAAAATAAATTGCAAATAGGATATTCACACTTTTTGAGTGGCAAATTTGCCCCTAAATGGTATTTCGAAGTGAAATATGACTCTTAAGGAAAATAAGTTGCAAATACAATATTCACACTATTTGAGTGGCAAATTCGCCCCTAATTTGTATTTAGATGTGAAATATGACTCTTAAGGAAAATAAATTGCAAATACGATATTCACACTTTTTAGTGGCAAATTTGCCCCTAATTTGTATTTGGATGTGAAATATGACTCTTAAGGAAAATAAATTGCAAATACGATATTCACTCTTTTTAGTGGCAAATTCGCCCCTAATTTGTATTTGGATGTGAAATATAACTCTTAAGGAAAATAAGTTGCAAATACGATATTCACACTTTTTGAGTGGCAAATTCGCCCCTAATTTGTATTTGGATGTGAAATATGACTCTTAAGGAAAATAAATTGCAAATACGATATTCACACTTTTTGAGTGGCAAATTTGCCCCTAATTTGTATTTCTAACTTAACTATGACTCTTAAGGAAAATAAGTTGCAAATACGATATTCACACTTTTTGAGTGGCAAATTTGCTCCTAATTTGTATTTCTAAGTAAAATATGACTCTTAAGGAAAATAAATTTGCAAATACGATATTCACACTTTCCGAGTGGCAATTTTGCCCCTAAAATGTATTTCGAAGTGAAATATGTCTCTTAAGGAAAATAAGTTGCAAATACGATATTCACACTTTTTGAGTGGCAAATTCGCCCCTAATTTGTATTTGGATGTGAAATATGACTCTTAAGGAAAATAAATTGCAAATAGGATATTCACACTTTTTGAGTGGCAAATTTGCCCCTAAATGGTATTTCGAAGTGAAATATGACTCTTAAGGAAAATAAGTTGCAAATACAATATTCACACTATTTGAGTGGCAAATTCGCCCCTAATTTGTATTTAGATGTGAAATATGACTCTTAAGGAAAATAAATTGCAAATACGATATTCACACTTTTTAGTGGCAAATTTGCCCCTAATTTGTATTTGGATGTGAAATATAACTCTTAAGGAAAATAAATTGCAAATACGATATTCACACTTTTTGAGTGGCAAATTTGCCCCTAATTTTTATTTCTAAGTGAAATATGACTCTTAAGGAAAATAAATTGCAAATACCATTTTCACACTTTTTAAGTGGCAAATTTGGCCCTAATTTATATTTGGATGTGAAATATGACTCTTTAGGAAAATAAATTGCAAATACGATATTCACACTTTTTGAGTGACATATTCGCCCCTAATTTGTATTTGGATGTGAAATATGACTCTTAAGGAAAATAAATTGCAAATATAATATTCACACTTTTTGAGTGGCAAATTTGCCCCTAATTTGTATTTCGAAGTGAAATATGACTCTTAAGGAAAATAAGTTGCAAATACGATATTCACACTATTTGAGTGGCAAATTCCCCCCTAATTTGTATTTAGATGTGAAATATGACTCTTAAGGAAAATAAATTGCAAATACGATATTCACTCTTTTTAGTGGCAAATTCGCCCCTAATTTGTATTTGGATGTGAAATATAACTCTTAAGGAAAATAAGTTGCAAATACGATATTCACACTTTTTGAGTGGCAAATTCGCCCCTAATTTGTATTTGGATGTGAAATATGACTCTTAAGGAAAATAAATTGCAAATACGATATTCACACTTTTTGAGTGGCAAATTTGCCCCTAATTTGTATTTCGAACTGAAATATGACTCTTAAGGAAAATAAGTTGCAAATACGATATTCACACTATTTGAGTGGCAAATTCGCCCATAATTTGTATTTAGATGTGAAATATGACTCTTAAGGAAAATAAGTTGCAAATACGATATTCACTCTTTTTAGTGGCAAATTTGCCCCTAATTTGTATTTGGATGTGAAATATAACTCTTAAGGAAAATAAGTTGCAAATACGATATTCACAATTTTTGAGCGGCAAATTTGCCCCTAATTTATATTTGGATGTCAAATATTACTCTTAAGGAAAATAAATTTGCGAATACGATATTCACACTTTTTGAGTGGCAAATTTGCCCCTAATTTGTATTTGTATGTGAAATATGACTGTTAAGGAAAATAAATTGCAAATACGATATTCACACTTTTTGAGTGGCAAATTTGCCCCTAATTTGTATTTCTAAGTGAATATGACGGTTAAGGAAAATAAATTGCAAATACGATATTCACACTTTTTGAGTGGCAAATTTGCCCCTAATATGTATTTCTAAGTGAAATATGACACTTAAGGAAAATAAGTTGCAAATACGATATTCACACTTTTTGAGTGGCAAATTTGCCCCTAATTTGTATTTCGAAGTGAAATATGACTCTTAAGGAAAATAAGTTGCAAATACGATATTCACACTTTTTGAGTGGCAAATTTGCCCCTAATTTGTATTTCGAAGTGAAATATGACTCTTAAGGAAAATTAATTTGCAAATACGATATTCACACTTTTTAGTGGCAAATTTGCCCCTAATTTGTATTTCTAACTTAACTATGACTCTTAAGGAAAATAAGTTGCAAATACGATATTCACACTTTTTGAGTGGCAAATTTGCCCCTAACTTGTATTTCTAAGTGAAATATGACTCTTAAGGAAAATAAATTTGCAAATACGATATTCACACTTTCCGAGTGGCAATTTTGCCCCTAAAATGTATTTCGAAGTGAAATATGTCTCTTAAGGAAAATAAGTTGCAAATACGATATTCACACTTTTTGAGTGGCAAATTCGCCCCTAATTTGTATTTGGATGTGAAATATGACTCTTAAGGAAAATAAATTGCAAATAGGATATTCACACTTTTTGAGTGGCAAATTTGCCCCTAAATGGTATTTCGAAGTGAAATATGACTCTTAAGGAAAATAAGTTGCAAATACAATATTCACACTATTTGAGTGGCAAATTCGCCCCTAATTTGTATTTAGATGTGAAATATGACTCTTAAGGAAAATAAATTGCAAATACGATATTCACACTTTTTAGTGGCAAATTTGCCCCTAATTTGTATTTGGATGTGAAATATAACTCTTAAGGAAAATAAATTGCAAATACGATATTCACACTTTTTGAGTGGCAAATTTGCCCCTAATTTTTATTTCTAAGTGAAATATGACTCTTAAGGAAAATAAATTGCAAATACCATTTTCACACTTTTTGAGTGGCAAATTTGGCCCTAATTTATATTTGGATGTGAAATATGACTCTTTAGGAAAATAAATTTGCAAATACGATATTCTCACTTTTTGAGTGGCAAATTTGCCCCTAATTTGTAGTTGTATGTGAAATATGACTGACAAGGAAAATAAATTGAAAATACGATATTCACACTTTTTGAGTGGCAAATTTTCCCCTAATTTGTATTTCGAAGTGAAATATGACTCTTTAGGAAAATAAGTTGCAAATACGATATTCACACTTTTTGAGTGGATGTGAAATATGACTCTTAAGAGAAATAAATAGCAAATACGATATTCACAATTTTTGAATGGCAAATTTGCCCATAATTTGTATTTGGATGTGAAATATGACTCTTAAGGAAAATAAATTTGCAAATAAGATATTTAAACTTTTTGAGTGGCAAATTTGCCCTTAATTTGTATTTGGATTTGAAATATGACTCTTAAGGAAAATAAATTTGCAAATACGATATTCACACTTTCCGAGTGGCAATTTTGCCCCTAAAATGTATTTCGAAGTGAAATATGTCTCTTAAGGAAAATAAGTTGCAAATACGATATTCACACTTTTTAAGTGGCAAATTTGCCCCTAATATGTATTTCTAAATGAAATATGACACTTAAGGAAAATAAGTTGCAAATACGATATTCACACTTTTTGAGTGACAAATTTGCCCTTAATTTGTATTTGGATGTGAAATATGACTCTTAAGGAAAATAAATTGCAAATACGATATTTACACTTTTTGAGTGGCAAATTTGCCCCTAATTTGTATTTGGATGTGAAATATGACTCTTAAGAAAAATAAATTGCAAATACGATATTCACACTTTTTGAGTGGCAAATTTGCCCCTAATTTGTATTTCGAAGTGAAATATGACTCTTGAGGAAAATAAGTTGTAAATACGATATTCACACTTTTTGAGTGGCAAATTTTCCCCTAATTTGTATTTCGAAGTGAAATATGACTCTTAAGGAAAATAAATTGCAAATACGATATTCACACTTTTTGAGTGGCAAATTTGCCCCTAATTTGTATTTCGAAGTGAAATATGACTCTTAAGGAAAATAAGTTGCAAATACGATATTCACACTTTTTGAGTGACATATTCGCCCCTAATTTGTATTTGGATGTGAAATATGACTCTTAAGGAAAATAAATTGCAAATATGATATTCACACTTTTTGAGTGGCAAATTTGCCCCTAATTTGTATTTCGAAGTGAAATATGACTCTTAAGGAAAATAAGTTGCAAATACGATATTCACACTATTTGAGTTGCAAATTCGCCCCTAATTTGTATTTAGAAGTGAAATATGACTCTTAAAGAAAATAAATTGCAAATACGATATTCACTCTTTTTAGTGGCAAATTTGCCCCTAATTTGTATTTGGATGTGAAATATAACTCTTAAGGAAAATAAATTTTAAATACGATATTCACACTTTTTGAACGGCAAATTTGCCCCTAATTTATATTTGGATGTCAAATATGGCTCTTAAGGAAAATAAATTTGCGAATACGATATTCACACTTTTTGAGTGGCAAATTTGCCCCTAATTTGTATTTGTATGTGAAATATGACTGTTAAGGAAAATAAATTGCAAATACGATATTCGCACTTTTTGAGTGGCAAATTTGCCCTTAATTTGTATTTATAAGTGAATATGACGGTTAAGGAAAATAAGTTGCAAATACGATATTCACAATTTTTGAGTGGCAAATTTGCCCCTAATTTTTATTTGGATGTGAAAATTGACTCTTAAGAAAAATAAATTTGCAAATACGATATTCAAACTTTTTGAGTGGCAAATTTGCCCCTAATTTGTATTTGTATGTGAAATATGACTTTTAAGGAAAATAAATTGCAAATACAGTATTCACAATTTTTGAGTGGCAAATTTGCCCCTAATTTGTATTTGAATGTGAAATATGACTCTTAAGGAAAATAAATTGCAAATACGATATTCACACATTTTAAGTGGCAAATTTGCCCCTAATATGTATTTCTAAGTGAAATATGACACTTAAGGAAAATAAGTTGCAAATACGATATTCACACTTTTTGAGTGGCAAATTTGCCCCTAATTTGTATTTCGAAGTGAAATATGACTCTTAAGGAAAATAAGTTGCAAATACGATATTCACACTATTTGAGTGGCAAATTCGCCCCTAATTTGTATTTAGATGTGAAATATGACTCTTAAGGAAAATAAATTGCAAATACGATATTCACTCTTTTTAGTGGCAAATTTGCCCCTAATTTGTATTTGGATGTGAAATATAACTCTTAAGGAAAATAAATTTTAAATACGATATTCACACTTTTTGAGCGGCAAATTTGCCCCTAATTTATATTTGGATGTCAAATATGACTCTTAAGGAAAATAAATTTGCGAATACGATATTCACACTTTTTGAGTGGCAAATTTGCCCCTAATTTGTATTTGTATGTGAAATATGACTGTTAAGGAAAATAAATTGCAAATACGATATTCGCACTTTTTGAGTGGCAAATTTGCCCCTAATTTGTATTTATAAGTGAATATGACGGTTAAGGAAAATAAGTTGCAAATACGATATTCACAATTTTTGAGTGGCAAATTTGCCCCTAATTTTTATTTCTAAGTGAAATATGACTCTTAAGGAAAATAAATTGCAAATACCATTTTCACACTTTTTAAGTGGCAAATTTGGCCCTAATTTATATTTGGATGTGAAATATGACTCTTTAGGAAAATAAATTGCAAATACGATATTCACACTTTTTGAGTGACATATTCGCCCCTAATTTGTATTTGGATGTGAAATATGACTCTTAAGGAAAATAAATTGCAAATATAATATTCACACTTTTTGAGTGGCAAATTTGCCCCTAATATGTATTTCTAAGTGAAATATGACACTTAAGGAAAATAAGTTGCAAATACGATATTCACACTTTTTGAGTGGCAAATTTGCCCCTAATTTGTATTTCGAAGTGAAATATGACTCTTAAGGAAAATTAATTTGCAAATACGATATTCACACTTTTTAGTGGCAAATTTGCCCCTAATTTGTATTTCTAACTGAACTATGACTCTTAAAGAAAATAAGTTGCAAATACGATATTCACACTTTTTGAGTGGCAAATTTGCCCCTAATTTGTATTTGGATGTGAAATACGACTCTTAAGGAAAATAAATTGCAAATACGATATTCAACTTTTTTGAGTGGCAAATTTGCCCCTAATTTGTATTTCGAACTGAAATATGACTCTTAAGGAAAATAAATTGCAAATACGATATTCACACTTTTTGAGCGACAAATTTGCCCCTAATTTGTATTTGGATGTGAAATATGACTCTTAAGAAAAATAAATTGCAAATACGATATTCACACTTTTTTAGTCGCAAATTTGCCCCTAATTTGTATTTGGATGTGAAATATGACTCTTAAGGAAAATAAATTGCAAATACGATATTCACAATTTTTGTGTGGTAAATTTGCCCCTAATTTTTATTTGGATGTGAAATATGACTCTTAAGGAAAATAAATTTGCAAATATGATATTCAAACTTTTTGTGTTGCAAATTTGCCCCTAATTTGTATTTGTATGTGAAATAAGACTCTTAAGGAAAATAAATTGTAAATACGATATTCACACTTTTTTGAATGCAAATTTGCCCCTAATTTGTATTTCGAAGTGAAATATGACTCTTGAAGAAAATAAGTTGTAAATACGATATTCACACTTTTTGAGTGGCAAATTTGCCCCTAATTTGTATATCTAAATGAAATATGACTCTTAAGGAAAATAAATTGCAAATACGATATTCACACTTTTTGAGTGGCAAATTTGCCCCTAATTTGTATTTCGAAGTGAAATATGACTCTTAAGGAAAATAAGTTGCAAATACGATATTCACACTTTTTGAGTGACAAATTTGCCCCTAATTTATATTTAGATGTGAAATATAACTCTTAAGGAAAATAAGTTGCAAATACGATATTCACACTTTTTGAGTGGCAAATTTGCCCCTAAAATGTATTTCGAAGTGAAATATGACTCTTAAGGAAAATAAGTTGCAAATACGATATTCACACTTTTTGAGTGGATGTGAAATATGACTCTTAAGAGAAATAAATAGCAAATACAATATTCACAATTTTTGAATGGCAAATTTGCCCCTAATTTGTATTTGGATGTGAAATATGACTCTTAAGGAAAATAAATTTGCAAATAAGATATTTAAACTTTTTGAGTGACAAATTTGCCCTTAATTTGTATTTGGATTTGAAATATGACTCTTAAGGAAAATAAATTGCAAATACGATATTCACAATTTTTGAGTGGCAAATTTGTCCCTAATTTGTATTTGGATGTGAAATTTGACTCTTAAGCAAAATAAATTGCAAATACGATATTCACACTTTTTAAGTGGCAAATTTGCCCCTAATATGTATTTCTAAATGAAATATGACACTTAAGGAAAATAAGTTGCAAATACGATATTCACACTTTTTGAGTGACATATTTGCCCTTAATTTGTATTTGGATGTGAAATATGACTCTTAAGGAAAATAAATTGCAAATACGATATTTACACTTTTTGAGTGGCAAATTTGCCCCTAATTTGTATTTGGATGTGAAATATGACTCTTAAGAAAAATAAATTGCAAATACGATATTCACACTTTTTGAGTGGCAAATTTGCCCCTAATTTGTATTTCGAAGTGAAATATGACTCTTGAGGAAAATAAGTTGCAAATACGATATTCACACTTTTTGAGTGGCAAATTTGCCCCTAATTTGTATTTCGAAGTGAAATATGACTCTTAAGGAAAATAAATTGCAAATACGATATTCACACTTTTTGAGTGGCAAATTTGCCCCTAATTTGTATTTCGAAGTGAAATATGACTCTTAAGGAAAATAAGTTGCAAATACGATATTCACACTTTTTGAGTGGCATATTCGCCCCTAATTTGTATTTGGATGTGAAATATGACTTTTAAGGAAAATAAGTTGCAAATACGATATTCACACTTTTTGAGTGACATATTCGCCCCTAATTTGTATTTCGAAGTGAAATATGACTCTTAAGGAAAATAAGTTGCAAATACGATATTCACACTATTTGAGTGGCAAATTCGCCCCTAATTTGTATTTAGATGTGAAATATGACTCTTAAGGAAAATAAATTGCAAATACGATATTCACTCTTTTTAGTGGCAAATTTGCCCCTAATTTGTATTTGGATGTGAAATATAACTCTTAAGGAAAATAAATTTTAAATACGATATTCACACTTTTTGAACGGCAAATTTGCCCCTAATTTATATTTGGATGTCAAATATGACTCTTAAGGAAAATAAATTTGCGAATACGATATTCACACTTTTTGAGTGGCAAATTTGCCCCAAATTTGTATTTGTATGTGAAATATGACTGTTAAGGAAAATAAATTACAAATACGATATTCGCACTTTTTGAGTGGCAAATTTGCCCATAATTTGTATTTATAAGTGAATATGACGGTTAAGGAAAATAAGTTGCAAATACGATATTCACAATTTTTGAGTGGCAAATTTGCCCCTAATTTTTATTTGGATGTGAAATATGACTCTTAAGAAAAATAAATTTGCAAATACGATATTCAAACTTTTTGAGTGGCAAATTTGCCCCTAATTTGTATTTGTATGTGAAATATGACTTTTAAGGAAAATAAATTGCAAATACAATATTCACAATTTTTGAGTGGCAAATTTGCCCCTAATTTGTATTTCGAAGTGAAATATGACTCTTAAGGAAAATAAGTTGCAAATACGATATTCACACTTTTTGAGTGGCAAATTTGCCCCTAATTTGTATTTCGAAGTGAAATATGACTCTTAAGGAAAATTAATTTGCAAATACGATATTCACACTTTTTAGTGGCAAATTTGCCACTAATTTGTATTTCTAACTTAACTATGACTCTTAAGGAAAATAAGTTGCAAATACGATATTCACACTTTTTGAGTGGCAAATTTGCCCCTAATTTGTATTTCTAAGTGAAATATGACTCTTAAGGAAAATAAATTTGCAAATACGATATTCACACTTTCCGAGTGGCAATTTTGCCCCTAAAATGTATTTCGAAGTGAAATATGTCTCTTAAGGAAAATAAGTTGCAAATACGATATTCACACTTTTTGAGTGGCAAATTCGCCCCTAATTTGTATTTGGATGTGAAATATGACTCTTAAGGAAAATAAATTGCAAATAGGATATTCACACTTTTTGAGTGGCAAATTTGCCCCTAAATGGTATTTCGAAGTGAAATATGACTCTTAAGGAAAATAAGTTGCAAATACAATATTCACACTATTTGAGTGGCAAATTCGCCCCTAATTTGTATTTAGATGTGAAATATGACTCTTAAGGAAAATAAATTGCAAATACGATATTCACACTTTTTAGTGGCAAATTTGCCCCTAATTTGTATTTGGATGTGAAATATGACTCTTAAGGAAAATAAATTGCAAATACGATATTCACTCTTTTTAGTGGCAAATTCGCCCCTAATTTGTATTTGGATGTGAAATATAACTCTTAAGGAAAATAAGTTGCAAATACGATATTCACACTTTTTGAGTGGCAAATTCGCCCCTAATTTGTATTTGGATGTGAAATATGACTCTTAAGGAAAATAAATTGCAAATACGATATTCACACTTTTTGAGTGGCAAATTTGCCCCTAATTTGTATTTCTAACTTAACTATGACTCTTAAGGAAAATAAGTTGCAAATACGATATTCACACTTTTTGAGTGGCAAATTTGCCCCTAATTTTTATTTCTAAGTAAAATATGACTCTTAAGGAAAATAAATTTGCAAATACGATATTCACACTTTCCGAGTGGCAATTTTGCCCCTAAAATGTATTTCGAAGTGAAATATGTCTCTTAAGGAAAATAAGTTGCAAATACGATATTCACACTTTTTGAGTGGCAAATTCGCCCCTAATTTGTATTTGGATGTGAAATATGACTCTTAAGGAAAATAAATTGCAAATAGGATATTCACACTTTTTGAGTGGCAAATTTGCCCCTAAATGGTATTTCGAAGTGAAATATGACTCTTAAGGAAAATAAGTTGCAAATACAATATTCACACTATTTGAGTGGCAAATTCGCCCCTAATTTGTATTTAGATGTGAAATATGACTCTTAAGGAAAATAAATTGCAAATACGATATTCACACTTTTTAGTGGCAAATTTGCCCCTAATTTGTATTTGGATGTGAAATATAACTCTTAAGGAAAATAAATTGCAAATACGATATTCACACTTTTTGAGTGGCAAATTTGCCCCTAATTTTTATTTCTAAGTGAAATATGACTCTTAAGGAAAATAAATTGCAAATACCATTTTCACACTTTTTAAGTGGCAAATTTGGCCCTAATTTATATTTGGATGTGAAATATGACTCTTTAGGAAAATAAATTGCAAATACGATATTCACACTTTTTGAGTGACATATTCGCCCCTAATTTGTATTTGGATGTGAAATATGACTCTTAAGGAAAATAAATTGCAAATATAATATTCACACTTTTTGAGTGGCAAATTTGCCCCTAATTTGTATTTCGAAGTGAAATATGACTCTTAAGGAAAATAAGTTGCAAATACGATATTCACACTATTTGGGTGGCAAATTCGCCCCTAATTTGTATTTAGATGTGAAATATGACTCTTAAGGAAAATAAATTGCAAATACGATATTCACTCTTTTTAGTGGCAAATTCGCCCCTAATTTGTATTTGGATGTGAAATATAACTCTTAAGGAAAATAAGTTGCAAATACGATATTCACACTTTTTGAGTGGCAAATTCGCCCCTAATTTGTATTTGGATGTGAAATATGACTCTTAAGGAAAATAAATTGCAAATACGATATTCACACTTTTTGAGTGGCAAATTTACCCCTAATTTGTATTTCGAACTGAAATATGACTCTTAAGGAAAATAAGTTGCAAATACGATATTCACACTATTTGAGTGGCAAATTCGCCCATAATTTGTATTTAGATGTGAAATATGACTCTTAAGGAAAATAAGTTGCAAATACGATATTCACTCTTTTTAGTGGCAAATTTGCCCCTAATTTGTATTTGGATGTGAAATATAACTCTTAAGGAAAATAAGTTGCAAATACGATATTCACAATTTTTGAGCGGCAAATTTGCCCCTAATTTATATTTGGATGTCAAATATTACTCTTAAGGAAAATAAATTTGCGAATACGATATTCACACTTTTTGAGTGGCAAATTTGCCCCTAATTTGTATTTGTATGTGAAATATGACTGTTAAGGAAAATAAATTGCAAATACGATATTCACACTTTTTGAGTGGCAAATTTGCCCCTAATTTGTATTTCTAAGTGAATATGACGGTTAAGGAAAATAAATTGCAAATACGATATTCACACTTTTTGAGTGGCAAATTTGCCCCTAATATGTATTTCTAAGTGAAATATGACACTTAAGGAAAATAAGTTGCAAATACGATATTCACACTTTTTGAGTGGCAAATTTGCCCCTAATTTGTATTTCGAAGTGAAATATGACTCTTAAGGAAAATAAGTTGCAAATACGATATTCACACTTTTTGAGTGGCAAATTTGCCCCTAATTTGTATTTCGAAGTGAAATATGACTCTTAAGGAAAATTAATTTGCAAATACGATATTCACACTTTTTAGTGGCAAATTTGCCCCTAATTTGTATTTCTAACTTAACTATGACTCTTAAGGAAAATAAGTTGCAAATACGATATTCACACTTTTTGAGTGGCAAATTTGCCCCTAATTTGTATTTCTAAGTGAAATATGACTCTTAAGGAAAATAAATTTGCAAATACGATATTCACACTTTCCGAGTGGCAATTTTGCCCCTAAAATGTATTTCGAAGTGAAATATGTCTCTTAAGGAAAATAAGTTGCAAATACGATATTCACACTTTTTGAGTGGCAAATTCGCCCCTAATTTGTATTTGGATGTGAAATATGACTCTTAAGGAAAATAAATTGCAAATAGGATATTCACACTTTTTGAGTGGCAAATTTGCCCCTAAATGGTATTTCGAAGTGAAATATGACTCTTAAGGAAAATAAGTTGCAAATACAATATTCACACTATTTGAGTGGCAAATTCGCCCCTAATTTGTATTTAGATGTGAAATATGACTCTTAAGGAAAATAAATTGCAAATACGATATTCACACTTTTTAGTGGCAAATTTGCCCCTAATTTGTATTTGGATGTGAAATATAACTCTTAAGGAAAATAAATTGCAAATACGATATTCACACTTTTTGAGTGGCAAATTTGCCCCTAATTTTTATTTCTAAGTGAAATATGACTCTTAAGGAAAATAAATTGCAAATACCATTTTCACACTTTTTGAGTGGCAAATTTGGCCCTAATTTATATTTGGATGTGAAATATGACTCTTTAGGAAAATAAATTTGCAAATACGATATTCTCACTTTTTGAGTGGCAAATTTGCCCCTAATTTGTAGTTGTATGTGAAATATGACTGTCAAGGAAAATAAATTGAAAATACGATATTCACACTTTTTGAGTGGCAAATTTTCCCCTAATTTGTATTTCGAAGTGAAATATGACTCTTTAGGAAAATAAGTTGCAAATACGATATTCACACTTTTTGAGTGGATGTGAAATATGACCCTTAAGAGAAATAAATAGCAAATACGATATTCACAATTTTTGAATGGCAAATTTGCCCATAATTTGTATTTGGATGTGAAATATGACTCTTAAGGAAAATAAATTTGCAAATAAGATATTTAAACTTTTTGAGTGGCAAATTTCCCCTAATTTGTATTTCGAAGTGAAATATGACTCTTAAGGAAAATAAGTTGCAAATACGATATTCACACTATTTGAGTGGCAAATTCGCCCCTAATTTGTATTTAGATGTGAAATATGACTCTTAAGGAAAATAAATTGCAAATACGATATTCACTCTTTTTAGTGGCAAATTTGCCCCTAATTTGTATTTGGATGTGAAATATAACTCTTAAGGAAAATAAATTTTAAATACGATATTTACACTTTTTGAGCGGCAAATTTGCCCCTAATTTATATTTGGATGTCAAATATGACTCTTAAGGAAAATAAATTTGCGAATACGATATTCACACTTTTTGAGTGGCAAATTTGCCCCTAATTTGTATTTGTATGTGAAATATGACTGTTAAGGAAAATAAATTGCAAATACGATATTCGCACTTTTTGAGTGGCAAATTTGCCCCTAATTTGTATTTATAAGTGAATATGACGGTTAAGGAAAATAAGTTGCAAATACGATATTCACAATTTTTGAGTGGCAAATTTGCCCCTAATTTTTATTTCTAAGTGAAATATGACTCTTAAGGAAAATAAATTGCAAATACCATTTTCACACTTTTTAAGTGGCAAATTTGGCCCTAATTTATATTTGGATGTGAAATATGACTCTTTAGGAAAATAAATTGCAAATACGATATTCACACTTTTTGAGTGACATATTAGCCCTAATTTGTATTTGGATGTGAAATATGACTCTTAAGGAAAATAAATTGCAAATATAATATTCACACTTTTTGAGTGGCAAATTTGCCCCTAATATGTATTTCTAAGTGAAATATGACACTTAAGGAAAATAAGTTGCAAATACGATATTCACACTTTTTGAGTGGCAAATTTGCCCCTAATTTGTATTTCGAAGTGAAATATGACTCTTAAGGAAAATTAATTTGCAAATACGATATTCACACTTTTTAGTGGCAAATTTGCCCCTAATTTGTATTTCTAACTGAACTATGACTCTTAAAGAAAATAAGTTGCAAATACGATATTCACACTTTTTGAGTGGCAAATTCGCCCCTAATTTGTATTTGGATGTGAAATACGACTCTTAAGGAAAATAAATTGCAAATACGATATTCAACTTTTTTGAGTGGCAAATTTGCCCCTAATTTGTATTTCGAACTGAAATATGACTCTTAAGGAAAATAAATTGCAAATACGATATTCACACTTTTTGAGCGACAAATTTGCCCCTAATTTGTATTTGGATGTGAAATATGACTCTTAAGAAAAATAAATTGCAAATACGATATTCACACTTTTTTAGTCGCAAATTTGCCCCTAATTTGTATTTGGATGTGAAATATGACTCTTAAGGAAAATAAATTGCAAATACGATATTCACAATTTTTGTGTGGTAAATTTGCCCCTAATTTTTATTTGGATGTGAAATATGACTCTTAAGGAAAATAAATTTGCAAATACGATATTCAAACTTTTTGAGTTGCAAATTTGCCGCTAATTTGTATTTGTATGTGAAATAAGACTCTTAAGGAAAATAAATTGTAAATACGATATTCACACTTTTTTGAGTGCAAATTTGCCCCTAATTTGTATTTCGAAGTGAAATAAGACTCTTGAAGAAAATAAGTTGTAAATACGATATTCACACTTTTTGAGTGGCAAATTTGCCCCTAATTTGTATATCTAAATGAAATATGACTCTTAAGAAAAATAAATTGCAAATACGATATTCACACTTTTTGAGTGGCAAATTTGCCCCTAATTTGTATTTCGAAGTGAAATATGACACTTAAGAAAAATAAGTTGCAAATACGATATTCACACTTTTTGAGTGACAAATTTGCCCCTAATTTATATTTAGATGTGAAATATAACTCTTAAGGAAAATAAGTTGCAAATACGATATTCACACTTTTTGAGTGGCAAATTTGCCCCTAAAATGTATTTCGAAGTGAAATATGACTCTTAAGGAAAATAAGTTGCAAATACGATATTCACACTTTTTGAGTGGATGTGAAATATGACTCTTAAGAGAAATAAATAGCAAATACAATATTCACAATTTTTGAATGGCAAATTTGCCCCTAATTTGTATTTGGATGTGAAATATGACTCTTAAGGAAAATAAATTTGCAAATAAGATATTTAAACTTTTTGAGTGGCAAATTTGCCCTTAATTTGTATTTGGATTTGAAATATGACTCTTAAGGAAAATAAATTGCAAATACGATATTCACAATTTTTGAGTGGCAAATTTGTCCCTAATTTGTATTTGGATGTGAAATTTGACTCTTAAGCAAAATAAATTGCAAATACGATATTCACACTTTTTAAGTGGCAAATTTGCCCCTAATATGTATTTCTAAATGAAATATGACACTTAAGGAAAATAAGTTGCAAATACGATATTTACACTTTTTGAGTGACATATTTGCCCTTAATTTGTATTTGGATGTGAAATATGACTCTTAAGGAAAATAAATTGCAAATACGATATTCACAATTTTTGAGTGGCAAATTTGTCCCTAATTTGTATTTGGATGTGAAATTTGACTCTTAAGCAAAATAAATTGCAAATACGATATTCACACTTTTTAAGTGGCAAATTTGCCCCTAATATGTATTTCTAAATGAAATATGACTCTTAAGGAAAATAAATTGCAAATACGATATTCACAATTTTTGAGTGGCAAATTTGTCCCTAATTTGTATTTGGATGTGAAATTTGACTCTTAAGCAAAATAAATTGCAAATACGATATTCACACTTTTTAAGTGGCAAATTTGCCCCTAATATGTATTTCTAAGTGAAATATGACACTTAAGGAAAATAAGTTGCAAATACGATATTCACACTTTTTGAGTGGCAAATTTGCCCCTAATTTGTATTTCGAAGTGAAATATGACTCTTAAGGAAAATAAGTTGCAAATACGATATTCACACTTTTTGAGTGGCAAATTTGCCCCTAATTTGTATTTCGAAGTGAAATATGACTCTTAAGGAAAATTAATTTGCAAATACGATATTCACACTTTTTAGTGGCAAATTTGCCCCTAATTTGTATTTCTAACTTAACTATGACTCTTAAGGAAAATAAGTTGCAAATACGATATTCACACTTTTTGAGTGGCAAATTTGCCCCTAATTTGTATTTCTAAGTGAAATATGACTCTTAAGGAAAATAAATTTGCAAATACGATATTCACACTTTCCGAGTGGCAATTTTGCCCCTAAAATGTATTTCGAAGTGAAATATGTCTCTTAAGGAAAATAAGTTGCAAATACGATATTCACACTTTTTGAGTGGCAAATTCGCCCCTAATTTGTATTTGGATGTGAAATATGACTCTTAAGGAAAATAAATTGCAAATAGGATATTCACACTTTTTGAGTGGCAAATTTGCCCCTAAATGGTATTTCGAAGTGAAATATGACTCTTAAGGAAAATAAGTTGCAAATACAATATTCACACTATTTGAGTGGCAAATTCGCCCCTAATTTGTATTTAGATGTGAAATATGACTCTTAAGGAAAATAAATTGCAAATACGATATTCACACTTTTTAGTGGCAAATTTGCCCCTAATTTGTATTTGGATGTGAAATATAACTCTTAAGGAAAATAAATTGCAAATACGATATTCACACTTTTTGAGTGGCAAATTTGCCCCTAATTTTTATTTCTAAGTGAAATATGACTCTTAAGGAAAATAAATTGCAAATACCATTTTCACACTTTTTGAGTGGCAAATTTGGCCCTAATTTATATTTGGATGTGAAATATGACTCTTTAGGAAAATAAATTTGCAAATACGATATTCTCACTTTTTGAGTGGCAAATTTGCCCCTAATTTGTAGTTGTATGTGAAATATGACTGTCAAGGAAAATAAATTGAAAATACGATATTCACACTTTTTGAGTGGCAAATTTTCCCCTAATTTGTATTTCGAAGTGAAATATGACTCTTTAGGAAAATAAGTTGCAAATACGATATTCACACTTTTTGAGTGGATGTGAAATATGACCCTTAAGAGAAATAAATAGCAAATACGATATTCACAATTTTTGAATGGCAAATTTGCCCATAATTTGTATTTGGATGTGAAATATGACTCTTAAGGAAAATAAATTTGCAAATAAGATATTTAAACTTTTTGAGTGGCAAATTTCCCCTAATTTGTATTTCGAAGTGAAATATGACCCTTAAGGAAAATAAGTTGCAAATACGATATTCACACTATTTGAGTGGCAAATTCGCCCCTAATTTGTATTTAGATGTGAAATATGACTCTTAAGGAAAATAAATTGCAAATACGATATTCACTCTTTTTAGTGGCAAATTTGCCCCTAATTTGTATTTGGATGTGAAATATAACTCTTAAGGAAAATAAATTTTAAATACGATATTTACACTTTTTGAGCGGCAAATTTGCCCCTAATTTATATTTGGATGTCAAATATGACTCTTAAGGAAAATAAATTTGCGAATACGATATTCACACTTTTTGAGTGGCAAATTTGCCCCTAATTTGTATTTGTATGTGAAATATGACTGTTAAGGAAAATAAATTGCAAATACGATATTCGCACTTTTTGAGTGGCAAATTTGCCCCTAATTTGTATTTATAAGTGAATATGACGGTTAAGGAAAATAAGTTGCAAATACGATATTCACAATTTTTGAGTGGCAAATTTGCCCCTAATTTTTATTTCTAAGTGAAATATGACTCTTAAGGAAAATAAATTGCAAATACCATTTTCACACTTTTTAAGTGGCAAATTTGGCCCTAATTTATATTTGGATGTGAAATATGACTCTTTAGGAAAATAAATTGCAAATACGATATTCACACTTTTTGAGTGACATATTCGCCCTAATTTGTATTTGGATGTGAAATATGACTCTTAAGGAAAATAAATTGCAAATATAATATTCACACTTTTTGAGTGGCAAATTTGCCCCTAATATGTATTTCTAAGTGAAATATGACACTTAAGGAAAATAAGTTGCAAATACGATATTCACACTTTTTGAGTGGCAAATTTGCCCCTAATTTGTATTTCGAAGTGAAATATGACTCTTAAGGAAAATTAATTTGCAAATACGATATTCACACTTTTTAGTGGCAAATTTGCCCCTAATTTGTATTTCTAACTGAACTATGACTCTTAAAGAAAATAAGTTGCAAATACGATATTCACACTTTTTGAGTGGCAAATTTGCCCCTAATTTGTATTTGGATGTGAAATACGACTCTTAAGGAAAATAAATTGCAAATACGATATTCAACTTTTTTGAGTGGCAAATTTGCCCCTAATTTGTATTTCGAACTGAAATATGACTCTTAAGGAAAATAAATTGCAAATACGATATTCACACTTTTTGAGCGACAAATTTGCCCCTAATTTGTATTTGGATGTGAAATATGACTCTTAAGAAAAATAAATTGCAAATACGATATTCACACTTTTTTAGTCGCAAATTTGCCCCTAATTTGTATTTGGATGTGAAATATGACTCTTAAGGAAAATAAATTGCAAATACGATATTCACAATTTTTGTGTGGTAAATTTGCCCCTAATTTTTATTTGGATGTGAAATATGACTCTTAAGGAAAATAAATTTGCAAATACGATATTCAAACTTTTTGAGTTGCAAATTTGCCGCTAATTTGTATTTGTATGTGAAATAAGACTCTTAAGGAAAATAAATTGTAAATACGATATTCACACTTTTTTGAGTGCAAATTTGCCCCTAATTTGTATTTCGAAGTGAAATAAGACTCTTGAAGAAAATAAGTTGTAAATACGATATTCACACTTTTTGAGTGGCAAATTTGCCCCTAATTTGTATATCTAAATGAAATATGACTCTTAAGAAAAATAAATTGCAAATACGATATTCACACTTTTTGAGTGGCAAATTTGCCCCTAATTTGTATTTCGAAGTGAAATATGACACTTAAAGAAAATAAGTTGCAAATACGATATTCACACTTTTTGAGTGACAAATTTGCCCCTAATTTATATTTAGATGTGAAATATAACTCTTAAGGAAAATAAGTTGCAAATACGATATTCACACTTTTTGAGTGGCAAATTTGCCCCTAAAATGTATTTCGAAGTGAAATATGACTCTTAAGGAAAATAAGTTGCAAATACGATATTCACACTTTTTGAGTGGATGTGAAATATGACTCTTAAGAGAAATAAATAGCAAATACAATATTCACAATTTTTGAATGGCAAATTTGCCCCTAATTTGTATTTGGATGTGAAATATGACTCTTAAGGAAAATAAATTTGCAAATAAGATATTTAAACTTTTTGAGTGGCAAATTTGCCCTTAATTTGTATTTGGATTTGAAATATGACTCTTAAGGAAAATAAATTGCAAATACGATATTCACAATTTTTGAGTGGCAAATTTGTCCCTAATTTGTATTTGGATGTGAAATTTGACTCTTAAGCAAAATAAATTGCAAATACGATATTCACACTTTTTAAGTGGCAAATTTGCCCCTAATATGTATTTCTAAATGAAATATGACACTTAAGGAAAATAAGTTGCAAATACGATATTCACACTTTTTGAGTGACATATTTGCCCTTAATTTGTATTTGGATGTGAAATATGACTCTTAAGGAAAATAAATTGCAAATACGATATTTACACTTTTTGAGTGGCAAATTTGCCCCTAATTTGTATTTGGATGTGAAATATGACTCTTAAGAAAAATAAATTGCAAATACGATATTCACACTTTTTGAGTGGCAAATTTGCCCCTAATTTGTATTTCGAAGTGAAATATGACTCTTGAGGAAAATAAGTTGTAAATACGATATTCACACTTTTTGAGTGGCAAATTTGCCCCTAATTTGTATTTCGAAGTGAAATATGACTCTTAAGGAAAATAAATTGCAAATACGATATTCACACTTTTTGAGTGAGAAATTTGCCCCTAATTTGTATTTCGAAGTGAAATATGACTCTTAAGGAAAATAAGTTGCAAATACGATATTCACACTTTTTGAGTGACATATTCGCCCCTAATTTGTATTTGGATGTGAAATATGACTCTTAAGGAAAATAAATTGCAAATACGATATTCACACTTTTTGAGTGGCAAATTTGCCCCTAATTTGTATTTCGAAGTGAAATATGACTCTTAAGGAAAATAAGTTGCAAATACGATATTCACACTATTTGAGTGGCAAATTCGCCCCTAATTTGTATTTAGATGTGAAATATGACTCTTAAGGAAAATAAATTGCAAATACGATATTCACTCTTTTTAGTGGCAAATTTGCCCCTAATTTGTATTTGGATGTAAAATATAACTCTTAAGGAAAATAAATTTTAAATACGATATTCACACTTTTTGAACGGCAAATTTGCCCCTAATTTATATTTGGATGTCAAATATGACTCTTAAGGAAAATAAATTTGCGAATACGATATTCACACTTTTTGAGTGGCAAATTTGCCCCTAATTTGTATTTGTATGTGAAATATGACTGTTAAGGAAAATAAATTACAAATACGATATTCGCACTTTTTGAGTGGCAAATTTGCCCCTAATTTGTATTTATAAGTGAATATGACGGTTAAGGAAAATAAGTTGCAAATACGATATTCACAATTTTTGAGTGGCAAATTTGCCCCTAATTTTTATTTGGATGTGAAATATGACTCTTAAGAAAAATAAATTTGCAAATACGATATTCAAACTTTTTGAGTGGCAAATTTGCCCCTAATTTGTATTTGTATGTGAAATATGACTTTTAAGGAAAATAAATTGCAAATACGAAATTCAAACTTTTTGAGTAAAAAATTTTCCCCTAATTCGTATTTGGATGTGAAATATGACTCTTAAGGAAAATAAATTGCAAATACGATATTCACACATTTTAAGTGGCAAATTTGCCCCTAATATGTATTTCTAAGTGAAATATGACACTTAAGGAAAATAAGTTGCAAATACGATATTCACACTTTTTGAGTGGCAAATTTGCCCCTAATTTGTATTTCGAAGTGAAATATGACTCTTAAGGAAAATAAGTTGCAAATACGATATTCACACTATTTGAGTGGCAAATTCGCCCCTAATTTGTATTTAGATGTGAAATATGACTCTTAAGGAAAATAAATTGCAAATACGATATTCACTCTTTTTAGTGGCAAATTTGCCCCTAATTTGTATTTGGATGTGAAAGATAACTCTTAAGGAAAATAAATTGCAAATACGATATTTACACTTTTTGAGTGGCAAATTTGCCCCTAATTTGTATTTGGATGTGAAATATGACTCTTAAGAAAAATAAATTGCAAATACGATATTCACACTTTTTGAGTGGCAAATTTGCCCCTAATTTGTATTTCGAAGTGAAATATGACTCTTGAGGAAAATAAGTTGTAAATACGATATTCACACTTTTTGAGTGGCAAATTTGCCCCTAATTTGTATTTCGAAGTGAAATATGACTCTTAAGGAAAATAAATTGCAAATACGATATTCACACTTTTTGAGTGGCAAATTTGCCCCTAATTTGTATTTCGAAGTGAAATATGACTCTTAAGGAAAATAAGTTGCAAATACGATATTCACACTTTTTGAGTGACATATTCGCCCCTAATTTGTATTTGGATGTGAAATATGACTCTTAAGGAAAATAAATTGCAAATACGATATTCACACTTTTTGAGTGGCAAATTTGCCCCTAATTTGTATTTCGAAGTGAAATATGACTCTTAAGGAAAATAAGTTGCAAATACGATATTCACACTATTTGAGTGGCAAATTCGCCCCTAATTTGTATTTAGATGTGAAATATGACTCTTAAGGAAAATAAATTGCAAATACGATATTCACCCTTTTTAGTGGCAAATTTGCCCCTAATTTGTATTTGGATGTGAAATATAACTCTTAAGGAAAATAAATTTTAAATACGATATTAACACTTTTTGAACGGCAAATTTGCCCCTAATTTATATTTGGATGTCAAATATGACTCTTAAGGAAAATAAATTTGCGAATACGATATTCACACTTTTTGAGTGGCAAATTTGCCCCTAATTTGTATTTATATGTGAAATATGACTGTTAAGGAAAATAAATTGCAAATACGATATTCACACTTTTTGAGTGGCAAATTTGTCCCTAATTTGTGTTTATAAGTGAATATGACGGTTAAGGAAAATAAGTTGCAAATACGATATTCACAATTTTTGAGTGGCAAATTTGCCCCTAATTTTTATTTGGATGTGAAATATGACTCTTAAGAAAAATAAATTTGCAAATACGATATTCAAACTTTTTGAGTGGCAAATTTGCCCCTAATTTGTATTTGTATGTGAAATATGACCTTTAAGGAAAATAAATTGCAAATACAATATTCACAATTTTTGAGTGGCAAATTTGCCCCTAATTTGTATTTGAATGTGAAATATGACTCTTAAGGAAAATAAATTGCAAATACGATATTCACACATTTTAAGTGGCAAATTTGCCCCTAATATGTATTTCTAAGTGAAATATGACACTTAAGGAAAATAAGTTGCAAATACGATATTCACACTTTTTGAGTGGCAAATTTGCCCCTAATTTGTATTTCGAAGTGAAATATGACTCTTAAGGAAAATAAGTTGCAAATACGATATTCACACTATTTGAGTGGCAAATTCGCCCCTAATTTGTATTTAGATGTGAAATATGACTCTTAAGGAAAATAAATTGCAAATACGATATTCACTCTTTTTAGTGGCAAATTTGCCCCTAATTTGTATTTGGATGTGAAATATAACTCTTAAGGAAAATAAATTTTAAATACGATATTCACACTTTTTGAGCGGCAAATTTTCCCCTAATTTATATTTGGATGTCAAATATGACTCTTAAGGAAAATAAATTTGCGAATACGATATTCACACTTTTTGAGTGGCAAATTTGCCCCTAATTTGTATTTGTATGTGAAATATGACTGTTAAGGAAAATAAATTGCAAATACGATATTCGCACTTTTTGAGTGGCAAATTTGCCCCTAATTTGTATTTATAAGTGAATATGACGGTTAAGGAAAATAAGTTGCAAATACGATATTCACAATTTTTGAGTGGCAAATTTGCCCCTAATTTTTATTTGGATGTGAAATATGACTCTTAAGAAAAATAAATTTGCAAATACGATATTCAAACTTTTTGAGTGGCAAATTTGCCCCTAATTTGTATTTGTATGTGAAATATGACTTTTAAGGAAAATAAATTGCAAATACAGTATTCACAATTTTTGAGTGGCAAATTTGCCCCTAATTAGTATTTGAATGTGAAATATGACTTTTAAGGAAAATAAATTGCAAATACGATATTCACACATTTTAAGTGGCAAATTTGCCCCTAATATGTATTTCTAAGTGAAATATGACACTTAAGGAAAATAAGTTGCAAATACGATATTCACACTTTTTGAGTGGCAAATTTGCCCCTAATTTGTATTTCGAAGTGAAATATGACTCTTAAGGAAAATTAATTTGCAAATACGATATTCACACTTTTTAGTGGCAAATTTGCCCCTAATTTGTATTTCTAACTGAACTATGACTCTTAAAGAAAATAAGTTGCAAATATGATATTCACACTTTTTAAGTGGCAAATTTGCCCCTAATTTGTATTTGGATGTGAAATACGACTCTTAAGGAAAATAAATTGCAAATACGCTATTCAACTTTTTTGAGTGGCAAATTTGCCCGTAATTTGTATTTGGATGTGAAATACGACTCTTAAGGAAAATAAATTGCAAATACGATATTCACACTTTTTGAGCTACAAATTTGCCCCTAATTTGTATTTGGATGTGAAATATGACTCTTAAGAAAAATAAATTGCAAATACGATATTCACACTTTTTTAGTGGCAAATTTGCCCCTAATTTGTATTTGGATGTGAAATATGACTCTTAAGGAAAATAAATTGCAAATACGATATTCACAATTTTTGTGTGGTAAATTTGCCCCTAATTTTTATTTGGATGTGAAATATGACTCTTAAGGAAAATAAATTTGCAAATACGATATTCAAACTTTTTGAGTTGCAAATTTGCCCCTAATTTTATTTGTATGTGAAATAAGACTCTTAAGGAAAATAAATTGTAAATACGATATTCACACTTTTTTCAGTGTAAATTTGCCCCTAATTTGTATTTCGAAGTGAAATATGACTCTTGAAGAAAATAAGTTGTAAATATGATATTCACACTTTTTGAGTGGCAAATTTGCCCCTAATTTGTATTTCTAAATGAAATATGACTCTTAAGGAAAATAAATTGCAAATACGATATTCACACTTTTTGAGTGGCAAATTTGCCCCTAATTTGTATTTCGAAGTGAAATATGACTCTTAAGGAAAATAAGTTGCAAATACGATATTCACACTTTTTGAGTGACAAATTTGCCCCTAATTTATATTTAGATGTGAAATATAACTCTTAAGGAAAATAAGTTGCAAATACGATATTCACACTTTTTGAGTGGCAAATTTGCCCCTAAAATGTATTTCGAAGTGAAATATGACTCTTAAGGAAAATAAGTTGCAAATACGATATTCACACTTTTTCAGTGGCAAATTCGCCCCTAATTTGTATTTGGATGTGAAATGTGACTCTTAAGGAAAATAAATTGCAAATACGATATTCACACTTTTTGAGTGGCAAATTTGCCCCTAATTTGTATTTCGAAGTGAAATATGACTCTTAAGGAAAATAAGTTGCAAATACGATATTCACACTATTTGAGTGGCAAATTCGCCCCTAATTTGTATTTAGATGTGAAATATGACTCTTAAGGAAAATAAATTGCAAATACGATATTCACTCTTTTTAGTGGCAAATTTGCCCCTAATTTGTATTTGGATGTGAAATATAACTCTTAAGGAAAATAAATTTTAAATACGATATTCACACTTTTTGAGAGGCAAATTTGCCCCTAATTTATATTTGGATGTCAAATATTACTCTTAAGGAAAATAAATTTGCGAATACGATATTCACACTTTTTGAGTGACAAATTTGCCCCTAATTTGTATTTGTATGTGAAATATGACTGTTAAGGAAAATAAATTGCGAATACGATATTCACACTTTTAGAGTGTCAAATTTGCCCCTAATTTGTATTTCTAAGTGAATATGACGGTTAAGGAAAATAAGTTGCAAATACGATATTCACAATTTTTGAGTGGCAATTTACCCCTAATTTTTATTTGGATGTGAAATATGACTCTTAAGGAAAATAAATTTGCAAATACGATATTCAAACTTTTTGAGTGGCAAATTTGCCCCTAATTTGTATTTGTATGTAAAATATGACTTTTAAGGAAAATAAATTGCAAATACGGTATTCACAATTTTTGAGTGGCAAATTTGCCCCTAATTTGTATTTGAATGTGAAATATGACTCTTAAGGAAAATAAATTGTAAATACGATATTCACACTTTTTAAGTGGCAAATTTGCCCCTAATATGTATTTCTAAGTGAAATATGACACTTAAGGAAAATAAGTTGCAAATACGATATTCACACTTTTTGAGTGGCAAATTTGCCACTAATTTGTATTTCGAAGTGAAATATGACTCTTAAGTAAAATTAATTTGCAAATACGATTTTCACACTTTTTAGTGGCAAATTTGCCCCTAATTTGTATTTCTAACTGAACTATGACTCTTAAGGAAAGTAAGTTGCAAATACGATATTCACACTTTTTGAGTGGCAAATTTGCCCCTAATTTGTATTTCTTAGTGAAATATGACTCTTAAGGAAAATAAATTTGCAAATACGATATTCACACTTTCCGAGTGGCAAATTTGCCCCTAAAATGTATTTCGAAGTGAAATATGTCTCTTAAGGAAAATAAGTTGCAAATACGATATTCACACTTTTTGAGTGGCAAATTCGCCCCTAATTTGTATTTGGATTTGAAATATGACTCTTAAGGAAAATAAATTGCAAATACGATATTCACACTTTTTGAGTGGCAAATTTGCCCCTAAATTGTATTTCGAAGTGAAATATGACTCTTAAGGAAAATAAGTTGCAAATACAATATTCACACTATTTGAGTGGCAAATTCGCCCCTAATTTGTATTTAGATGTGAAATATGACTCTTAAGGAAAATAAATTGCAAATACGATATTCACACTTTTTAGTGGCAAATGTGCCCCTAATTTGTATTTGGATGTGAAATATAACTCTTAAGGAAAATAAATTGCAAATACGATATTCACACTTTTTGAGTGGCAAATTTGCCACTAATTTTTATTTCTAAGTGAAATATGACTATTAAGGAAAATAAATTGCAAATACCATTTTCACACTTTTTGAGTAGCAAATTTGCCCCTAATTTATATTTGGATGTGAAATATGACTCTTTAGGAAAATAAATTTGCAAATACGATATTCACACTTTTTGAGTGGCAAATTTGCCCCTAATTTGTAGTTGTATGTGAAATATGACTGTTAAGGGAAATAAATTGAAAATACGATATTCACACTTTTTGAGTGGCAAATTTTCCCCTAATTTGTATTTCGAAGTGAAATATGACTCTTTAGGAGAATAAGTTGGAAATACGATATTCACAGTTTTTGATTGGATGTGAAATATGACTTTTAAGGAAAATAAATAGCAAATATGATATTCACAATTTTTGAGTGGCAAATTTGCCCCTAATTTGTATTTGGATGTGAAATATGACTCTTAAGGAAAATAAATTTGCAAAAAAGATATTTAAACTTTTTGAGTGGCAAATTTGCCCTTAATTTGTATTTGGATTTGAAATATGACTCTTAAAGAAAATAAATTGCAAATACGATATTCACAATTTTTGAGTGGCAAATTTGTCCCTAATTTGTATTTGGATGTGAAATATGACTCTTAAGGAAAATAAATTGCAAATACGATATTCACTCTTTTTAGTGGCAAATTTGCCCCTAATTTGTATTTGGATGTGAAATATAACTCTTAAGGAAAATAAATTTTAAATACGATATTCACAATTTTTGAGTGGCAAATTTGCCCTAATTTTTATTTGGATGTGAAATATGACTCTTAAGAAAAATAAATTTGCAAATACGATTTTCAAACTTTTTGAGTGGCAAATTTGCCCCTAATTTGTATTTGTATGTGAAATATGACTTTTAAGGAAAATAAATTGCAAATACAGTATTCACAATTTTTGAGTGGCAAATTTGCCCATAATTTGTATTTGAATGTGAAATATGACTCTTAAGGAAAATAAATTGCAAATACGATATTCACACATTTTAAGTGGCAAATTTGCCCCTATTATGTATTTCTAAGTGAAATATGACACTTAAGGAAAATAAGTTGCAAATTTGCCCCTAATTTGTATTTCGAAGTTAAATATGACTCTTAAGGAAAATTAATTTGCAAATACGATATTCACACTTTTTAGTGGCAAATTTGCCCCTAATTTGTATTTCTAACTGAACTATGACTCTTAAAGAAAATAAGTTGCAAATACGATATTCATACTTTTTGAGTGGCAAATTTGCCCCTAATTTGTATTTCTAAGTGAAATATGACTCTTAAGGAAAATAAATTTGCAAATACGATATTCACACTTTCTGAGTGGCAAATTTGCCCCTAAAATGTTTTTCGAAGTGAAATATGACTCTTAAGGAAAATAAGTTGCAAATACGATATTCACACTTTTTGAGTGGCAAATTCGCCCCTAATTTGTATTTGGATGTGAAATATGACTCTTAAGGAAAATAAATTGCAAATACGATATTCACACTTTTTGAGTGGCAAATTTGCCCCTAAATTGTATTTCGAAGTGAAATATGACTCTTAAGGAAAATAAGTTGCAAATACAATATTCACACTATTTAAGTGGCAAATTCGCCCCTAATTTGTATTTAGATGTGAAATATGACTCTTAAGGAAAATAAATTGCAAATACGATATTCACACTTTTTAGTGGCAAATTTGCCCCTAATTTGTATTTGGATGTGAAATATAACTCTTAAGGAAAATAAATTGCAAATAAGATATTCACAATTTTTAAGTGGCAAATTTGCCTCTAATTTTTATTTCTAAGTGAAATATGACTCTTAAGGAAAATAAATGGCAAATACCATTTTCACACTTTTTGAGTGGCAAATTTGCCCCTAATTTATATTTGGATGTGAAATATGACTCTTAAAGAAAATAAATTTGCAAATACGATATTCACACTTTTTGAGTGGCAAATTTGCCCCTAATTTGTAGTTGTATGTGAAATATGACTGTTAAGGAAAATAAATTGAAAATACAATATTCACACTTTTTGAGTGGCAAATTTGCCCCTAACTTTTATTTCGAAGTGAAATATGACTCTTTAGGAAAATAAGTTGCAAATACGATATTCACACTTTTTGAGTGGATGTGAAATATGACTCTTAAGGAAAATAAATTGCAAATACGATATTCACAATTTTTGAGTGGCAAATTTGCCCCTAATTTGTATTTGGATGTGAAATATGACTCTTAAGGAAAATAAATTTGCAAATAAGATATTCAAACTTTTTGAGTGGCGAATTTGCCCTTGATTTGTATTTGGATTTGAAATATGACTCTTAAGGAAAATAAATTGCAAATACGATATTCACAATTTTTGAGTGGCAAATTTGCCCCTAATTTGTATTTGGATGTGAAGTATGACTCTTAAACAAAATAAATTGCAAATACGATATTCACACTTTTTAAGTGGCAAATTTGCCCCTAATATGTATTTCTAAATGAAATATGACACTTAAGGAAAATAAGTTGGAAATACGATATTCACACTTTTTGATTGACAAATTTGCCCCTAATTTGTATTTGGATGTGAAATATGACTCTTAAGGAAAATAAATTGCAAATACGATATTTACACTTTTTGAGTGGCAAATTTGCCCCTAATTTGTATTTGGATGTGAAATATGACTCTTAAGAAAAATAAATTGCAAATACGATATTCACACTTTTTGAGTGGTAAATTTGCCCCTAATTTGTATTTCGAAGTGAAATATGACTGTTGAGGAAAATAAGTTGTAAATACGATATTCACACTTTTTGAGTGGCAAATTTGCCCCTAATTTATATTTCGAAGTGAAATATGACTCTTAAGGAAAATAAATTGCAAATACGATATTCACACTTTTTGAGTGGCAAATTTGCCCTTAATTTGTATTTCGAAGTGAAATATGATACTTGAGGAAAATAAGTTGCAAATACGATATTCACACTTTTTGAGCGGCAAATTTGCCCCTAATTTGTATTTGGATGTGAAATATGACTCTTAAGGAAAATAAATTGCAAATACGATATTCACAATTTTTGAGTGGCAAATTTGCCCCTAATTTGTATTTCGAAGTGAAATATGACACTTAAGAAAAATAAGTTGCAAATACGATATTCACACTATTTAAGTGGCAAATTCGCCCCTAATTTGTATTTAGATGTGAAATATGACTCTTAAGGAAAATAAATTGCAAATACGATATTCACACTTTTTAGTGGCAAATTTGCCCCTAATTTGTATTTCGAAGTGAAATATGACACTTAAGAACAAAAAGTTGCAAATACGATATTCACACTTTTTGAGCGGCAAATTTGCCCCTAATTTGTATTTGGATGTGAAATATGACTCTTAAGGAAAATAAATTGCAAATACGATATTCACACTTTTTTAGTGGCAAATTTGCCCCTAATTTGTATTTGGATGTGAAATATGACTCTTAAGGAAAATAAATTGCAAATACGATATTCACAATTTTTGAGTGGCAAATTTGCCCCTAATTTTTATTTGGATTTAAATATGACTCTTAAGGAAAATAAATTTGCAAATACGATATTCAAACTTTTTGAGTGGCAAATTTGCCCCTAATTTGTATTTGTATGTAAAATATGACTTTTAAGGAAAATAAATTGCAAATACGGTATTCACAATTTTTGAGTGGCAAATTTGCCCCTAATTTGTATTTGAATGTGAAATATGACTCTTAAGGAAAATAAATTGTAAATACGATATTCACACTTTTTAAGTGGCAAATTTGCCCCTAATATGAATTTCTAAGTGAAATATGACACTTAAGGAAAATAAGTTGCAAATACGATATTCACACTTTTTGAGTGGCAAATTTGCCACTAATTTGTATTTCTAACTGAACTATGACTCTTAAGGAAAATAAGTTGCAAATACGATATTCACACTTTCCGAGTGGCAAATTTGCCCCTAATTTGTATTTCTTAGTGAAATATGACTCTTAAGGAAAATAAATTTGCAAATACGATATTCACACTTTCCGAGTGGCAAATTTGCCCCTAAAATGTATTTCGAAGTGAAATATGTCTCTTAAGGAAAATAAGTTGCAAATACGATATTCACACTTTTTTAGTGGCAAATTCGCCCCTAATTTGTATTTGGATTTGAAATATGACTCTTAAGGAAAATAAATTGCAAATACGATATTCACACTTTTTGAGTGGCAAATTTGCCCCTAAATTGTATTTCGAAGTGAAATATGACTCTTAAGGAAAATAAGTTGCAAATACAATATTCACACTATTTGAGTGGCAAATTCGCCCATAATTTGTATTTAGATGTGAAATATGACTCTTAAGGAAAATAAATTGAAAATACGATATTCACACTTTTTAGTGGCAAATTTGCCCCTAATTTGTATTTGGATGTGAAATATAACTCTTAAGGAAAACAAATTGCAAATACGATATTCACACTTTTTGAGTGGCAAATTTGCCCCTAATTTTTATTTCTAAGTGAAATATGACTATTAAGGAAAATAAATTGCAAATACCATTTTCACACTTTTTGAGTAGCAAATTTGCCCCTAATTTATATTTGGATGTGAAATATGACTCTTTAGGAAAATAAATTTGCAAATACGATATTCACACTTTTTGAGTGGCAAATTTGCCCCTAATTTGTAGTTGTATGTGAAATATGACTGTTAAGGGAAATAAATTGAAAATACGATATTCACACTTTTTGAGTGGCAAATTTTCCCCTAATTTGTATTTCGAAGTGAAATATGACTCTTTAGGAGAATAAGTTGGAAATACGATATTCACAGTTTTTGATTGGATGTGAAATATGACTTTTAAGGAAAATAAATAGCAAATACGATATTCACAATTTTTGAGTGGCAAATTTGCCCCTAATTTGTATTTGGATGTGAAATATGACTCTTAAGGAAAATAAATTTGCAAAAAAGATATTTAAACTTTTTGAGTGGCAAATTTGCCCTTAATTTGTATTTGGATTTGAAATATGACTCTTAAAGAAAATAAATTGCAAATACGATATTCACAATTTTTGAGTGGCAAATTTGTCCCTAATTTGTATTTGGATGTGAAATATGACTCTTAAGGAAAATAAATTGCAAATACGATATTCACTCTTTTTAGTGGCAAATTTGCCCCTAATTTGTATTTGGATGTGAAATATAACTCTTAAGGAAAATAAATTGTAAATACGATATTCACACTTTTTTGAGTGCAAATTTGCCCCTAATTTGTATTTCGAAGTGAAATATGACTCTTGAAGAAAATAAGTTGTAAATACGATATTCACACTTTTTGAGTGGCAAATTTGCCCCTAATTTGTATTTCTAAGTGAAATATGACTATTAAGGAAAATAAATTGCAAATACCATTTTCACACTTTTTGAGTAGCAAATTTGCCCCTAATTTATATTTGGATGTGAAATATGACTCTTTAGGAAAATAAATTTGCAAATACGATATTCACACTTTTTGAGTGGCAAATTTGCCCCTAATTTGTAGTTGTATGTGAAATATGACTGTTAAGGGAAATAAATTGAAAATACGATATTCACACTTTTTGAGTGGCAAATTTTCCCCTAATTTGTATTTCGAAGTGAAATATGACTCTTTAGGAGAATAAGTTGGAAATACGATATTCACAGTTTTTGATTGGATGTGAAATATGACTTTTAAGGAAAATAAATAGCAAATACGATATTCACAATTTTTGAGTGGCAAATTTGCCCCTAATTTGTATTTGGATGTGAAATATGACTCTTAAGGAAAATAAATTTGCAAAAAAGATATTTAAACTTTTTGAGTGGCAAATTTGCCCTTAATTTGTATTTGGATTTGAAATATGACTCTTAAAGAAAATAAATTGCAAATACGATATTCACAATTTTTGAGTGGCAAATTTGTCCCTAATTTGTATTTGGATGTGAAATATGACTCTTAAGGAAAATAAATTGCAAATACGATATTCACTCTTTTTAGTGGCAAATTTGCCCCTAATTTGTATTTGGATGTGAAATATAACTCTTAAGGAAAATAAATTGTAAATACGATATTCACACTTTTTTGAGTGCAAATTTGCCCCTAATTTGTATTTCGAAGTGAAATATGACTCTTGAAGAAAATAAGTTGTAAATACGATATTCACACTTTTTGAGTGGCAAATTTGCCCCTAATTTGTATTTCTAAATGAAATATGACTCTTAAGGAAAATAAATTGCAAATACGATATTCACACTTTTTGAGTGGCAAATTTGCCCCAAATTTGTATTTCGAAGTGAAATATGACTCTTAAGGAAAATAAGTTGCAAATACGATATTCACACTTTTTGAGTGACAAATTTGCCCCTAATTTATATTTAGATGTGAAATATGACTCTTAAGGAAAATAAATTGCAAATACGATATTCACACTTTTTGAGTGGCAAATTTGCCCCTAATTTGTATTTCGAAGTGAAATATGACTCTTAAGGAAAATAAGTTGCAAATACGATATTCACACTATTTGAGTGGCAAATTCGCCCCTAATTTGTATTTAGATGTGAAATATGACTCTTAAGGAAAATAAATTGCAAATACGATATTCACCCTTTTTAGTGGCAAATTTGCCCCTAATTTGTATTTGGATGTGAAATATAACTCTTAAGGAAAATAAATTTTAAATACGATATTAACACTTTTTGAACGGCAAATTTGCCCCTAATTTATATTTGGATGTCAAATATGACTCTTAAGGAAAATAAATTTGCGAATACGATATTCACACTTTTTGAGTGGCAAATTTGCCCCTAATTTGTATTTATATGTGAAATATGACTGTTAAGGAAAATAAATTGCAAATACGATATTCACACTTTTTGAGTGGCAAATTTGTCCCTAATTTGTGTTTATAAGTGAATATGACGGTTAAGGAAAATAAGTTGCAAATACGATATTCACAATTTTTGAGTGGCAAATTTGCCCCTAATTTTTATTTGGATGTGAAATATGACTCTTAAGAAAAATAAATTTGCAAATACGATATTCAAACTTTTTGAGTGGCAAATTTGCCCCTAATTTGTATTTGTATGTGAAATATGACCTTTAAGGAAAATAAATTGCAAATACAATATTCACAATTTTTGAGTGGCAAATTTGCCCCTAATTTGTATTTGAATGTGAAATATGACTCTTAAGGAAAATAAATTGCAAATACGATATTCACACATTTTAAGTGGCAAATTTGCCCCTAATATGTATTTCTAAGTGAAATATGACACTTAAGGAAAATAAGTTGCAAATACGATATTCACACTTTTTGAGTGGCAAATTTGCCCCTAATTTGTATTTCGAAGTGAAATATGACTCTTAAGGAAAATAAGTTGCAAATACGATATTCACACTATTTGAGTGGCAAATTCGCCCCTAATTTGTATTTAGATGTGAAATATGACTCTTAAGGAAAATAAATTGCAAATACGATATTCACTCTTTTTAGTGGCAAATTTGCCCCTAATTTGTATTTGGATGTGAAATATAACTCTTAAGGAAAATAAATTTTAAATACGATATTCACACTTTTTGAGCGGCAAATTTTCCCCTAATTTATATTTGGATGTCAAATATGACTCTTAAGGAAAATAAATTTGCGAATACGATATTCACACTTTTTGAGTGGCAAATTTGCCCCTAATTTGTATTTGTATGTGAAATATGACTGTTAAGGAAAATAAATTGCAAATACGATATTCGCACTTTTTGAGTGGCAAATTTGCCCCTAATTTGTATTTATAAGTGAATATGACGGTTAAGGAAAATAAGTTGCAAATACGATATTCACAATTTTTGAGTGGCAAATTTGCCCCTAATTTTTATTTGGATGTGAAATATGACTCTTAAGAAAAATAAATTTGCAAATACGATATTCAAACTTTTTGAGTGGCAAATTTGCCCCTAAATTGTATTTGTATGTGAAATATGACTTTTAAGGAAAATAAATTGCAAATACAGTATTCACAATTTTTGAGTGGCAAATTTGCCCCTAATTAGTATTTGAATGTGAAATATGACTCTTAAGGAAAATAAATTGCAAATACGATATTCACACATTTTAAGTGGCAAATTTGCCCCTAATATGTATTTCTAAGTGAAATATGACACTTAAGGAAAATAAGTTGCAAATACGATATTCACACTTTTTGAGTGGCAAATTTGCCCCTAATTTGTATTTCGAAGTGAAATATGACTCTTAAGGAAAATTAATTTGCAAATACGATATTCACACTTTTTAGTGGCAAATTTGCCCCTAATTTGTATTTCTAACTGAACTATGACTCTTAAAGAAAATAAGTTGCAAATATGATATTCACACTTTTTAAGTGGCAAATTTGCCCCTAATTTGTATTTGGATGTGAAATACGACTCTTAAGGAAAATAAATTGCAAATACGATATTCAACTTTTTTGAGTGGCAAATTTGCCCCTAATTTGTATTTGGATGTGAAATACGACTCTTAAGGAAAATAAATTGCAAATACGATATTCACACTTTTTGAGCTACAAATTTGCCCCTAATTTGTATTTGGATGTGAAATATGACTCTTAAGAAAAATAAATTGCAAATACGATATTCACACTTTTTTAGTGGCAAATTTGCCCCTAATTTGTATTTGGATGTGAAATATGACTCTTAAGGAAAATAAATTGCAAATACGATATTCACAATTTTTGTGTGGTAAATTTGCCCCTAATTTTTATTTGGATGTGAAATATGACTCTTAAGGAAAATAAATTTGCAAATACGATATTCAAACTTTTTGAGTTGCAAATTTGCCCCTAATTTTATTTGTATGTGAAATAAGACTCTTAAGGAAAATAAATTGTAAATACGATATTCACACTTTTTTCAGTGCAAATTTGCCCCTAATTTGTATTTCGAAGTGAAATATGACTCTTGAAGAAAATAAGTTGTAAATATGATATTCACACTTTTTGAGTGGCAAATTTGCCCCTAATTTGTATTTCTAAATGAAATATGACTCTTAAGGAAAATAAATTGCAAATACGATATTCACACTTTTTGAGTGGCAAATTTGCCCCTAATTTGTATTTCGAAGTGAAATATGACTCTTAAGGAAAATAAGTTGCAAATACGATATTCACACTTTTTGAGTGACAAATTTGCCCCTAATTTATATTTAGATGTGAAATATAACTCTTAAGGAATATAAGTTGCAAATACGATATTCACACTTTTTGAGTGGCAAATTTGCCCCTAAAATGTATTTCGAAGTGAAATATGACTCTTAAGGAAAATAAGTTGCAAATACGATATTCACACTTTTTCAGTGGCAAATTCGCCCCTAATTTGTATTTGGATGTGAAATGTGACTCTTAAGGAAAATAAATTGCAAATACGATATTCACACTTTTTGAGTGGCAAATTTGCCCCTAATTTGTATTTCGAAGTGAAATATGACTCTTAAGGAAAATAAGTTGCAAATACGATATTCACACTATTTGAGTGGCAAATTCGCCCCTAATTTGTATTTAGATGTGAAATATGACTCTTAAGGAAAATAAATTGCAAATACGATATTCACTCTTTTTAGTGGCAAATTTGCCCCTAATTTGTATTTGGATGTGAAATATAACTCTTAAGGAAAATAAATTTTAAATACGATATTCACACTTTTTGAGCGGCAAATTTGCCCCTAATTTATATTTGGATGTCAAATATTACTCTTAAGGAAAATAAATTTGCGAATACGATATTCACACTTTTTGAGTGACAAATTTGCCCCTAATTTGTATTTGTATGTGAAATATGACTGTTAAGGAAAATAAATTGCGAATACGATATTCACACTTTTAGAGTGGCAAATTTGCCCCTAATTTGTATTTCTAAGTGAATATGACGGTTAAGGAAATTAAGTTGCAAATACGATATTCACAATTTTTGAGTGGCAATTTACCCCTAATTTTTATTTGGATGTGAAATATGACTCTTAAGGAAAATAAATTTGCAAATACGATATTCAAACTTTTTGAGTGGCAAATTTGCCCCTAATTTGTATTTGTATGTAAAATATGACTTTTAAGGAAAATAAATTGCAAATACGGTATTCACAATTTTTGAGTGGCAAATTTGCCCCTAATTTGTATTTGAATGTGAAATATGACTCTTAAGGAAAATAAATTGTAAATACGATATTCACACTTTTTAAGTGGCAAATTTGCCCCTAATATGTATTTCTAAGTGAAATATGACACTTAAGGAAAATAAGTTGCAAATACGATATTCACACTTTTTGAGTGGCAAATTTGCCACTAATTTGTATTTCGAAGTGAAATATGACTCTTAAGTAAAATTAATTTGCAAATACGATTTTCACACTTTTTAGTGGCAAATTTGCCCCTAATTTGTATTTCTAACTGAACTATGACTCTTAAGGAAAATAAGTTGCAAATACGATATTCACACTTTTTGAGTGGCAAATTTGCCCCTAATTTGTATTTCTTAGTGAAATATGACTCTTAAGGAAAATAAATTTGCAAATACGATATTCACACTTTCCGAGTGGCAAATTTGCCCCTAAAATGTATTTCGAAGTGAAATATGTCTCTTAAGGAAAATAAGTTGCAAATACGATATTCACACTTTTTGAGTGGCAAATTCGCCCCTAATTTGTATTTGGATTTGAAATATGACTCTTAAGGAAAATAAATTGCAAATACGATATTCACACTTTTTGAGTGGCAAATTTGCCCCTAAATTGTATTTCGAAGTGAAATATGACTCTTAAGGAAAATAAGTTGCAAATACAATATTCACACTATTTGAGTGGCAAATTCTCCCCTAATTTGTATTTAGATGTGAAATATGACTCTTAAGGAAAATAAATTGCAAATACGATATTCACACTTTTTAGTGGCAAATGTGCCCCTAATTTGTATTTGGATGTGAAATATAACTCTTAAGGAAAATAAATTGCAAATACGATATTCACACTTTTTGAGTGGCAAATTTGCCACTAATTTTTATTTCTAAGTGAAATATGACTATTAAGGAAAATAAATTGCAAATACCATTTTCACACTTTTTGAGTAGCAAATTTGCCCCTAATTTATATTTGGATGTGAAATATGACTCTTTAGGAAAATAAATTTGCAAATACGATATTCACACTTTTTGAGTGGCAAATTTGCCCCTAATTTGTAGTTGTATGTGAAATATGACTGTTAAGGGAAATAAATTGAAAATACGATATTCACACTTTTTGAGTGGCAAATTTTCCCCTAATTTGTATTTCGAAGTGAAATATGACTCTTTAGGAGAATAAGTTGGAAATACGATATTCACAGTTTTTTATTGGATGTGAAATATGACTTTTAAGGAAAATAAATAGCAAATACGATATTCACAATTTTTGAGTGGCAAATTTGCCCCTAATTTGTATTTGGATGTGAAATATGACTCTTAAGGAAAATAAATTTGCAAAAAAGATATTTAAACTTTTTGAGTGGCAAATTTGCCCTTAATTTGTATTTGGATTTGAAATATGACTCTTAAAGAAAATAAATTGCAAATACGATATTCACAATTTTTGAGTGGCAAATTTGTCCCTAATTTGTATTTGGATGTGAAATATGACTCTTAAGGAAAATAAATTGCAAATACGATATTCACTCTTTTTAGTGGCAAATTTGCCCCTAATTTGTATTTGGATGTGAAATATAACTCTTAAGGAAAATAAATTTTAAATACGATATTCACAATTTTTGAGTGGCAAATTTGCCCTAATTTTTATTTGGATGTGAAATATGACTCTTAAGAAAAATAAATTTGCAAATACGATTTTCAAACTTTTTGAGTGGCAAATTTGCCCCTAATTTGTATTTGTATGTGAAATATGACTTTTAAGGAAAATAAATTGCAAATACAGTATTCACAATTTTTGAGTGGCAAATTTGCCCATAATTTGTATTTGAATGTGAAATATGACTCTTAAGGAAAATAAATTGCAAATACGATATTCACACATTTTAAGTGGCAAATTTGCCCCTATTATGTATTTCTAAGTGAAATATGACACTTAAGGAAAATAAGTTGCAAATACGATATTCACACTTTTTGAGTGGCAAATTGGCCCCTAATTTGTATTTCGAAGTTAAATATGACTCTTAAGGAAAATTAATTTGCAAATACGATATTCACACTTTTTAGTGGCAAATTTGCCCCTAATTTGTATTTCTAACTGAACTATGACTCTTAAAGAAAATAAGTTGCAAATACGATATTCATACTTTTTGAGTGGCAAATTTGCCCCTAATTTGTATTTCTAAGTGAAATATGACTCTTAAGGAAAATAAATTTGCAAATACGATATTCACACTTTCTGAGTGGCAAATTTGCCCCTAAAATGTATTTCGAAGTGAAATATGACTCTTAAGGAAAATAAGTTGCAAATACGATATTCACACTTTTTGAGTGGCAAATTCGCCCCTAATTTGTATTTGGATGTGAAATATGACTCTTAAGGAAAATAAATTGCAAATACGATATTCACACTTTTTGAGTGGCAAATTTGCCCCTAAATTGTATTTCGAAGTGAAATATGACTCTTAAGGAAAATAAGTTGCAAATACAATATTCACACTATTTAAGTGGCAAATTCGCCCCTAATTTGTATTTAGATGTGAAATATGACTCTTAAGGAAAATAAATTGCAAATACGATATTCACACTTTTTAGTGGCAAATTTGCCCCTAATTTGTATTTGGATGTGAAATATAACTCTTAAGGAAAATAAATTGCAAATAAGATATTCACAATTTTTAAGTGGCAAATTTGCCTCTAATTTTTATTTCTAAGTGAAATATGACTCTTAAGGAAAATAAATGGCAAATACCATTTTCACACTTTTTGAGTGGCAAATTTGCCCCTAATTTATATTTGGATGTGAAATATGACTCTTAAAGAAAATAAATTTGCAAATACGATATTCACACTTTTTGAGTGGCAAATTTGCCCCTAATTTGTAGTTGTATGTGAAATATGACTGTTAAGGAAAATAAATTGAAAATACAATATTCACACTTTTTGAGTGGCAAATTTGCCCCTAACTTTTATTTCGAAGTGAAATATGACTCTTTAGGAAAATAAGTTGCAAATACGATATTCACACTTTTTGAGTGGATGTGAAATATGACTCTTAAGGAAAATAAATTGCAAATACGATATTCACAATTTTTGAGTGGCAAATTTGCCCCTAATTTGTATTTGGATGTGAAATATGACTCTTAAGGAAAATAAATTTGCAAATAAGATATTCAAACTTTTTGAGTGGCGAATTTGCCCTTGATTTGTATTTGGATTTGAAATATGACTCTTAAGGAAAATAAATTGCAAATACGATATTCACAATTTTTGAGTGGCAAATTTGCCCCTAATTTGTATTTGGATGTGAAGTATGACTCTTAAACAAAATAAATTGCAAATACGATATTCACACTTTTTAAGTGGCAAATTTGCCCCTAATATGTATTTCTAAATGAAATATGACACTTAAGGAAAATAAGTTGGAAATACGATATTCACACTTTTTGATTGACAAATTTGCCCCTAATTTGTATTTGGATGTGAAATATGACTCTTAAGGAAAATAAATTGCAAATACGATATTTACACTTTTTGAGTGGCAAATTTGCCCCTAATTTGTATTTGGATGTGAAATATGACTCTTAAGAAAAATAAATTGCAAATACGATATTCACACTTTTTGAGTGGTAAATTTGCCCCTAATTTGTATTTCGAAGTGAAATATGACTGTTGAGGAAAATAAGTTGTAAATACGATATTCACACTTTTTGAGTGGCAAATTTGCCCCTAATTTATATTTCGAAGTGAAATATGACTCTTAAGGAAAATAAATTGCAAATACGATATTCACACTTTTTGAGTGGCAAATTTGCCCTTAATTTGTATTTCGAAGTGAAATATGATACTTGAGGAAAATAAGTTGCAAATACGATATTCACACTTTTTGAGCGGCAAATTTGCCCCTAATTTGTATTTGGATGTGAAATATGACTCTTAAGGAAAATAAATTGCAAATACGATATTCACAATTTTTGAGTGGCAAATTTGCCCCTAATTTGTATTTCGAAGTGAAATATGACACTTAAGAAAAATAAGTTACAAATACGATATTCACACTTTTTGAGCGGCAAATTTGCCCCTAATTTGTATTTCGAAGTGAAATATGACTCTCTTAAGGAAAATAAATTGCAAATACGATATTCACACTTTTTTAGTGGCAAATTTGCCCCTAATTTGTATTTGGATGTGAAATATGACTCTTAAGGAAAATAAATTGCAAATACGAAATTCACAATTTTTGAGTGGCAAATTTGCCCCTAATTTTTATTTGGATTTAAATATGACTCTTAAGGAAAATAAATTTGCAAATACGATATTCAAACTTTTTGAGTGGCAAATTTGCCCCTAATTTGTATTTGTATGTAAAATATGACTTTTAAGGAAAATAAATTGCAAATACGGTATTCACAATTTTTGAGTGGCAAATTTGCCCCTAATTTGTATTTGAATGTGAAATATGACTCTTAAGGAAAATAAATTGTAAATACGATATTCACACTTTTTAAGTGGCAAATTTGCCCCTAATATGAATTTCTAAGTGAAATATGACACTTAAGGAAAATAAGTTGCAAATACGATATTCACACTTTTTGAGTGGCAAATTTGCCACTAATTTGTATTTCTAACTGAACTATGACTCTTAAGGAAAATAAGTTGCAAATACGATATTCACACTTTCCGAGTGGCAAATTTGCCCCTAATTTGTATTTCTTAGTGAAATATGACTCTTAAGGAAAATAAATTTGCAAATACGATATTCACACTTTCCGAGTGGCAAATTTGCCCCTAAAATGTATTTCGAAGTGAAATATGTCTCTTAAGGAAAATAAGTTGCAAATACGATATTCACACTTTTTTAGTGGCAAATTCGCCCCTAATTTGTATTTGGATTTGAAATATGACTCTTAAGGAAAATAAATTGCAAATACGATATTCACACTTTTTGAGTGGCAAATTTGCCCCTAAATTGTATTTCGAAGTGAAATATGACTCTTAAGGAAAATAAGTTGCAAATACAATATTCACACTATTTGAGTGGCAAATTCGCCCATAATTTGTATTTAGATGTGAAATATGACTCTTAAGGAAAATAAATTGAAAATACGATATTCACACTTTTTAGTGGCAAATTTGCCCCTAATTTGTATTTGGATGTGAAATATAACTCTTAAGGAAAACAAATTGCAAATACGATATTCACACTTTTTGAGTGGCAAATTTGCCCCTAATTTTTATTTCTAAGTGAAATATGACTATTAAGGAAAATAAATTGCAAATACCATTTTCACACTTTTTGAGTAGCAAATTTGCCCCTAATTTATATTTGGATGTGAAATATGACTCTTTAGGAAAATAAATTTGCAAATACGATATTCACACTTTTTGAGTGGCAAATTTGCCCCTAATTTGTAGTTGTATGTGAAATATGACTGTTAAGGGAAATAAATTGAAAATACGATATTCACACTTTTTGAGTGGCAAATTTTCCCCTAATTTGTATTTCGAAGTGAAATATGACTCTTTAGGAGAATAAGTTGGAAATACGATATTCACAGTTTTTGATTGGATGTGAAATATGACTTTTAAGGAAAATAAATAGCAAATACGATATTCACAATTTTTGAGTGGCAAATTTGCCCCTAATTTGTATTTGGATGTGAAATATGACTCTTAAGGAAAATAAATTTGCAAAAAAGATATTTAAACTTTTTGAGTGGCAAATTTGCCCTTAATTTGTATTTGGATTTGAAATATGACTCTTAAAGAAAATAAATTGCAAATACGATATTCACAATTTTTGAGTGGCAAATTTGTCCCTAATTTGTATTTGGATGTGAAATATGACTCTTAAGGAAAATAAATTGCAAATACGATATTCACTCTTTTTAGTGGCAAATTTGCCCCTAATTTGTATTTGGATGTGAAATATAACTCTTAAGGAAAATAAATTGTAAATACGATATTCACACTTTTTTGAGTGCAAATTTGCCCCTAATTTGTATTTCGAAGTGAAATATGACTCTTGAAGAAAATAAGTTGTAAATACGATATTCACACTTTTTGAGTGGCAAATTTGCCCCTAATTTGTATTTCTAAATGAAATATGACTCTTAAGGAAAATAAATTGCAAATACGATATTCACACTTTTTGAGTGGCAAATTTGCCCCAAATTTGTATTTCGAAGTGAAATATGACTCTTAAGGAAAATAAGTTGCAAATACGATATTCACACTTTTTGAGTGACAAATTTGCCCCTAATTTATATTTAGATGTGAAATATAACTCTTAAGGAAAATAAGTTGCAAATACGATATTCACACTTTTTGAGTGGCAAATTTGCCCCTAAAATGTATTTCGAAGTGAAATATGACTCTTAAGGAAAATAAGTTTGAATACGATATTCACACTTTTTCAGTGGCAAATTCGCCCCTAATTTGTATTTGGATGTGAAATGTGACTCTTAAGGAAAATAAATTGCAAATACGATATTCACACTTTTTGAGTGGCAAATTTGCCCCTAATTTGTATTTCGAAGTGAAATATGACTCTTAAGGAAAATAAGTTGCAAATACGATATTCACACTATTTGAGTGGCAAATTCGCCCCTAATTTGTATTTAGATGTGAAATATGACTCTTAAGGAAAATAAATTGCAAATACGATATTCACTCTTTTTAGTGACAAATTTGCCCCTAATTTGTATTTGGATGTGAAATATAACTCTTAAGGAAAATAAATTTTAAATACGATATTCACACTTTTTGAGCGGCAAATTTGCCCCTAATTTATATTTGGATGTCAAATATTACTCTTAAGGAAAATAAATTTGCGAATACGATATTCACACTTTTTGAGTGACAAATTTGCCCCTAATTTGTATTTGTATGTGAAATATGACTGTTAAGGAAAATAAATTGCGAATACGATATTCACACTTTTAGAGTGGCAAATTTGCCCCTAATTTGTATTTCTAAGTGAATATGACGGTTAAGGAAAATAAGTTGCAAATACGATATTCACAATTTTTGAGTGGCAAATTTACCCCTAATTTTTATTTGGATGTGAAATATGACTCTTAAGGAAAATAAATTTGCAAATACGATATTCAAACTTTTTAAGTGGCAAATTTGCCCCTAATTTGTATTTGTATGTAAAATATGACTTTTAAGGAAAATAAATTGCAAATACGGTATTCACAATTTTTGAGTGGCAAATTTGCCCCTAATTTGTATTTGAATGTGAAATATGACTCTTAAGGAAAATAAATTGTAAATACGAAATTCACACTTTTTAAGTGGCAAATTTGCCCCTAATATGTATTTCTAAGTGAAATATGACACTTAAGGAAAATAAGTTGCAAATACGATATTCACACTTTTTGAGTGGCAAATTTGCCACTAATTTGTATTTCGAAGTGAAATATGACTCTTAAGTAAAATTAATTTGCAAATACGATTTTCACACTTTTTAGTGGCAAATTTGCCCCTAATTTGTATTTCTAACTGAACTATGACTCTTAAGGAAAATAAGTTGCAAATACGATATTCACACTTTTTGAGTGGCAAATTTGCCGCTAATTTGTATTTCTTAGTGAAATATGACTCTTAAGGAAAATAAATTTGCAAATACGATATTCACACTTTCCGAGTGGCAAATTTGCCCCTAAAATGTATTTCGAAGTGAAATATGTCTCTTAAGGAAAATAAGTTGCAAATACGATATTCACACTTTTTGAGTGGCAAATTCGCCCCTAATTTGTATTTGGATTTGAAATATGACTCTTAAGGAAAATAAATTGCAAATACGATATTCACACTTTTTGAGTGGCAAATTTGCCCCTAAATTGTATTTCGAAGTGAAATATGACTCTTAAGGAAAATAAGTTGCAAATACAATATTCACACTATTTGAGTGGCAAATTCGCCCCTAATTTGTATTTAGATGTGAAATATGACTCTTAAGGAAAATAAATTGCAAATACGATATTCACACTTTTTAGTGGCAAATTTGCCCCTAATTTGTATTTGGATGTGAAATATAACTCTTAAGGAAAATAAATTGCAAATACGATATTCACACTTTTTGAGTGGCAAATTTGCCCCTAATTTTTATTTCTAAGTGAAATATGACTATTAAGGAAAATAAATTGCAAATACCATTTTCACACTTTTTGAGTAGCAAATTTGCCCCTAATTTATATTTGGATGTGAAATATGACTCTTTAGGAAAATAAATTTGCAAATACGATATTCACACTTTTTGAGTGGCAAATTTGCCCCTAATTTATAGTTGTATGTGAAATATGACTGTTAAGGGAAATAAATTGAAAATACGATATTCACACTTTTTGAGTGGCAAATTTTCCCCTAATTTGTATTTCGAAGTGAAATATGACTCTTTAGGAGAATAAGTTGGAAATACGATATTCACAGTTTTTGATTGGATGTGAAATATTACTTTTAAGGAAAATAAATAGCAAATACGATATTCACAATTTTTGAGTGGCAAATTTGCCCCTAATTTGTATTTGGATGTGAAATATGACTCTTAAGGAAAATAAATTTGCAAAAAAGATATTTAAACTTTTTGAGTGGCAAATTTGCCCTTAATTTGTATTTGGATTTGAAATATGACTCTTAAAGAAAATAAATTGCAAATACGATATTCACAATTTTTGAGTGGAAAATTTGTCCCTAATTTGTATTTAGATGTGAAATATGACTCTTAAGGAAAATAAATTGCAAATACGATATTCACTCTTTTTAGTGGCAAATTTGCCCCTAATTTGTATTTGGATATGAAATATAACTCTTAAGGATAATAAATTTTAAATACGATATTCACAATTTTTGAGTGGCAAATTTGCCCTAATTTTTATTTGGATGTGAAATATGACTCTTAAGAAAAATAAATTTGCAAATACGATTTTCAAACTTTTTGAGTGGCAAATTTGCCCCTAATTTGTATTTGTATGTGAAATATGACTTTTAAGGAAAATAAATTGCAAATACAGTATTCACAATTTTTGAGTGGCAAATTTGCCCATAATTTGTATTTGAATGTGAAATATGACTCTTAAGGAAAATAAATTGCAAATACGATATTCACACATTTTAAGTGGCAAATTTGCCCCTATTATGTATTTCTAAGTGAAATATGACACTTAAGGAAAATAAGTTGCAAATACGATATTCACACTTTTTGAATGGCAAATTTGCCCCTAATTTGTATTTCGAAGTGAAATATGACTCTTAAGGAAAATTAATTTGCAAATACGCTATTCACAATTTTTAGTGGCAAATTTGCCCCTAATTTGTATTTCTAACTAAACTATGACTCTTAAAGAAAATAAGTTGCAAATACGATATTCATACTTTTTGAGTGGCAAATTTGCCCCTAATTTGTATTTCTAAGTGAAATATGACTCTTAAGGAAAATAAATTTGCAAATACGATATTCACACTTTCTGAGTGGCAAATTTGCCCCTAAAATGTATTTCGAAGTGAAATATGACTCTTAAGGAAAATAAGTTGCAAATACGATATTCACACTTTTTGAGTGGCAAATTCGCCCCTAATTTGTATTTGGATGTGAAATATGACTCTTAAGGAAAATAAATTGCAAATACGATATTCACACTTTTTGAGTGGCAAATTTGCCCCTAAATTGTATTTCGAAGTGAAATATGACTCTTAAGGAAAATAAGTTGCAAATACAATATTCACACTATTTAAGTGGCAAATTCGCCCCTAATTTGTATTTAGATGTGAAATATGACTCTTAAGGAAAATAAATTGCAAATACGATATTCACACTTTTTAGTGGCAAATTTGCCCCTAATTTGTATTTGGATGTGAAATATAACTCTTAAGGAAAATAAATTGCAAATACGATATTCACAATTTTTGAGTGGCAAATTTGCCTCTAATTTTTATTTCTAAGTGAAATATGACTCTTAAGGAAAATAAATTGCAAATACCATTTTCACACTTTTTGAGTGGCAAATTTGCCCCTAATTTATATTTGGATGTGAAATATGACTCTTAAAGAAAATAAATTTGCAAATACGATATTCACACTTTTTGAGTGGCAAATTTGCCCCTATTTTGTAGTTGTATGTGAAATATGACTGTTAAGGAAAATAAATTGAAAATACAATATTCACACTTTTTGAGTGGCAAATTTGCCCCTAACTTGTATTTCGAAGTGAAATATGACTCTTTAGGAAAATAAGTTGCAAATACGATATTCACACTTTTTGAGTGGATGTGAAATATGACTCTTAAGGAAAATAAATTGCAAATACGATATTCACAATTTTTGAGTGGCAAATTTGCCCCTAATTTGTATTTGGATGTGAAATATGACTCTTAAGGAAAATAAATTTGCAAATAAGATATTCAAACTTTTTGAGTGGCGAATTTGCCCTTGATTTGTATTTGGATTTGAAATATGACTCTTAAGGAAAATAAATTGCAAATACGATATTCACAATTTTTGAGTGGCAAATTTGCCCCTAATTTGTATTTGGATGTGAAGTATGACTCTTAAACAAAATAAATTGCAAATACGATATTCACACTTTTTAAGTGGCAAATTTGCCCCTAATATGTATTTCTAAATGAAATATGACACTTAAGGAAAATAAGTTGGAAATACGATATTCACACTTTTTGATTGACAAATTTGCCCCTAATTTGTATTTGGATGTGAAATATGACTCTTAAGGAAAATAAATTGCAAATACGATATTTACACTTTTTGAGTGGCAAATTTGCCCCTAATTTGTATTTGGATGTTAAATATGACTCTTAAGAAAAATAAATTGCAAATACGATATTCACACTTTTTGAGTGGTAAATTTGCCCCTAATTTGTATTTCGAAGTGAAATATGACTGTTGAGTAAAATAAGTTGTAAATACGATATTCACACTTTTTGAGTGGCAAATTTGCCCCTAATTTATATATCGAAGTGAAATATGACTCTTAAGGAAAATAAGTTGCAAATACGATATTCACACTTTTTGAGTGGCAAATTTGCCCTTAATTTGTATTTCGAAGTGAAATATGATACTTGAGGAAAATAAGTTGCAAATACGATATTCACACTTTTTGAGCGGCAAATTTGCCCCTAATTTGTATTTGGATGTGAAATATGACTCTTAAAGAAAATAAATTGCAAATACGATATTCACAATTTTTGAGTGGCAAATTTGCCCCTAATTTGTATTTCGAAGTGAAATATGACACTTAAGAAAAATAAGTTGCAAATACGATATTCACACTTTTTGAGCGGCAAATTTGCCCCTAATTTGCATTTGGATGTGAAATATGACTCTTAAGGAAAATAAATTGCAAATACGATATTCACACTTTTTTAGTGGCAAATTTGCCCTTAATTTGTATTTGGATGTGAAATATGACTCTTAAGGAAAATAAATTGCAAATACAATATTCACAATTTTTGAGTGGCAAATTTGCCCCTAATTTTTATTTGGATGTGAAATATGACTCTTAAGGAAAATAAATTTGCAAATACGATATTCAAACTTTTTGAGTGGCAAATTTGCCCCTAATTTGTATTTGTATGTAAAATATGACTTTTAAGGAAAATAAATTGCAAATACGGTATTCACAATTTTTGAGTGGCAAATTTGCCCCTAATTTGTATTTGAATGTGAAATATGAATCTTAAGGAAAATAAATTGTAAATACGATATTCACACTTTTTAAGTGGCAAATTTGCCCCTAATATTTATTTCTAAGTGAAATATGACACTTAAGGAAAATAAGTTGCAAATACGATATTCACACTTTTTGAGTGGCAAATTTGCCACTAATTTGTATTTCGAAGTGAAATATGACTCTTAAGTAAAATTAATTTGCAAATACGATTTTCACACTTTTTAGTGGCAAATTTGCCCCTAATTTGTATTTCTAACTGAACTATGACTCTTAAGGAAAATAAGTTGCAAATACGATATTCACACTTTTTGAGTGGCAAATTTGCCCCTAATTTGTATTTCTTAGTGAAATATGACTCTTAAGGAAAATAAATTTGCAAATACGATATTCACACTTTCCGAGTGGCAAATTTGCCCCTAAAATGTATTTCGAAGTGAAATATGTCTCTTAAGGAAAATAAGTTGCAAATACGATATTCACACTTTTTGAGTGGCAAATTCGCCCCTAATTTGTATTTGGATTTGAAATATGACTCTTAAGGAAAATAAATTGCAAATACGATATTCACACTTTTTGAGTGGCAAATTTGCCCTTAAATTGTATTTCGAAGTGAAATATGACTCTTAAGGAAAATAAGTTGCAAATACAATATTCACACTATTTGAGTGGCAAATTCGCCCATAATTTGTATTTAGATGTGAAATATGACTCTTAAGGAAAATAAATTGCAAATACGATATTCACACTTTTTAGTGGCAAATTTGCCCCTAATTTGTATTTGGATGTGAAATATAACTCTTAAGGAAAATAAATTGCAAATACGATATTCACACTTTTTGAGTGGCAAATTTGCCCCTAATTTTTATTTCTAAGTGAAATATGACTATTAAGGAAAATAAATTGCAAATACCATTTTCACACTTTTTGAGTAGCAAATTTGCCCCTAATTTATATTTGGATGTGAAATATGACTCTTTAGGAAAATAAATTTGCAAATACGATATTCACACTTTTTGAGTGGCAAATTTGCCCCTAATTTGTAGTTGTATGTGAAATATGACTGTTAAGGGAAATAAATTGAAAATACGATATTCACACTTTTTGAGTGGCAAATTTTCCCCTAATTTGTATTTCGAAGTGAAATATGACTCTTTAGGAGAATAAGTTGGAAATACGATATTCACAGTTTTTGATTGGATGTGAAATATGACTTTTAAGGAAAATAAATAGCAAATACGATATTCACAATTTTTGAGTGGCAAATTTGCCCCTAATTTGTATTTGGATGTGAAATATGACTCTTAAGGAAAATAAATTTGCAAAAAAGATATTTAAACTTTTTGAGTGGCAAATTTGCCCTTAATTATTATTTGGATTTGAAATATGACTCTTAAAGAAAATAAATTGCAAATACGATATTCACAATTTTTGAGTGGCAAATTTGTCCCTAATTTGTATTTGGATGTGAAATATGACTCTTAAGGAAAATAAATTGCAAATACGATATTCACTCTTTTTAGTGGCAAATTTGCCCCTAATTTATATTTGGATGTGAAATATAACTCTTAAGGAAAATAAATTTTAAATACGATATTCACAATTTTTGAGTGGCAAATTTGCCCTAATTTTTATTTGGATGTGAAATATGACTCTTAAGAAAAATAAATTTGCAAATACGATTTTCAAACTTTTTGAGTGGCAAATTTGCCCCTAATTTGTATTTGTATGTGAAATATGACTTTTAAGGAAAATAAATTGCAAATACACTATTCACAATTTTTGAGTGGCAAATTTGCCAATAATTTGTATTTGAATGTGAAATATGACTCTTAAGGAAAATAAATTGCAAATACGATATTCACACATTTTAAGTGGCAAATTTGCCCCTATTATGTATTTCTAAGTGAAATATGACACTTAAGGAAAATAAGTTGCAAATACGATATTCACACTTTTTGAGTGGTAAATTTGCCCCTAATTTGTATTTCGAAGTGAAATATGACTCTTAAGGAAAATTAATTTGCAAATACGATATTCACACTTTTTAGTGGCAAATTTGCCCCTAATTTGTATTTCTAACTGAACTATGACTCTTAAAGAAAATAAGTTGCAAATACGATATTCATACTTTTTGAGTGGCAAATTTGCCCCTAATTTGTATTTCTAAGTGAAATATGACTCTTAAGGAAAATAAATTTGCAAATACGATATTCACACTTTCTGAGTGGCAAATTTGCCCCTAAAATGTATTTCGAAGTGAAATATGACTCTTAAGGAAAATAAGTTGCAAATACGATATTCACACTTTTTGAGTGGCAAATTCGCCCCTAATTTGTATTTGGATGTGAAATATGACTCTTAAGGAAAATAAATTGCAAATACGATATTCACACTTTTTGAGTGGCAAATTTGCCCCTAAATTGTATTTCGAAGTGAAATATGACTCTTAAGGAAAATAAGTTGCAAATACAATATTCACACTATTTAAGTGGCAAATTCGCCCCTAATTTGTATTTAGATGTGAAATATTACTCTTAAGGAAAATAAATTGCAAATACGATATTCACACTTTTTAGTGGCAAATTTGCCCCTAATTTGTATTTGGATGTGAAATATAACTCTTAAGGAAAATAAATTGCAAATACGATATTCACAATTTTTGAGTGGCAAATTTGCCTCTAATTTTTATTTCTAAGTGAAATAAGACTCTTAAGGAAAATAAATTGCAAATACCATTTTCACACTTTTTGAGTGGCAAATTTGCCCCTAATTTATATTTGGATGTGAAATATGACTCTTAAAGAAAATAAATTTGCAAATACGATATTCACACTTTTTGAGTGGCAAATTTGCCCCTAATTTGTAGTTGTATGTGAAATATGACTGTTAAGGAAAATAAATTGAAAATACAATATTCACACTTTTTGAGTGGCAAATTTGCCCCTAACTTGTATTTCGAAGTGAAATATGACTCTTTAGGAAAATAAGTTGCAAATACGATATTCACACTTTTTGAGTGGATGTGAAATATGACTCTTAAGGAAAATAAATTGCAAATACGATATTCACAATTTTTGAGTGGCAAATTTGCCCCTAATTTGTATTTGGATGTGAAATATGACTCTTAAGGAAAATAAATTTGCAAATAAGATATTCAAACTTTTTGAGTGGCGAATTTGCCCTTGATTTGTATTTGGATTTGAAATATGACTCTTAAGGAAAATAAATTGCAAATACGATATTCACAATTTTTGAGTGGCAAATTTGCCCCTAATTTGTATTTGGATGTGAAGTATGACTCTTAAACAAAATAAATTGCAAATACGATATTCACACTTTTTAAGTGGCAAATTTGCCCCTAATATGTATTTCTAAATGAAATATGACCCTTAAGGAAAATAAGTTGGAAATACGATATTCACACTTTTTGATTGACAAATTTGCCCCTAATTTGTATTTGGATGTGAAATATGACTCTTAAGGAAAATAAATTGCAAATACGATATTTACACTTTTTGAGTGGCAAATTTGCCCCTAATTTGTATTTGGATGTGAAATATGACTCTTAAGAAAAATAAATTGCAAATACGATATTCACACTTTTTGAGTGGTAAATTTGCCCCTAATTTGTATTTCGAAGTGAAATATGACTGTTGAGGAAATTAAGTTGTAAATACGATATTCACACTTTTTGAGTGGCAAATTTGCCCCTAATTTATATTTCGAAGTTAAATATGACTCTTAAGGAAAATAAATTGCAAATACGATATTCACACTTTTTGAGTGGCAAATTTGCCCTTAATTTGTATTTCGAAGTGAAATATGATACTTGAGGAAAATAAGTTGCAAATACGATATTCACACTTTTTGAGCGGCAAATTTGCCCCTAATTTGTATTTGTATGTGAAATATGACTCTTAAGGAAAATAAATTGCAAATACGATATTCACAATTTTTGAGTGGCAAATTTGCCCCTAATTTGTATTTCGAAGTGAAATATGACACTTAAGAAAAATAAGTTGCAAATACGATATTCACACTTTTTGAGCGGCAAATTTGCCCCTAATTTGTATTTGGATGTGAAATATGACTCTTAAGGAAAATAAATTGCAAATACGATATTCACACTTTTTTAGTGGCAAATTTGCCCCTAATTTGTATTTGGATGTGAAATATGACTCTTAAGGAAAATAAATTGCAAATACGATATTCACAATTTTTGAGTGGCAAATTTGCCCCTAATTTTTATTTGGATGTGAAATATGACTCTTAAGGAAAATAAATTTGCAAATACGATATTCAAACTTTTTGAGTGGCAAATTTGCCCCTAATTTGTATTTGTATGTGAAATATGACTCTTAAGGAAAATAAATTGCAAATACGATATTCACACTTTTTTGAGTGGCAAATTTGCTCCTAATTTGTATTTCTAAGTGAAATATGACTCTTAAGGAAAATAAATTGCAAATACGATATTCACACTTTTTGAGTGGCAAATTTGCCCCTAATTTGTATTTCGAAGTGAAATATGACTCTTAAGGAAAATAAGTTGCTGATGTGACTCATATAGTCATGTTTTTAAGGGCAATATTCCGCACTTTTTGGACGTAACTTTAGTGAAAACATTCCAAAATGATCATTATTTACTAAATTTCACTAAAGTGGTCTAAATATAGGCGTTGCTGCAAAAATCACCTTAAACGTCCAAATAACAAGCAAACCATGATGAATAAACGTGCACCAAATCACCCGGCCTCATTTACCTTATATAGATCACATTCTAACTTCATCATATGATAAAACAGGTAAAATCGAGACGGGAAAATCAAGAATCATGCAAATCGGATAAAGAACGCAGAAGACTGAGCAGTATCAGACCCTATAAAGTCATTTCGTCTATGCTTGAGCTATACACATCCAATTTAAGTGAAGTTGGCATCATTAGAAGCGTAACGGAATTACGAAACCACAGGCGAAAGAATCAGGTCAAATGGACGCATAACGAAGGAGATACGCGCGTTTTAAGCAACGAACGAAATCAGACGAACACCGTATACGGCCCTGGGAACCGTATACGGCCCCACAGAGACCGTATACGGCCTACCTAACACCGTATACGGCCCTACCAAGGCCGTATACGGCCCCCTGTACCCTGTATCGTGCATCGTTTGCTTGTACGTGCTGTTTCGCGAGTTGTACGGCTGATTTTTGAGCTTTGCCTATAAATAGGGGATCACTCCTCTTCATTTTACACACCTCAACACATTTACACATTTCTCATTCTCTCACTTTTCTTATTTCTCTCTTTTCTTTCACTTTCTCTCTCTAACTTTCTCTCTCTAATACTACTCTTAGGAGTTAGAGGAGAAAGGTTAGGGTTGAGCTTACGGTTCGAGTCTAGAGGAAGTTTTAGCTTGGTAATCTTGTTGTAACGAGTTTTTCAAGTTCAGACTATTTGTAATCCTCAGTATTACGCTGCTGTATTCCCGGTGATATCTAAACTTTACTTACTGTTATAATGCTTGTGCTTTATGTTATTTCAGTTTGTATTCTGCATATTGCCATGTTTATAGAGTAGTTTAATATTGTGATTGTTGAAATGTAGATATTAGGAGTAGGGATGATGCTAAATTAATGTTTCATTTATACGATTGGAAATTGTTATGCTGTGTATCTGGTTAAGCTTATCCTGAATATAGATCTAGTCTCTCATCACCCTTTCCAGACTTTCACGTGACTGTTGCCCTAGGATAGGATCTGATCAACCCTAATACTATGAATATACAGTTATCTCCAGTTACAGTATGAAACTATGAACTTTCCTTTAAAAAGGCACGGTACTTCGTATAGCGTTGGAAACACCTCGTGTGGAGTACAAATACGTGGAAACTAAGGAAATGCCATGGATTGTTTTATCGTGAATTACCTAGAAGTGATCCTTCTAGAACTGTGGTCTAGGAATCAAAGCTGTGGAAATGCTTGTTGCACTGTACACCGTTAGTACACCTAAGATCTGGAACACTGTGGAAATGCTTAAATGCCCAGTACACCGTTAGTACATCTAGGGTTTGGAACACTGTGGAAATGCCTAATTGCCCTGTACACCATGATTATTCCTAGGGATGAACGCCTGACTGTAAAGGAGGATCTATATTTATGATGGTTAAGTATGTGCTTCAATAGAAACAATACAGGGTAGTGTCAATCATATACCTAGACATGCAAAACCCTAATCACACCAATAGTTTAACATACACAGGATACAATCAGTATTTGCTATAATGAAAGTAAATAGACGATTAGGTGTTAAGAAAGGTCAGTAAATACAATTGCGGTCTGTTGCCTTGTGCCTGATCCCTAGAACATTTAGGGTGACTTTGTCTTAGTTAAGCAAAGGCTCAGGAGGGTTTGAAAACAGCCTGATCTGATCAGAATCATGATAACCTAGGATTCCAGTGACATATGTTTCTAGGGTTTCACCTGAACGTAGGGTCCTAGTGTTTACACCGAAAGTATGTCTACTCTTTATTTGATGAATCTCCAATCAATTTTATAATGAACATCATCCCGAAACCCTAGTATCCAAGTTTCAGCAATCACATCTCTACCTGTCTCCTTAAACCCTAATTTCATTTCTCGTTATTTACTTTTCTGCATTTAGGATAATTAGAAAACCAAATCAATCCAAGATCTATCTACCTACCCCCATCCTAATTGCGACCATAATCTATGGTGACCCGCTTTATTTCAATTCGCTCCGATTTAAGAACGACCTCGAGTTATACTTACTGCTTGCTCCCAAGGTAGGTAGTACTTATAGTTTGAGCCCCAGCTCATATAAATTTAAAACTCACTGTCCGCCGCTTCTGTTGCTGTTGGAACAACGACCGGAGTCAAATCCGACCGACAGATAGGGGTGACGACAGTTGCAAATACGATATTCACACTTTTTGAGTGGCAAATTTGCCCCTGATTTGTATTTGGATGTGAAATATGACTTTTAAGGAAAATAAATTGCAAATACAGTATTCACAATTTTTGAGTGGCAAATTTGCCCCTAATTTGTATTTGAATGTGAAATATGACTCTTAAGGAAAATAAATTGCAAATACGATATTCACACTTTTTAAGTGGCAAATTTGCCCCTAATATGTATTTCTAAATGAAATATGACACTTAAAGAAAATAAGTTGGAAATACGATATTCACACTTTTTGATTGACAAATTTGCCCCTAATTTGTATTTGGATGTGAAATATGACTCTTAAGGAAAATAAATTGCAAATACGATATTTACACTTTTTGAGTGGCAAATTTGCCCCTAATTTGTATTTGGATGTGAAATATGACTCTTAAGAAAAATAAATTGCAAATACGATATTCACACTTTTTGAGTGGTAAATTTGCCCCTAATTTGTATTTCGAAGTAAAATATGACTGTTGAGGAAAATAAGTTGTAAATACGATATTCACACTTTTTGAGTGGCAAATTTGCCCCTAATTTATATTTCGAAGTGAAATATGACTCTTAAGGAAATAAATTGCAAATACGATATTCACACTTTTTGAGTGGCAAATTTGCCCTTAATTTGTATTTCGAAGTGAAATATGATACTTGAGGAAAATAAGTTGCAAATACGATATTCACACTTTTTGAGCGGCAAATTTGCCCCTAATTTGTATTTGGATGTGAAATATGACTCTTAAGGAAAATAAATTGCAAATACGATATTCACATATTTTGAGTGGAAAATTTGCCCCTAATTTGTATTTCGAAGTGAAATATGACATTTAAGAAAAATAATTTGCAAATACGATATTCACACTTTTTGAGCGGCAAATTTGCCCCTAATTTATATTTGGATGTGAAATATGACTCTTAAGGAAAATAAATTGCAAATACGATATTCACACTTTTTTAGTGGCAAATTTGCCCCTAATTTGTATTTGGATGTGAAATATGACTCTTAAGGAAAATAAATTGCAAATACGATATTCACAATTTTTGAGTGGCAAATTTGCCCCTAATTTTTATTTGGATGTGAAATATGACTCTTAAGGAAAATAAATTTGCAAATACGATATTCAAACTTTTTGAGTGGCAAATTTGCCCCTAATTTGTATTTGTATGTGAAATATGACTCTTAAGGAAAATAAATTGCAAATACGATATTCACACTTTTTTGAGTGGCAAATTTGCCCCTAATTTGTATTTGTATGTGAAATATGACTCTTAAGGAAAATAAATTGCAAATACGATATTCACACTTTTTGAGTGGCAAATTTGCCCCTAATTTGTATTTCGAAGTGAAATATGACTCTTAAGGAAAATAAGTTGCTGATGTGACTCATATAGTCATGTTTTTAAGGACAATATTCCGCACTTTTTGGACGTAACTTTAGTGAAAACATTCCAAATTGATCATTATTTACTAAATTTCACTAAAGTGGTCTAAATATAGGCGTTGCTGCAAAAATCACCTTAAACGTCCAAATAACAAGCAAATCAGGATGAATAAACGTGCACAAAATCACCCGGCCTCATTTACCTTATATAGATCACATTCTAACTTCATCATATGATAAAACAGGTAAAATCGAGACGGGAAAATCAAGAATCATGCAAATCGGATAAAGAACGGAGAAGACTGAGCAGTATCAGACCCTATAAAGTCATTTCGTCTATGCTTGAGCTATACACATCCAATTTCAGTGAAGTTGGCATCATTAGAAGCGTAACGGAATTACGAAACCACAGGCGAAAGAATCAGGTCAAACGGACGCATAACGAAGGAGATACGCGCATTTTAAGCAACGAACGAAATCAGACGAACACCGTATACGGCCCTGGGAACCGTATACGGCCCCACAGAGACCGTATACGGCCTACCTAACACCGTATACGGCCCTACCAAGGCCGTATACGGCCCCCTGTACCCTGTATCGTGCATCGTTTGCTTGTACGTGCTGTTTCGCGAGTTGTACGGCTGATTTTTGAGCTTTGCCTATAAATAGGGGATTACTCCTCTTCATTTTACACACCTCAACACATTCACACATTTCTCATTCTCTCACTTTTCTTATTTCTCTCTTTTCTTTCACTTTCTCTCTCTAACTTTCTCTCTCTAGCACTACTCTTAGGAGTTAGAGGAGAAAGGTTAGGGTTGAGCTTACGGTTCGAGTCTAGAGGAAGTTTTAGCTTGGTAATCTTGTTGTAACGAGTTTTTCAAGTTCAGACTATTTGTAATCCTCAGTATTACGCTGCTGTATTCCCGGTGATATCTAAACTTTACTTACTGTTATAATGCTTGTGCTTTATGTTATTTCAGTTTGTATTCTGCATATTGCCATGTTTATAGAGTAGTTTAATATTGTGATTGTTGAAATGTAGATATTAGGAGTAGGGATGATGCTAAATTAATGTTTCATTTATACGATTGGAAATTGTTATGCTGTGTATCTGGTTAAGCTTATCCTGAATATAGATCTAGTCTCTCATCACCCTTTCCAGACTTTCACGTGACTGTTGCCCTAGGATAGGATCTGATCAACCCTAATACTATGAATATACAGTTATCTCCAGTTACAGTATGAAACTATGAACTTTCCTTTAAAAAGGCACGGTACTTCGTATAGCGTTGGAAACACCTCGTGTGGAGTACAAATACGTGGAAGCTAAGGAAATGCCATGGATTGTTTCATCGTGAATTACCTAGAAGTGATCCTTCTAGAACTGTGGTCTAGGAATCAAAGCTGTGGAAATGCTTGTTGCACTGTACACCGTTAGTACACCTAAGATCTGGAACACTGTGGAAATGCTTAAATGCCCAGTACACCGTCAGTACATCTAGGGTTTGGAACACTGTGGAAATGCCTAATTGCCCTGTACACCGTGATTATTCCTAGGGATGAACGCCTGACTGTAAAGGAGGGTCTATATTTATGATGGTTAAGTATGTGCTTCAATAGAAACAATACAGGGTAGTGTCAATCATATACCTAGACATGCAAAACCCTAATCACACCAATAGTTTAACATACACAGGATACAATCAGTATTTGCTATAATGAAAGTAAATAGACGATTAGGTGTTAAGAAAGGTCAGTAAATACAATTGCGGTCTGTTGCCTTGTGCCTGAACCCTAGAACATTTAGGGTGACTTTGTCTTAGTTAAGCAAAGGCTCAGGAGGGTTTGAAAACAGCCTGATCTGATCAGAATCATGATAACCTAGGATTCCAGTGACATATGTTTCTATGGTTTCACCTGAACGTAGGGTCCTAGTGTTTACACCGAAAGTATGTCTACTCTTTATTTGATGAATCTCCAATCAATTTTATAATGAACATCATCCCGAAACCCTAGTATCCAAGTTTCAGCAATCACATCTCTACCTGTCTCCTTAAACCCTAATTTCATTTCTTGTTATTTACTTTTCTGCATTTAGGATAATTAGAAAACCAAATCAATCCAAGATCTATCTACCTACCCCCATCCTAATTGCGACCATATTCTTTGGTGACCCGCTTTATTTCAATTCGCTCCGATTTAAGAACGACCTCGAGTTATACTTACTGCTTGCTCCCAAGGTAGGTAGTACTTATAGTTTGAGCCCCAGCTCAAATAAATTTAAAACTCACTGTCCGCCGCTTCTGTTGCTGTTGGAACAACGACCGGAGTCAAATCCGACCGACCGATAGGGGTGACGACAGTTGCAAATACGATATTCACACTTTTTGAGTGGCAAATTTGCCCCTGATTTGTATTTGGATGTGAAATATGACTTTTAAGGAAAATAAATTGCAAATACAGTATTCACAATTTTTGAGTGGCAAATTTGCCCCTAATTTGTATTTGAATGTGAAATATGACTCTTAAGGAAAATAAATTGCAAATACGATATTCACACTTTTTGAGTGGCAAATTTGCCCCTAATTTGTATTTGGATGTGAAATATAACTCTTAAGGAAAATAAGTTGGAAATACGATATTCACACTTTTTGAGTGGCAAATTTGCCCCTAATTTTTATTTCTAAGTGAAATATGACTCTTAAGGAAAATAAATTGCAAATACCATTTTCACACTTTTTGAGTGGCAAATTTGCCCCTAATTTATATTTGGATGTGAAATAGGACTCTTAAGGAAAATAAATTTGCAAATACGATATTCACACTTTTTAAGTGGCAAATTTGCCCCTAATTTGTATTTGTATGTGAAATATGACTGTTAAGGAAAATAAATTGAAAATACGATATTCACACTTTTTTAGTGGCAAATTTGCCCAGGAAAATAAGTTGCAAATACGATATTCACACTTTTTGAGTGGATGTGAAATATGACTCTTAAGGAAAATAAATTGTAAATACGATATTCACAATTTTTGAGTGGCAAATTTGCCCGTAATTTGTATTTGGATGTGAAATATAACTCTTAAGGAAAATAAATTTGCAAATAAGATATTCAAACTTTTTGAGTGGCAAATTTGCCCTTAATTTGTATTTGGATGTGAAATATGACTCTTAAGGAAAATAAATTGCAAATACGATATTCACACTTTTTGAGTGGCAAACTTGCCCCTAATTTGTATTTGGATGTGAAATATGACTCTTAAGAAAAATAAATTGCAAATACGATATTCACACTTTTTGAGTGTCAAATTTGCCCCTAATTTGTATTTCGAAGTGAAATATGACTTTTGAGGAAAATAAGTTGTAAATACGATATTCACACTTTTTGAGTGGCAAATTTGCCCCTAATTTGTATTTCGAAGTGAAATATGACTCTTAAGGAAAATAAATTGCAAATACGATATTTACACTTTTTTAGTGGTAAATTAGCCCCTAATTTGTATTTCGAAGTGAAATATGACACTTGAGGAAAATAAGTTGTAAATACGATATTCACACTTTTTGAGTGGCAAATTTGCCCCTAATTTGTATTTCGAAGTGAAATATGACTCTTAAGAAAAATTAATTGCAAATACGATATTCACAATTTTTGAGTGGCAAATTTGCCCCTAATTTGTATTTCGAAGTGAAATATGACACTTAAGAAAAATAAGTTGCAAATACGATATTCACACTTTTTGAGCGGCAAATTTGCCCCTAATTTGTATTTTGATGTGAAATATGACTCTTAAGGAAAATAAATTGCAAATAAGATATTCACACCTTTTTAGTGGCAAATTTGCCCCTAATTTGTATTTGGATGTGAAATATGACTCTTAAGGAAAATAAATTGCAAATACGATATTCACTTTCTGAGTGGCAAATTTGCCCCTAATTTGTATTTGGATGTGAAATATGACTCTTAAGGAAAATAAATTGCAAATACGATATTCACTTTCTGAGTGGCAAATTTGCCCCTAATTTTTATTTGGATGTGAAATATGACTCTTAAGGAAAATAAATTTGCCAATACGATATTCAAACTTTTTGAGTGGCAAATTTGCCCCTAATTTGTATTTGTATGTGAAATATGACTCTTAAGGAAAATAAATTGCAAATACGATATTCACACTTTTTTGAGTGGCAAATTTGCCCCTAATTTGTATTTCTAAGTAAAATATGACTCTTAAGGAAAATAAATTGCAAATACGATATTCACACTTTCTGAGTGGCAAATTTGCCCCTAATTTGTATTTGGATGTGAAATATGACTCTTAAGGAAAATAAATTGCAAATACGATATTCACTTTCTGAGTGGCAAATTTGCCCCTAATTTTTATTTGGATGTGAAATATGACTCTTAAGGAAAATAAATTTGCCAATACGATATTCAAACTTTTTGAGTGGCAAATTTGCCCCTAATTTGTATTTGTATGTGAAATATGACTCTTAAGGAAAATAAATTGCAAATACGATATTCACACTTTTTTGAGTGGCAAATTTGCCCCTAATTTGTATTTCTAAGTAAAATATGACTCTTAAGGAAAATAAATTGCAAATACGATATTCACACTTTTTGAGTGGCAAATTTGCCCCTAATTTGTATTTCGAAGTGAAATATGACTCTTAAGGAAAATAAGTTGTAAATACGATATTCACACTTTTTGAGTGGCAAATTTGCCCCTAATTTGTATTTGGATGTGAAATATGACTCTTAAGAAAAATAAATTGCAAATACGATATTCACACTTTTTGAGTGGCAAATTTGCCCCTAATTTGTATTTATAAGTGAAATATGACTCTTAAAGAAAATAAGTTGCAAATACAATATTCACACTATTTGAGTGGCAAATTCGCCCCTAATTTGTATTTAGATGTAAAATATGACTCTTAAGGAAAATAAATTGCAAATACGATATTCACACTTTTTAGTGGCAAATTTGCCCCTAATTTGTATTTGGATTTGAAATATAACTCTTAAGGAAAATAAATTGCAAATACGATATTCACACTTTTTGAGTTGCAAATTTGCCCCTAATTTTTATTTCTAAGTGAAATATGACTCTTAAGGAAAATAAATTGCAAATACCATTTTCACACTTTTTGAGTGGCAAATTTGCCCCTAATTTATATTTGAATATGAAATATGACTCTTAAGGAAAATAAATTTGCAAATACGATATTCACACTTTTTGAGTGGCAAATTTGCCCCTAATTTGTATTTGTATGTGAAATATGACTGTTAAGAAAATAAATTGAAAATACGATATTCACACTTTTTGAGTGGCAAATTTGCCCCTAATTTGTATTTTAAAGTGAAATATGACTCTTCAGAAAAATAAGTTGCAAATACGATATTCACACTTTTTGAGTGGATGTGAAATATGACACTTAAGGAAAATAAATTTCAAATACGATATTCACACTTTCTGAGTGGCAAATTTGCCCCTAATTTGTATTTCGAAGTGAAATATGACTCTTGAAGAAAATAAGTTGCAAATACGATATTCACACTTTTTGAGTGGCAAATTTGCCCCTAATTTGTATTTGGATGTGAAATATGACTCTTAAGAAAAATAAATTGCAAATACGATATTCACACTTTTTGAGTGGCAAATTTGCCCCTAATTTGTATTTCTAAGTGAAATATGACTCTTAAGGAAAATAAATTTCAAACACGATATTCACACTTTCTGAGTGGCTAATTTGCCCCTAAAATGTATTTCGAAGTGAAATATGACTCTTAAGGAAAATAAGTTGCAAATACGATATTCACACTTTTTGAGTGGCAAATTCGCCCCTAATTTATATTTGGATGTGAAATATGACTCTTAAGGAAAACAAATTGCAAATACGATATTCACACTTTTTGAGTGGCAAATTTGCCCCTAAATTGTATTTCGAAGTGAAATATGACTCTTAAAGAAAATAAGTTGCAAATACAATATTCACACTATTTGAGTGGCAAATTCGCCCCTAATTTGTATTTAGATGTGAAATATGACTCTTAAGGAAAATAAATTGCAAATACGATATTCACACTTTTTAGTGGCAAATTTGCCCCTAATTTGTATTTGGATGTGAAATATAACTCTTAAGAAAAATAAATTGCAAATACGATATTCACACTTTTTGAGTGGCAAATTTGCCCCTAATTTTTATTTCTAAGTGAAATATGACTCTTAAGGAAAATAAATTGCAAATACCATTTTCACACTTTTTGAGAGGCAAATTTGCCCCTAATTTATATTTGGATGTGAAATATGACTCTTAAGGAAAATAAATTTGCAAATACGATATTCACACTTTTTGAGTGGCAAATTTGCCCCTAATTTGTATTTGTATGTGAAATATGACTGTTAAGAAAATAAATTGAAAATACGATATTCACACTTTTTGAGTGGCAAATTTGCCCCCAATTTGTATTTTAAAGTGAAATATGACTCTTTAGAAAAATAAGTTGCAAATACGATATTCACACTTTTTGAGTGGGAAATTTGCCCCTAATTTTTACTTGGATGTGAAATATGACTCTTAAGGAAAATAAATTTGCAAATACGATATTCAAACTTTTTGAGTGGCAAATTTGCCCCTAATTTGTATTTGTATGTGAAATATGACTCTTAAGGAAAATAAATTGCAAATACGATATTCACACTTTTTTGAGTGGCAAATTTGCCCCTAATTTGTATTTCTAAGTGAAATATGACTCTTAAGGAAAATATATTGCAAATACGATATTCACACTTTTTGAGTGGCAAATTTGCCCTTAATTTGTATTTGGATATGAAATATTACTCTTAAGGAAAATAAATTGCAAATACGATATTCATACTTTTTTGAGTGGCAAATTTGCCCCTAATTTGTATTTCGAAGTGAAATATGACTCTTAAGGAAAATAAATTGCAAATACGATATTCACACTTTTTGAGCGGCAAATTTGCCCCTAATTTGTATTTGGATGTGAAATATGACTCTTAAGGAAAATATATTGCAAATACGATATTCACACTTTTTGAGTGGCAAATTTGCCCCTAATTTGTATTTCGAAGTGAAATATGACTCCTTAGAAAAATAAGTTGCAAATACGATATTCACACTTTTTGAGTGGATGTGAAATATGACTCTTAAGGAAAATAAATTGCAAATACGATATTCACACCTTTTTAGTGGCAAATTTGCCCCTAATTTATATTTGGATGTGAAATATGACTCTTAAAGAAAATAAATTGCAAATACGATATTCACAATTTTTTAGTGGCAAATTTGCCCCTAATTTTTACTTGGATGTGAAATATAACTCTTAAGGAAAATAAATTTGCAAATACGATATTCAAACTTTTTGAATGGCGAATTTGCCCCTAATTTGTATTTGTATGTGAAATATAACTCTTAAGGAAAATAAATTGCAAATACGATATTCACACTTTTTTGAGTGGCAAATTTGCTCCTAATTTGTATTTCTAAGTGAAATATGACTTTTAAGGAAAATAAATTGCAAATACGATATTCACACTTTTTTAGTGGCAAATTTGCCCCTAATTTGTATTTCGAAGTGAAATATGACTCTTAAGGAAAATAAGTTGCAAAAACGATATTCACACTTTTTGAGTTGCAAATTTGCCCCTGATTTGTATTTGGATGTGAAATATGACTTTTAAGGAAAATAAATTGCAAATACGGAATTCACAATTTTTGAGTGGCAAATTTGCCCCTAATTTGTATTTGAATGTGAAATATGACTCTTAAGGAAAAATAAATTGTAAATACGATATTCACACTTTTTGAGGGGCAAATTTGCCACTAATTTGTATTTCGAAGTGAAATATGACTCTTAAGGAAAATAAATTGCAAATACGATATTCACACTTTTTGAGTGGCAAATTTGCCCCTAATTTGTATTTCAAAGTGAAATATGACTCTTGAGGAAAATAAGTTGTAAATATGATATTCACACTTTTTGAGTGGCAAATTTGCCCCTAATTTGTATTTCGAAGTGAAATATGACTTTTGAGGAAAATAAGTTGCAAATACGATATTCACAATTTTTGAGTGGCAAATTTGCCCCTAATTTGTATTTCGAAGTGAAATATGACACTTAAGAAAAATAAGTTGCAAATACGATATTCACACTTTTTGAGCGGCAAATTTGCCCCTAATTTGTATTTGGATGTGAAATATGACTCTTAAGGAAAATAAATTGCAAATACGATATTCACACTTTTTTAGTGGCAAATTTGCCCCTAATTTGTATTTGGATATTAAATATGACTCTTAAGGAAAATAAATTGCAAATACGATATTCACAATTTTTGAGTGGCAAATTTGCCCCTAATTTTTATTTGGATGTGAAATATGACTCTTAAGGAAAATAAGTTGCAAATACAATATTCACACTATTTGAGTGGCAAATTCGCCCCTAATTTGTATTTAGATGTGAAATATGACTCTTAAGGAAAATAAATTGCAAATACGATATTCACACTTTTTAGTGGCAAATTTCCCCTAATTTGTATTTGGATGTGAAATATAACTCTTAAGGAAAATAAATTGCAAATACGATATTCACAATTTTTGAGTGGCAAATTTGCCCCTAATTTTTATTTCTAACTTAAATATGACACATAAGGAAAATAAATTGCAAATACCATTTTCACACTTTTTGAGTGGCAAATTTGCCCCTAATTTGTATTTGTATGTGAAATATGACTCTTAAGGAAAATAAATTGCAAATACGATATTCACACTTTTTTTAGTGGCAAATTTGCCCTTAATTTGTATTTGAATGTGAAATATGACTCTTAAGGAAAATAAATTGCAAATACGATATTCACACTTTTTGAGTGGCAAATTTGCCCCTAATTTGTATTTGGATGTGAAATATGTCTTTTAAGGAAAATAAATTGCAAATACGATATTCACACTTTTTTGAGTGGCAAATTTGCCCCTAATTTGAATTTCGAAGTGAAATATGACTCTTAAGGAAAATAAATTGCAAATACGATATTCACACTTTTTGAGTGGCAAATTTGCCCCTAATTTGTATTTCGAAGTAAAATATGACACTTAAGAAAAATAAATTGCAAATACGATATTCACACTTTTTGAGTGGCAAATTTGCCCCTAATTTGTATTTCGAAGTGAAATATGACTCTTTAGAAAAATAAGTTGCAAATACGATATTCACACTTTTTGAGTGGATGTGAAATATGACTATTAAGGAAAATAAATTGCAAATACGATATTCACACTTTTTTAGTGGCAAATTTGCCCCCAATTTATATTTGGATGTGAAATATGACTCTTAAGGAAAATAAATTGCAAATACGATATTCACAATTTTTGAGCGGGAAATTTGCCCCTAATTTTTACTTGGATGTGAAATATGACTCTTAAGGAAAATAAATTTGCAAATGCGATATTCAAACTTTTTTAGTGGAAAATTTGCCCCTAATTTGTATTTGTATGTGAAATATGACTCTTAAGGAAAATAAATTGCAAATACGATATTCACACTTTTTTGAGTGGCAAATTTGCCCCTAATTTGTATATCTAAGTAATATATGACTCTTAAGGAAAATATATTGCAAATACGATATTCACACTTTTTGAGTGGCAAATTTGCCCTTAATTTGTATTTGGTTGTGAAATATGACTCTTAAGGAAAATAAATTGCAAATACGATATTCACACTTTTTTGAGTGGCAAATTTGCCCCTAATTTGTATTTCGAAGTGAAATATGACTCTTAAGGAAAATAAATTGCAAATACGATATTCACACTTTTTGAGTGGCAAATTTGCCCCTAATTTGTATTTGGATGTGAAATATGACTCTTAAGGAAAATAAATTGCAAATACGATATTCACACTTTTTGAGTGGCAAATTTGCCCCTAATTTGTATTTCGAAGTGAAATATGACTCCTTAGAAAAATAAGTTGCAAATACGATATTCACACTTTTTGAGTGGATGTGAAATATGACTCTTAAGGAAAATAAATTGCAAATACGATATTCACACTTTTTTAGTGGCAAATTTGCCCCTAATTTATATTTGGATGTGAAATATGACTCTTAAGGAAAATAAATTGCAAATACGATATTCACAATTTTTTAGTGGCAAATTTGCCCCTAATTTTTACTTCGATGTGAAATAAGACTCTTAAGGAAAATAAATTTGCAAATACGATATTCAAACTTTTTGAGTGGCGAATTTGCCAGTAATTTGTATTTGTATGTGAAATATGACTCTTAAGGAAAATAAATTGCAAATACGATATTCACACTTTTTTGAGTGGCAAATTTGCCCCTAATTTGTATTTCTAAGTGAAATATGACTTTTAAGGAAAATAAATTGCAAATACGATATTCACACTTTTTGAGTGGCAAATTTGCCCCTAATTTGTATTTCGAAGTGAAATATGACTCTTAAGGAAAATAAGTTGCAAAAACGATATTCACACTTTTTGAGTTGCAAATTTGCCCCTGATTTGTATTTGGATGTGAAATATGACTTTTAAGGAAAATAAATTGCAAATACGGTATTCACAATTTTTGAGTGGCAAATTTGCCCCTAATTTGTATTTGAATGTCAAATATGACTCTTAAGGAAAAATAAATTGCAAATACGATATTCACACTTTTTGAGTGGCAAATTTTCCCATAATTTGTATTTCGAAGTGAAATATGACTCTTAAGAAAAATAAATTGCAAATACGATATTCACACTTTTTGAGTGGCAAATTTGCCCCTAATTTGTATTTCGAAGTGAAATATGACTCTTGAGGAAAATAAGTTGTAAATACGATATTCACACTTTTTGAGTGGCAAATTTGCCCCTAATTTGTATTTCGAAGTGAAATATGACTTTTGAGGAAAATAAGTTGCAAATACGATATTCACAATTTTTGAGTGGCAAATTTGCCCCTAATTTGTATTTCGAAGTGAAATATGACACTTAAGAAAAATAAGTTGCAAATACGATATTCACACTTTTTGAGCTGCAAATTTGCCCCTAATTTGTATTTGGATGTGAAATATGACTCTTAAGGAAAATAAATTGCAAATACGATATCCACACTTTTTTAGTGGCAAATTTGCCCCTAATTTGTATTTGGATATGAAATATGACTCTTAAGGAAAATAAATTGCAAATACGATATTCACAATTTTTGAGTGGCAAATTTGCCCCTAATTTTTATTTGGATGTGAAATATGACTCTTAAGGAAAATAAATTTGCAAATACGATACTCAAACTTTTTGTGTGGCAAATTTGCCCCTAATTTGTTTTTGAATGTGAAATATGACTCTTAAGAAAAATAAATTGCAAATACGATATTCACACTTTTTGAGTGGCAAATTTGCCCCTAATTTGTATTTCGAAGTGAAATATGACTCTTAAGGAAAATAAATTGCAAATACGATATTCACACTTTTTGAATGGCAAATTTGCCCCTAATTTGTATTTCGAAGTAAAATATGACTCTTGAGGAAAATAAGTTGTAAATACGATATTCACACTTTTTGAGTGGCAAATTTGCCCCTAATTTGTATTTGTAAGTCCCCTAGTTTTAGGATCGATAACTTCGTTATCTGTAGTATTAAGGTGCGGAATCCCTCAATACGGTGTTATTTTACTAACAACGAATATGTTCGTATTGCGTTTTAACTAGACTTAGCTTTAAACAACGAATCGTCAAAGCCTAGCCTTAGGTTATGTTTTTCTCTGGTTTGTTAAATTCGCAGCAATTGAAATCAGAATGCAAAAGTTATGTTTTTCACCGATTGAAAAACATTATATATGTCCAGCTCGTCTCGACTCGCAAGGGCCTGCGAGTTCGGTCCAACTCGCAGCCCAAGCCCAACTCGGAACTCGGCTCGCCAGACTTCCACGAATTCAGTTCTCATCTCGGCTCGTTAATCTCGCGACCTGAGAACTCGACTCGCACAGAATGTATTTATTTCGTATTTAATAATTCGTCTAACTTAACACAATAATATGTTTAACGAATATTACTAACAAAACAAATATTTATTTACAAATCTAAACCAATATACAAACGTAATAATAATTACACTAGTCCTATATCAAGCTAGATCTGTTGTCACAATCTATGTCTCAACAGACTCCCCCTTGACAATAGCTCTAGCGTCTTTATCTTCACGCTGTCTTTGGTCTTCATTTGTAAATCTTACTTCCTGCAAAAATTTTAAGCTTGATGCATGTTTTAACCATCCTATGATAATCTCGTGCTAAATCACCCCAACCAACAGTAGATATGATCTTGTTCTTGTATAACATAATCAAATCTTCCTTTGATAAATTCATCAAATGTCTGTGATCATATACACGAAGAATTTCTTTTTCGCCATTAGGATAATCATCATCAGCTTCAATCATAAAGGCTTCTCCTGTTCCAGCATCTACCCCCCAATATTTCAATTTTCCCAAAATATTCTGAGGCATAGTCTTCATTGGTATTTGCTTAATGCATTTGACCGCTGGATAAACCTTCTTCCTTCTTCTTCTTCCAGTTCTCTGACTAAGTTCGTTTAGCTTTATCATTTTTCCTTTCCTTGGCTTAATCTTCGAAAACTTCATAGATAATCCTTCAGTCCTAATGATACGCTCAACATACTTAGCATAATCATCATCACTTGGATTTTTCATATCTAATCTAGCCAAGTCTCGAATCTCATATCGAGGCAATGAACTAAACACGGTAAGCTTCTTCTCAAAATATTGAACCCCGTCAAACCTTTTGATCGCGAAGAGCTTCAGGTCAGAGTCATAATACCATCCAATAATGCCAGTTTTAAGTACACGCTTTCCAGTAATATCAACTTCTTTCAAAATGCGTTGCTTATTTTCCTTTTTCTTTTTCAGCATTTCTTGGATAAACATAGGATTACCAACCATATGTTTGTATTTGTCCTCTATTTCTTCAACTTCAGTATCTGAATCTTCAGAAGCATTCTCAAAAGCTTCTAAATCAATAACTGATTCTCCTTGTTCATTTACAAAAACAAATTCAGTCGTTGATGGATTCACAACATGTTCATCTACATTTGCATCCAGATCAACACCTTCATCTATCACTGATTCAAATACTGCAGTCCAATCTTCAGGAAGTTTGAACTCTCCTTCTTCAATATCATAATCAATCTCTTCATCTATCTCATCCAGAATATCATCTTCCGAATCTGATAGATTAAGCATTTCCATTCCTAGAGAAAAACATAAATACAAATATATTAATAATTCAAATTCTTTATTGATTTCCCTGAACCAATCTAAGAATTTCTTTATTAATTCTTTTGTATATTTTAACCTAACATATAAACGCAATATAAATATAACTTATAAAATCTTTTATTGATTACCCTGAATCAATCTAAAGTCTCTTAAGTCTACTTAACAAATATTAATTAATTTTAAATTCTAATGCATTGTGAATAATCACCAAACATTTAAATTTACTATTAATTACCTTATGTAATTTCCAAGTGTTAATTGATCTCATTCATTATCAATTTAACCTTTAAATTATATATCATTTGTCTAGTTAATACGAATACATTTTAACTTGTTAATTACTTATAAACCTTACGGTCTTAAGTCTATAATCAAATCTAAAATGCATATGTTATTATAAAATTATGACCGCCGAAATTAATCGGAACACGCCGCTCGACTACTCAATAAGTCAGAAGTCTTTCGATCACTATTTTATCTTAACATAATTTTATAAACTTAAATTACCAAACATATTTTACTTAAAATAATAATAACCCTAAGCCAAATATATTTACACAATAATTAAGTTTACACTTGTTCACTACAAACTATTACAAATATTACAGTACTAAGATAATACTAAGCTATCTTACCAGCTTCAGTATCACCCGATACAGTCTTATCTGCACTTGTACCCACTCCAGAACCACTAGCACCAGCACCAGACTCCCCCTGAATAGTAGCTTGCTCACTAGTCTTTGAAGGACCAGTCTGCTCACCATTCGGTGCATTGGGATCATCGTCCTTGTCTTGATCTCTCTTTCTCTTCAACTCATTCTCTCTGCAAGACTCCAGATATACCAATATCTCCCCCTGAGCAGGCTGTCCTGAATGCGATCTCAAGACCAGACTCTCTAAAGAAGATAACTTCAGTCTCTGTACAGTGAAGTCCGCAAGTAACATCTCATGAGTCTTCATCAACAGATTGTACGATTCACTCTGCTTGAGTATCTGTTGTGAAAGAAGAAGATTGCTCGACACCAGCTCTGGAATCTGAGAAGTAAGCTTCTCCAAATCCTTTACCCTCGACTCTAAGGATGTAATCCTTTCAGCATCAGTCGTTGGAGTAACAGGTATCGTTCTTGGTCCAGGCGGTGTAAGAGACTCAATATGCCAGTCTCTGGTAAGCGGTGTATGAGGTTGAGACAAAGCTTGCGTAAGCAAGTTTGCCGCAAATCTAGCTCCTTTATTCGTCGGAAAATTAGCTCCACGAACTAGATCAGCAACCTCATGCTGTAAAGTTAAACACAATTAAAATCAGTTATTGTTACAGATTACTCTGTCTCAAACTCTAATTAATTGCATAACACTCATAGTTATAGAATTTATATCTCATACTTGAAGCGGTAAAGACATCGATTCCGTAACCACCGGTGCAACCATCTCTACCTGTGGTGTATCCTGAGAAACTGTATACAGAATTAACTGTCTCAGTTCAACTCCTGATAAACAACAAGTTAAGATTATTTAACTTTAATTAATACTAACCTTCTCGAATAGTAAGCGTTCTCGGACGCTTCATCAAAGGAATCGCAACTTCCTCAGTACCTTCCTCCAGAATATTCTTACCCTTCCTCTTCTTTTCAGAAGCAGATGGAGGAGGAGAAGGTGTATTATCAGAATCTTCATCTGAAGCCGTCTCACCATCACGACCTCTAGATGATCTAACAGGATCCTAAATTTTAAATATATTGAACATTTATGATTAGCGTAAGCTCTATCATACAAGTTCTATATATTTAAGATTAATCAGATATAATACCTCAGTTGGTACAACAACTGATCTATCAAGCTGTATCTGCTCATCCTCAAGTAATATAACTTCTGGATGTGCAGCCTCAGCTTCAGCTTCCTGTTCGTATAATGATATTTATATTTTTAAAATCAGAAATAATATCCAATTTACTAAATATCTAATATCAGAATCATTATATAATAATATTATGCATCTATGATCAATAAAAACAATCTATCAACTAAGCATCTATATTATTACATAAGTAACAGATTACCTCAGGTGGTGCCAAGTAACTCTCAATGTCTTGAAGCAAAGGATTTGTCTCATCATCATTCTGCTCCAAAACTTCTTGCACAACCTGTGCAGCAACCTCTTGATTCACCTGCTGATCCACCTGACCAGCCTGAATAAGAACATCCTCAAGGAGCCCTTGTGGATCTTCAGGTTGAGCTTCCTCAGCTACAGGTGCAGGTACAACATCAGCAACAGCAGGAGCAACAACATCAGCAGGAGCTACGTCCAACCACCCATGATTTGGCGGTGCAACGTAGTTCGGATCAACAATATATCCAAAAAGTGGTCTAATTTCCGGTTTCACCACTCCTTCCTTCCTAATCGTCTGCATAAACATGGCATTATAACCACGTTGATCAATGGTATTCACCGATAAAAACGGCTCAGGAATAACCAAGTTCGGTAGACGCGCACGTATGATAAGCATACAAAACCTCGGGTAGATCATAAATCTAGATCTAACAGAACCCGATATCTGTCTAGCTATCTCTCCAAAAATGTAATCACAAAAACTGTATGGTTTATTGTAAACCAGTGACAGTACAGCCGATAGAATCACAGGGCTCAACTCATCAAAGCCACCTTTCTTTGCTGTGAAGACTATATTCATCACGTGCCAAAGAAACCTCCACTGACCAATGACCAGAGGCTTCTGGAACTGACGTCCACGCCTGTCTCCTGTATATCCCATACGTCCAATAGCACCCTCAATAAAGTCCATAGGATACTCAATATCCCCGTTCTCCTGTTCTACCGTACCTAGCTGCAAAATCTCACGAAGATTACCAGCTGAAAAGATAACAGGTTGTCCACCAACTGTAGCTCGAATCTCTGGCGGAGTGACAGATTCGTCATAAACAATATCCGTCCAGAAATCGTTCAGTATAGTCTGTGAGATAGGAGGATTGGCCGTAATGGCATATCTAATCCTTGATCGTGCTAGAAAACGTAATATATCAGCAACCCTGTCAGCCCGTTTGGCCTCAAGGTTCAGATCAACCAGGATGTTGTGACCCTTATCAAATGCTCTAGCCATATCTGTAATGAATACAAACAACAGATATAATTTAATGCACGATAAAAAATATTTAAACTATTATGTATTATGAATCAAGATTCATCAAACATCTTAGTTTAAAATTGTAATTATATATAATCTTGATACAAAAATAATCTCAAGTCGTATATAAAAATTTTACTTATAACTAAAAAGTCTTAAGTCTAATTTAAATCACGTTAGGTACTTGTTATTTTAATAAAAATCTCAAGTCGTTAACGTTAAAAATTATACCGCTAATGTGAAATTAGGACACGCCACTAATTTTCTTCTTAAATTAGTAGACTTTCGATATAATCATATAAGAATTAACACAAATCCATTTCATAAAAGTTATTACTTAAAAAGTCTTAACATTTATATCACTACTTTAAAAAATAAAATTTTTCTAAGTACTGGACTCGCATAAACTGGCCTAACGAGGTGAGGTCAAATCGTTTTGCTTATGAACTCGCTAAACTTATAAAGCAGCTATTGAAGTGAACTCGCTAATCTCATGGATTCGCTAGTCAACTCGCTGCGAGTTGATTCACAATGTCAACTCGTTTCATTCAATCAGGGAGTCGAGGTAAAATCTCAACTCGTTCGATGAACAGCCGTCGATAATTTTTAATTAAAATCGATTAATCTGTTGAATTTAACATGATCTATCAATTGATTTACGTTTATTAACATCCATTTAACATAAACCACAAGGATTTATGTCCAATAACATCGTAATCGACGCAAATCGTTTAGTTTTTAACCCGAAACCCTAAGTTTTATAAAAACTTCGATTTCTTGTTATTTACACGGTGAAATCCGTTGGTGTATACCTCAAAATGTTCGCAATATGAAGGTGTATAAAGTCCTCGGATTGAATAACTCGTTCCCGTAATCTAAGAATCGAAATCAAACGAAAACAATAAATCGCCTCGTTTCGCCTTGTTGACGGATTCGCAAGCTTTACTGAACTCGCGAAGTATGTGGGTTCGGTGGGTTGGTCTGACTCGTTTGACCACCTTTATACTTTACATTCGATTCGCGAGATTTAAGTGGACTCGCAAGTTGATGTCAACTCGCAGAAACAATGAAAAACGCGAATTTTAATTCTAAGTATAAATAAAAACCCGATATTTTCACAAGTCTAAATTATAATTAATTTTCACTTGTATTTGTCACGTTGTTCAACTCAAAAACATTCAGTATGATTTAATTCCGAAGGGTAAGCATAATTAACACAAAAATTAAAAACTAAAACAAAATTACATAATCATAGGTATCAAGTACCATTTTATTAAACACTTGAAACAAAATAAAATACATACACAAAATGAATAAGAATTTATCTGCTTAGGGATCATATTAGTAAGAATAAGCAATTCATGATATATTTAAAAAGTTTAAGCAGATTGGTAGTATACATACCTCATGAAATTCAAATAAATTACTATAAAATTACAACTAAATATATCATTTATACATTTATATTTATAAAACTATATCTTAGGTACCTTTATCCACATAGCATAATTAATAAATGCATTACGCACATAAAGTAAATATTTTAATTATAGATAGTTCAAGACGATTACCAGTATATGATCCACATAAACAAATTATACTCAATTTTCTAAGCAAACTCTTTATTGTTAGTATGAGAATTATCAAGTGCTTCCTATTATATGACATACTGAAGAATTCAAGTAAAACACATAACACTGCATCATTAAATTTTCAAGGTAGCGGTTACTAAATGATGTATCTTTTCGAAACATATAACATACACTTGAATTTTTACGGTTAGACAAATATCAAACATACTTTGAATATGCTATGTTATCTAAGTCTGTACGTAGTACAACAGAAGATTCCTTCTAGCATAATTCAAAATATATTTGAGAATATTAATTTAATTAAAGGTTTCAGTTCTGTACATAGTACAACATAGTTACCAGTAATTAAATTAATACCCATATTGCTACTATTTGTCACTTTAATTAAAATGCATGATAACAGTGTATGGTAATACCATCATTCAACATTTAAGACTTAATGTCATACATCATAGAATAGTTACACAAAATAATAAACAAGTAGTTAATTAAATTCTTAAGACTTAGAAAATTTCATATAATTTGCCTACCAGTACATCATATGATGAAGCCATCTAAAATTTTACTAAAAATAGACAAATTATAACTTGTGGATATAGGTGTATAATCAAATAAATATAAACACATACCTGATAGAACCGCTGTAGTTCTAAAGCAACTTTATTTGAACCTACTACCATATCATACTTAGGACTTAAGCTTTATTATTGTGAAGCTTATTCTCCTAATGTACTATCATTTCCCGTAGTTTTTGCAAATAAAAACTTAAATGAAGGCGATTCCCCTTAGGTAACAAGCAAATGAATGCCATACGCCCTTTTTTTTTTTTTTTATATTTTTTTTAATAATAAACACATAAATACTAACTATTACAAGAATACCCTTGGAAGACTAATCACTCTGGATTTCTCATTCCGTTTAGTTGAACCAACGTCTCAAATCTTGCTCTGTCGAACGCCTTTGTGTATAAGTCTGCTAAGTTATCCAATGATGGAACCTTAACTAACTTTATCAATTTCTTTTCAGCACAATCTCTAATAAAATGATGTCGAATATCAATATGCTTAGTTTTACTGTGCTTTACTGGATTATTGGTGATCGACATAGTAGATTCGTTATCAATCATCATAGGAGTATTGGTTATATTTAACCCGTAATCCCGCAGTTGCTGTTGAATCCAAAGAACTTGCGAGCAACAGCTGCCAGCTGCAACATACTCAGCTTCACATGTAGAAATGGCTACCGAGGTTTGCTTCTTGCACTGCCAGGATACTAATCTACCTCCTAAGAATTGACATCCTCCAGTCGTAGATTTCCTATTCTGATTGCATCCTCCATAATCCGAATCAGTATAAGCTACGAGATCTAAGTCTCCATCAATCGGATACCAAAGACCCAGCTTAGGTTTCCCTTTGAGGTAACGAAAGATTCGTTTAACAGCTTGCATGTGTGACTCTTTCGGATTAGCCTGATATCTTGCGCATAAACAAACAGCAAACATTATGTCAGGCCTAGAGGCTGTTAGATACATTAGTGATCCGATCATGGCTCTATAAAGAGTTGGATCCACATCGCTATCACTCGATGTATCTGGACCTAATCCATGATTGACTGGAATTGGAGTATTGTAGACCTTACTTTCATCCATCTTGAAACGTTCTAATAGCTCATATGTATATTTAGATTGATGAATAAAGAATCCATCCTTCTTTTGATCAACTTGTAATCCTAAGAAGAAATTCAACTCTCCCATTGCAGACATTTCAAACCTTTTTCTCATGACTTTCTCAAATTCTTGACACATCTTTTCATCAGACGATCCAAAGATAATGTCATCAACATACACTTGTACAAGAAGAAAGTCTTTCTTTTTCCACTTCACAAATAGTGTACTATCAATTGATCCTCTTGTAAATCCATTCTCAAGTAGATACGTTGATAGTGTTCCATACCATGCCCTAGGTGCTTGATGTAATCCATATAGAGCCTTATTCAAACGATATACTCTATCTGGATACTCAGGATTAGCAAACCCTGGCGGTTGTGAAACATACACCAATTCTTCCACTTTGCCATACAAAAAGGCACTCTTAACATCCAACTGATACACTTTTATACCATAATATGATGCGAATGCTAAGAATACTCTAATTGCTTCTAGCCTAGCAACTGGTGCAAACACTTCATTGTAATCAATACCTTCTTGTTGATTAAAACCTTGAACCACTAGACGAGCTTTATTGCGAGTAACGATACCTTTATCATCTCTCTTACACTTAAATACCCATCTAGTTCCAATTGGATATTCTCCCTTTGGTAGGTCAACCAACTCCCATACTTGTAATTTAGAGAACTGAGATAGTTCTTCTTGCATTGCTTCTACCCACGAGTTTTCTTTTAAAGCCATTTGAACATTTTTAGGCTCGACTTGTGAGATAAAGCATGAATATAGACATTGATTAGGAATCCCTGTCTCTTTCATTGCAGTATACAAGCTTTGGTATTCAGAATTCTCAGACGTATTAGTTCTGGATTGATGCCTAGTTTGAACCGGAGTATTAATATCACCGATGATGTTTTCAACTGGATGATTCTTACTCGTTCTAGTTATAGTAACTGGTTCAACTGGTATCTCATCTTCCAAATTAGTACCAATTTCTTCCAATTCAGGTACATCTTCCGTACGTGCTGAAGATATTCTTAGATGTTTCAAAGGAGTAAGTATGTCATCAAACTTTGTATGAAGATCATCAAGATCTTCTGTTTCTAGAGACTTATCCTCTGAAGGTTTTTGTGACTCACTTGTGGAAGCTTTATCTGAGTCAACAGTAGTCTTGATTCCAGACTGCTTAACACTCGATGTTGAAGCGGGACCAATATTCTCATCTTCAAACACTAAATGTTCAGCTATCTCTGAATCACTGACATAGTCACTAATAGGAACTTTAAATGATGCAAAAAGATCAGAATAATCAAATTGCCAATCTAAGCCCTTATGAACATCCGGTGAATAGCTTGTAACCTCAATATTATAAACTACCTCCAAACGTCCTGTGACTTTATTAAAGACTCTCTTATTTGGCGAATTGGGCATATAACCTAGGAAAAATCCTTCGTCAGCCTTCTCACCAAATTTTGCTTGATGTCCAGTCTTTAATATGGTGCATGAAACTCCAAAGGGTTCAAACCCTTTTAAGTTAGGTTTCTTATTGTTCAAAAGCTCATAACAAGTCTTGTTATGTCTCTTAACCGTAAGAACTCTATTAAGAACATAACATGCTGTATTCACTGCTTCTGCCCAAAAGATGACCGGAAGCTTTGAATCAGCAAGCATTGTTCTAGCAGCTTCAATCAACGTTCTATTCTTCCTTTCAGCAACACCATTCTGTTGAGGTTCATAAGGTGCACTGAATTGATGTAATATCCCTTTGCTTAAGCAATAGATATTCAACGTTGAATTCTTAAACTCTGTTCCATTGTCACTACGAATACGCTTAACTCTCTTTTTATAGACATTCTCTACTAGATCAAAGAACTCAATTAGAATTCCAGGAGTCTCATCCTTTGATCCCAAAAAGAATACCCATGAGAATCTAGAATAGTCATCTGTGACAACCAAACAGTACCATTTGCCACCTAGACTTCTCTTGCTTATAGGGCCGAAGAGATCCATATGTAGCAATTCAAATGGCGAGGAGATAGAGTTTTCAGTCTTAGGTCTGTGTGGTTTCTTGTGCTGCTTTCCTTTCATGCAAGGAACACACTTATCCTCAGACTCGAAACGTTTTTGTGGTACACCTAGAACCAAACCATTTTTGGTTATATAATTCATCTTTCTCCAGTTTAGATGTGCCATTCTCCTATGCCATAACAGAGCATCTGTTTCTGAAGCCTTGGACAATAAACATGTAGACACCATTGAAGAGTTAGGAACACCCATGTTGATAGCATAGATGTCCTTCTTCCTTGGCGCCCTCATCAATATCCATTCATCAGGAATTTTAAAACCTGGCTTCAGGACTAAGGCCTCCTTTTCATTGAAATAAACTGGATGACCTTTATCACAGACTTGGGAAACACTCACTAGGTTGTGTGTAAGTTCTTCAACATAGTTCACATCCTCAAGAGTCAAAGTTCCATTTGAAACTTTTCCTTTTCCCGAAATTACTCCTCCTTTATCTCCTGCAAAATTTACTTTTTGCTTGAGACTATCCTTGAAGTCCTTCAGTAGACTTCTTTCACCGGTCATGTGCCTCGAGCATCCACTGTCTACATACCACCAACTGTCCTTGTTCACAGCATGCTCCTGCACATAACACAAAACACGATCAGTTATCAAGAGGGACCCAAGCCATTACGGTCTTGGTTTGTCCCTTATCATCAACAAACTTAAGCTCTTTAAAATAACCATTCTTCCCATCAGGAGCTTTGGTTACTTTCGAAGTAGCTTGAGTTTGTGGACGATCAGCCTTAAGAGGTGAATTTGAGGAGAACCTCTTAGGCACAAAAGTATGAGCTCTATTATGATAATTATAATTAAACTCATGTGATCGCGAAGTAGTGCCACTTTCATAATGACTATGGCCTCTACTTGGAGTTCTAAACCTCGACGGTGTCAGATCCCTAGACTTATGGACATAATTATCACTTTGAGTATATGACCGTTTAGGTTTAGGTGGGGAGACACTATGCTTACCATCTCTTTTAAGAATGTTCACAGGTTTATTACCTAACTTAGGTTTGGTATCTAACCCGTCTACAGTCATATCAGAGTCGGTCTGTGTCTTTTCCTCAATCACAAGCTTATGTGGTGCTTCAGGCTTTTTGTTAGGACAACACGAAGCCACGTGTCCTTTTTGATGACATTTGAAACATGACATCTGCTTGCGTGATTTGCTCACTTTTGCTTTCTCATCCGGAGTCTTAGGCACTAAAGGTTTAAGCTGTTCCTTATCAACTTTATCATTAATCTTAGCATCGTTAATCACTCCACCCGATACAAAGTGTATTTTGGTGAACTGAGAAGCCTTGCTATTATCTAATGATACGTTCTTAATAACATCTTTCTGTGCCTCTGACTGTTCAGGTTTATCAGCTACTAAAATCTCAGGATTAACTTCAGTCATCTCAGAGTCCTCAGGAATAGGAGTGTAATTGGCATTAAAAGGCGGGGATACATCATTGTAACCTAACCCAGTCTTGTCCTTTACACTACGTTGAGCATCTAACATTTTATCCATTTGAGATGTCCTATAATTCTCAAGTTTACGGTTTTGCTCAATTAACCTTAAGTTAAGGTTCACTATTTCCTGATCCTTACTAGCAATCGTCTCATTTAAGTCTTTGATATTCATATAGAGACCATCTATGACAACAGATTTTTCACTTATGGTATCTCTAAGTTTTGTTCTATCCAACGCATCAGACTTAATTTTATCTTTTAAGACCTGTTTATCATCACTTAATCTACGAACATCCATAATAGCTTGATCAAGTTCAGATCTAACAGTCTTATAAGATTCCTTATCCATATTTAATTGTGATGACAGATTACTATTTGACACAGTTAAGACACTATTCTGAGACTGTAAATCAGTAACTAAGTAACAAACATCAGCAAGATTAAGAATATCTAAACATACCTTCTTCTTGTCAGTTTGTAATTCAGCCATACGTGCCACTAATTCTTCAGGACTCATATCTGGAGTTGAATCCATATATAGCACATCATCATCACTTGCCTTTTTTTTAGACTCAGCCACCTCTACTCTCTGTTCCATGTCAGTGGGCATGTAGGACACTGATCCAGCAGTTGTTTCTTCGATCTCGGCCATCAAAGCTTCTTCAGAATGAGCTTGCCAATCATACGAGCCATCCAACTGCTTCACCACTAAGGCTTTGGAAGCAAGAGTACTTCCCGAACCTTGTTTTCCTTGTGCTTCTACTTTAGGTCTTTGGCATTCTCTAGCAAAATGACCAATACCCTGACAGTTAAAGCATCTGACCTTGGTTTTATCAAACCCTGATCTATTGCCCAACACCTTTCTACCAGTTTTCTTGAGGAAATTCTTCACCTTTCTAGATATCAACGCTAGTTGATCTTGAAGTTCCAGTTCCTCAAGATAATCAGAATCTATCTGCTCATAATCCTCATCAAATAGAATAGGATCATTGATCTTTCCTTCTATGTAGTTCTCATATGATGCCACAAAGGAAGCAAGAACAGACAGTTGCTGTTCAGCAGATTTCACACTCATCGGCATCTTCTGATGCTCTTGAGGTGACTTCTCAGAATTCTTTCCCTTTGTCTCATCACCAGAGGAGGAAATAAAGCACAGATCTTCAGTGATCATCTCTCCATTTTCATTAGTATCACCAACTAACAGTGCAGTGGTCGAACTCGATGACGCAGTCGAAAGACTTGACTTTCCATGATACAGCCCAGGGTTCTGAACCTGATCAGAATCACTATCTCTTGACTTCTTGGAGAAATCATAACCTTTCAGCTTGTCAATGACTTGCTCTAAGGTCATAGTAGAATACCTAGTTTCGTTATCCTTAATCATAACACCATACATTTCCCATTTAGAAGGCAAACCCTCAAGGAACTTGTCGGTTTTAGATACTTCTTCTTCAAAAATTTCATGGTATTCTAATTCACTTAGCAGATGGTAGAATCGTGTAACATAGGCATCAAGATCTTCTCCTTTTAAAGCTTTAAACATAGTAAACTGCTTTTTAAGAAGACTCTTCTTGCCAGCTCTCACCTGTGGACTTCCCTCACCTCTTTTCTCTAAAGCTTCCCAGAGCGCTTTAGCAGTATGAAAAGACTTGAGTTGATGAGCAAGGGATTTAGGAAGACACATCTTTATGCAAGAATGTGATTTATTCTCATTTCTGTACGCTTCCTTCTCTTGATCACTCATGTTTGCATAGGTAAGAACTACAGTAGCATTTTGAACAGTTTGAGTAGGTGGGGTGTATCCACTCTTGATACACATCCAGATAGACAGATCATGGAATCTACAGTAAGATTCAAATCTGTCCTTCCAATTGTAGTAATCCTCGATTCTTAACAACTTAGGTGGAACGTTTGACTTTCCCACCTCGTGGTCCATTTCGATCATTCTACTTAAGTCAGACATCTTAAAAACGTAAAATTAAACTGTTTCAGCGAATTCAGAAATCTCAACTCGCAAGACTCAGCTCAACTCGCAATCTCAGCTCGACTCGCAGAATTTGTCGATTCGCAAGCCTCAGTTCGGATTGCTAAAAGATGTCGATTCGCAAGTGATGTCGATTCGCGAGAGATCTCGGTTCGACTTGCAAGCCTCAGTTCGACTCGCTAGTTCAACTCGGTTCGCAGGCGACGCTGGAACCCTAATCTCGACTCGCGAAACGGCTGTTAAACCCGAAAAAACGAATTTTAAGGTATTTTTACGAACGAAACTGAGAAATTCGACTGTAAACTAACCCTAAAACTTCCAGAGAATGATTTTGATCGTTAGTATTGCAATAATGCACGTAAAAACGACCCGAATCAAAAACGCAATAAACTAAAACTCACGAACACACTCGTATCTAGCCCGAAAGCTCTGATACCAGATGTAAGTCCCCTAGTTTTAGGATCGATAACTTCGTTATCTGTAGTATTAAGGTGCGGAATCCCTCAATACGGTGTTATTTTACTAACAACGAATATGTTCGTATTGCGTTTTAACTAGACTTAGCTTTAAACAACGAATCGTCAAAGCCTAGCCTTAGGTTATGTTTTTCTCTGGTTTGTTGAATTCGCAGCAATTGAAATCAGAATGCAAAAGTTATGTTTTTCACCGATTGAAAAACATTATATATGTCCAGCTCGTCTCGACTCGCAAGGGCCTGCGAGTTCGGTCCAACTCGCAGCCCAAGCCCAACTCGGAACTCGGCTCGCCAGACTTCCACGAATTCAGTTCTCATCTCGGCTCGTTAATCTCGCGACCTGAGAACTCGACTCGCACAGAATGTATTTATTTCGTATTTAATAATTCGTCTAACTTAACACAATAATATGTTTAACGAATATTACTAACAAAACAAATATTTATTTACAAATCTAAACCAATATACAAACGTAATAATAATTACACTAGTCCTATATCAAGCTAGATCTGTTGTCACAATCTATGTCTCAACAGTATTTCGAAGTGAAATATGACTCTTAAGAAAAATAAATTGCAAATACGATATTCACAATTTTTGAGTGGCAAATTTGCCCATAATTTGTATTTCAAAGTGAAATATGACACTTAAGAAAAATAAGTTGCAAATACGATATTCACACTTTTTGAGCGGCAAATTTGCCCCTAATTTGTATTTGGATGTAAAATATGACACTTAAGAAAAATAAATTGCAAATACGATATTCACACTTTTTTAGTGGCAAATTTGCCCCTAATTTGTATTTGGATGTGAAATATGACTCTTAAGGAAAATAAATTGCAAATACGATATTCACAATTTTTGAGTGGCAAATTTGCCCCTAATTTTTATTTGGATGTGAAATATGACTTTTAAGGAAAATAAATTTGCAAATAAGATATTCAAACTTTTTGAGTGGCAAATTTGCCCCTAATTTGTATTTGTATGTGAAATATGACTCTTAAGGAAAATAAATTGCAAATACGATATTCACACTTTTTTGAATGCAAAATTGCCCCTAATTTGTATTTCGAAGTGAAATATGACACTTAAGAAAAATAAGTTGCAAATACGATATTCACACTTTTTGAGCGGCAAATTTGCCCCTAATTTGTATTTGGATGTAAATATGACTCTTAAGGAAAATAAATTGCAAATACGATATTCACATTTTTTTAGTGGCAAATTTGCCCCTAATTTGTATTTGGATATGAAATATGACTCTTAAGGAAAATAAATTGCAAATACGATATTCACAATTTTTGAGCGGCAAATTTGCCCCTAATTTGTATTTGGATGTGAAATATGACTCTTAAGAAAAATAAATTGCAAATACGATATTCACACTTTTTTAGTGGCAAATTTGCCCCTAATTTGTATTTGGATGTGAAATATGACTCTTAAGGAAAATAAATTGCAAATACGATATTCACAATTTTTGAGTGGCAAATTTGCCCCTAATTTTTATTTGGATGTGAAATATGACTTTTAAGGAAAATAAATTTTGCATATAAGATATTCAAACTTTTTGAGTGGCAAATTTGCCCCTAATTTGTATTTGTATGTGAAATATAACTCTTAAGGAAAATAAATTGCAAATACGATATTCACACTTTTTTGAGTGCAAATTTGCCCCTAATTTGTATTTCGAAGTGAAATATGACTCTTGAAGAAAATAAGTTGTAAATACGATATTCACACTTTTTGAGTGGCAAATTTGCCCCTAATTTGTATTTCAAAGTGAAATATGACTCTTAAAGAAAATAAGTTGTAAATACGATATTCACAATTTTTGAGTGGCAAATTTGCCCCTAATTTGTATTTCTAAGTGAAATATGACTCTTAAGAAAAATAAATTGCAAATACGATATTCACAATTTTTGAGTGGCAAATTTGCCCATAATTTGTATTTCAAAGTGAAATATGACACTTAAGAAAAAAAAGTTACAAATACGATATTCACACTTTTTGAGCGGCAAATTTGCCCCTAATTTGTATTTGGATGTGAAATATGACTCTTAAGGAAAATAAATTGCAAATACGATATTCACACTTTTTTAGTGGTAAATTTGCCCCTAATTTGTATTTGGATGTGAAATATGACTCTTAAAGAAAATAAATTGCAAATACGATATTCACAATTTTTGAGTGGTAAATTTGCCCCTAATTTTTATTTGGATGTGAAATATGACTCTTAAGGAAAATAAATTTGCAAATACGATATTCAAACTTTTTGAGTGGCAAATTTGCCCCTAATTTGTATTTGGATGTGAAATATGACTCTTAAGGAAAATAAATTGCAAATACGATATTCACAATTTTTGAGTGGCAAATTTGCCCCCTAATTTTTATTTGGATGTGAAATATGACTTTTAAGGAAAATAAATTTGCAAATAAGATATTCAAACTTTTTGAGTGGCAAATTTGCCCCTAATTTGTATTTGTATGTGAAATATGACTCTTAAGGAAAATAAATTGCAAATACGATATTCACACTTTTTTGAGTGCAAATTTGCCCCTAATTTGTATTTCGAAGTGAAATATGACACTTAAGAAAAATAAGTTGCAAATACGATATTCACACTTTTTGAGCGGCAAATTTGCCCCAAATTTGTATTTGGATGTGAAATATTACCCTTAAGGAAAATAAATTGCAAATACGATATTCACACTTTTTTAGTGGCAAATTTGCCCCTAATTTGTATTTGGATATGAAATATGACTCTTAAGGAAAATAAATTGCAAATACGATATTCACAATTTTTGAGTGGCAAATTTGCCCCTAATTTTTATTTGGATGTGAAATATGACTCTTAAGGAAAATAAATTTGCAAATACGATATTCAAACTTTTTGTGTGGCAAATTTGCCCCTAATTTGTATTTGAATGTGAAATATGACTCTTAAGAAAAATAAATTGCAAATACGATATTCACACTTTTTGAGTGGCAAATTTGCCCCTAATTTGTATTTCGAAGTGAAATATGACTCTTAAGGAAAATAAATTGCAAATACGATATTCACACTTTTTGAGTGGCAAATTTGCCCCTAATTTGTATTTCGAAGTAAAATATGACTCTTGAGGAAAATAAGTTGCAAATACGATATTCACACTTTTTGAGCGGCAAATTTGCCCCTAATTTGTATTTGGATGTGAAATATGACTCTTAAGAAAAATAAATTGCAAATACGATATTCACACTTTTTTAATGGCAAATTTGCCCCTAATTTGTATTTGGATGTGAAATATGACTCTTAAGGAAAATAAATTGCAAATACGATATTCACAATTTTTGAGTGGCAAATTTGCCCCTAATTTTTATTTGGATGTGAAATATGACTTTTAAGGAAAATAAATTTGCAAATAAGATATTCAAACTTTTTGAGTGGCAAATTTGCCCCTAATTTGTATTTGTATGTGAAATATGACTCTTAAGGAAAATAAATTGCAAATACGATATTCACACTTTTTTGAGTGCAAATTTGCCCCTAATTTGTATTTCGAAGTGAAATATGACTCTTGAAGAAAATAAGTTGTAAATACGATATTCACACTTTTTGAGTGGCAAATTTGCCCCTAATTTGTATTTCGAAGTGAAATATGACTCTTAAGGAAAATAAGTTGTAAATACGATATTCACACTTTTTGAGTGGCAAATTTGCCACTAATTTGTATTTCGAATTGAAATATAACTCTTAAGAAAAATAAATTGCAAATACGATATTCACAATTTTTGAGTGGCAAATTTGCCCCTAATTTGTATTTCGAAGTGAAATATGACACTTAAGAAAAATAAGTTGCAAATACGATATTCACACTTTTTGAGCGGCAAATTTGCCCCTAATTTGTATTTGGATGTGAAATATGACTCTTAAGGAAAATAAATTGCAAATACGATATTCACACTTTTTTAGTGGTAAATTTGCCCATAATTTGTATTTGGATGTGAAATATGACTCTTAAATAAAATAAATTGCAAATACGATATTCACAATTTTTGAGTGGTAAATTTGCCCCTAATTTTTATTTGGATGTGAAATATGACTCTTAAGGAAAATAAATTTGCAAATACGATATTCAAACTTTTTGAGTGGCAAATTTGCCCCTAATTTGTATTTGTATGTGAAATATGACTCTTAAGGAAAATAAATTGCAAATACGATATTCACACTTTTTGAGTGGCAAATTTGCCCCTAATTTGTATTTCGATGTGAAATATGACTTTTGAGGAAAATAAGTTGTAAATACGATATTCACACTTTTTGAGTGGCAAATTTGCCCCTAATTTGTATTTCGAAGTGAAATATGACTCTTAAGAAAAATAAATTGCAAATACGATATTCACAATTTTTGAGTGGCAAATTTGCCCCTAATTTGTATTTCGAAGTGAAATATGACACTTTAGAAAAATAAGTTGCAAATACGATATTCACACTTTTTGAGCGGCAAATTTGCCCCTAATTTGTATTTGGATGTGAAATATGACTTTTAAGGAAAATAAATTGCAAATACGATATTCACACTTTTTTAGTGGCAAATTTGCCCCTAATTTTTATTTCGATGTGAAATATAACTCTTAAGGAAAATAAATTGCAAATACGATATTCACACTTTTTGAGTGGCAAATTTGCCCCTAATTTGTATTTCGAAGTGAAATATGACTCTTAAGGAAAATAAGTTGCAAATACGATATTCACACTTTTTGAGTGGCAAATTTGCCCCTAATTTGTATTTGGATGTGAAATATAACTCTTAAGGAAAATAAATTGCAAATACGATATTCACACTTTTTGAGTGGCAAATTTGCCCCTAATTTGTATTTCGAAGTGAAATATGACTCTTAAGGAAAATAAGTTGCAAATACGATATTCACAATTTTTGAGTGGCAAATTTGCCCCTGATTTGTATTTGGATGTGAAATATGACTTTTAAGGAAAATAAATTGCAAATACAGTATTCACAATTTTTGAGTGGCAAATTTGCCCCTAATTTGTATTTGAATGTGAAATATGACTCTTAAGGAAAATAAATTGCAAATACGATATTCACAATTTTTGAGTGGCAAATTTGCCCCTAATTTTTATTTGGATATGAAATATGACTCTTAAGGAAAATAAATTTGCAAATACGATATTCAAACTTTTTGTGTGGCAAATTTGCCCCTAATTTGTATTTGAATGTGAAATATGACTCTTAAGAAAAATAAATTGCAAATACGATATTCACACTTTTTGAGTGGCAAATTTGCCCTAATTTGTATTTCGAAGTGAAATATGACTCTTAAGGAAAACAAATTGCAAATACGATATTCACACTTTTTGAGTGGCAAATTTGCCCCTAATTTGTTTTTCGAAGTAAAATATGACTCTTGAGGAAAATAAGTTGTAAATACGATATTCACACTTTTTGAGTGGCAAATTTGCCCATAATTTGTATTTCGAAGTGAAATATGATTCTTAAGAAAAATAAATTGCAAATACGATATTCACAATTTTTGAGTGGCAAATTTGCCCCTAATTTGTATTTCGAAGTGAAATATGACACTTAAGAAAAATAAGTTGCAAATACGATATTCACACTTTTTGAGCGGCAAATTTGCCCCTAATTTGTATTTGGATGTGAAATATGACTCTTAAGAAAAATAAATTGCAAATACGATATTCACACTTTTTAGTGGCATATTTGCCCCTAATTTGTATTTGGATGTGAAATATGACTCTTAAGGAAAATAAATTGCAAATACGATATTCACAATTTTTGATTGGCAAATTTGCCCCTAATTTTTATTTGGATGTGAAATATGACTCTTAAGGAAAATAAATTTGCAAATAAGATATTCAAACTTTTTGAGTGGCAAATTTGCCCCTAATTTGTATTTGTATGTGAAATATGACTCTTAAGGAAAATAAATTGCAAATACGATATTCACACTTTTTTGAAGGCAAATTTGCCCCTAATTTGTATTTCGAAGTGAAATATGACTCTTAAAGAAAATAAGTTGTAAATACGATATTCACACTTTTTGAGTGGCAAATTTGCCCCTAATTTGTATTTCGAAGTGAAATATGACTCTTGAGGAAAATAAGTTGTAAATACGATATTCACACTTTTTGAGTGGCAAATTTGCCCCTAATTTCTATTTCGAAGTGAAATATGACTCTTAAGAAAAATAAATTGCAAATACGATATTCATAATTTTTGAGTGGCAAATTTGCCCCTAATTTGTATTTCGAAGTGAAATATGACACTTAAGAAAAATAAGTTGAAAATACGATATTCACACTTTTTGAGCGGCAAATTTGCCCCTAATTTGTATTTCGAAGTGAAATATGACACTTAAGAAAAATAAGTTGCAAATACGATATTCACACTTTTTGAGCGGCAAATTTGCCCCTAATTTGTATTTGGATGTGAAATATGACTCTTAAGGAAAATAAATTGCAAATACGATATTCACACTTTTTGAGTGGCAAATTTGCCCCTAATTTGTATTTGGATGTGAAATATGACTCTTAAGGAAAATAAATTGAAAATACGATATTCACACTTTTTTGAGTGCAAATTTGCCCCTAATTTGTATTTCGAAGTGAAATATGACTCTTGAAGAAAATAAGTTGTAAATACGATATTCACACTTTTTGAGAGGCAAATTTGCCCCTAATTTGTATTTCGAAGTGAAATATGACTCTTGAGGAAAATAAGTTGTAAATACGATATTCACACTTTTTGAGTGGCAAATTTGCCCCTAATTTGTATTTCGAAGTGAAATATGACTCTTAAGAAAAATAAATTGCAAATACGATATTCACAATTTTTGATTGGCAAATTTGCCCCTAATTTGTATTTCGAAGTGAAATATGACACTTAAGAAAAATAAGTTGCAAATACGATATTTACACTTTTTGAGCGGCAAATTTGCCCCTAATTTGTATTTGGATGTGAAATATGACTCTTAAGGAAAATAAATTGCAAATACGATATTCACACTTTTTTAGTGGCAAATTTGCCCCTAATTTGTATTTGGATATGAAATTTGAATCTTAAGTAAAATAAATTGCAAATACGATATTCACAATTTTTGAGTGGCAAATTTGCCAATAATTTTTATTTTGATGTGAAATATGACTCTTAAGGAAAATAAATTTGCAAATACGATATTCAAACTTTTTGTGTGGCAAATTTGCCCCTAATTTGTATTTGAATGTGAAATATGACTCTAAAGAAAAATAAATTGCAAATACGATATTTACACTTTTTGAGTGGCAAATTTGCCCCTAATTTGTATTTCGAAGTGAAATATGACTCTTAAGGAAAATAAATTGCAAATACGATATTCACACTCTTTGAGTGGCAAATTTACCCCTAATTTGTATTTCGAAGTAAAATATGACTCTTGAGGAAAATAAGTTGCAAATACGATATTCACACTTTTTGAGTGGCAAATTTGCCCCTAATTTGTATTTCGAAGTGAAATATGACACTTAAGAAAAATAAGTTGAAAATACGATATTCACACTTTTTGAGCGGCAAATTTGCCCCTAATTTGTATTTGGATGTGAAATATGACTCTTAAGAAAAATAAATTGCAAATACGATATTCACACTTTTTGAGTGGCAAATTTACCCCTAATTTGTATTTCGAAGTAAAATATGACTCTTGAGGAAAATAAGTTGCAAATAGGATATTCACACTTTTTGAGTGGTAAATTTGCCCCTAATTTGTATTTCGAAGTGAAATATGACTCTTAAGAAAAATAAATTGCAAATACGATATTCACAATTTTTGAGTGGCAAATTTGCCCCTAATTTGTATTTCGAAGTGAAATATGACACTTAAGAAAAATAAGTTGCAAATACGATATTCACACTTTTTGAGCGGCAAATTTGCCCCTAATTTGTATTTGGATGTGAAATATGACTCTTAAGGAAAATAAATTGCAAATACGATATTCACACTTTTTGAGTGGCAAATTTGCCCCTAATTTGTATTTGGATGTGAAATATGACTCTTAAGGAAAATAAATTGCAAATACGATATTCACACTTTTTTGAGTGCAAATTTGCCCCAAATTTGTATTTCGAAGTGAAATATGACTCTTGAAGAAAATAAGTTGTAAATACGATATTCACACTTTTTGAGAGGCAAATTTGCCCCTAATTTGTATTTCGAAGTGAAATATGACTCTTGAGGAAAATAAGTTGTAAATACGATATTCACACTTTTTGAGTGGCAAATTTGCCCCTAATTTGTATTTCGAAGTGAAATATGACTCTTAAGAAAAATAAATTGCAAATACGATATTCACAATTTTTGAGTGGCAAATTGGCCCCTAATTTGTATTTCGAAGTGAAATATGACACTTAAGAAAAATAAGTTGCAAATACGATATTTACACTTTTTGAGCGGCAAATTTGCCCCTAATTTGTATTTGGATGTGAAATATGACTCTTAAGGAAAATAAATTGCAAATACGATATTCACACTTTTTTAGTGGCAAATTTGCCCCTAATTTGTATTTGGATATGAAATATGACTCTTAAGTAAAATAAATTGCAAATACGATATTCACAATTTTTGAGTGGCAAATTTGCCACTAATTTTTATTTGGATGTGAAATATGACTCTTAAGGAAAATAAATTTGCAAATACGATATTCAAACTTTTTGTGTGGCAAATTTGCCCCTAATTTGTATTTGAATGTGAAATATGACTCTTGAGGAAAATAAGTTGTAAATACGATATTCACACTTTTTGAGTGGCAAATTTGCCCCTAATTTCTATTTCGAAGTGAAATATGACTCTTAAGAAAAATAAATTGCAAATACGATATTCATAATTTTTGAGTGGCAAATTTGCCCCTAATTTGTATTTCGAAGTGAAATATGACACTTAAGAAAAATAAGTTGAAAATACGATATTCACACTTTTTGAGCGGCAAATTTGCCCCTAATTTGTATTTCGAAGTGAAATATGACACTTAAGAAAAATAAGTTGCAAATACGATATTCACACTTTTTGAGCGGCAAATTTGCCCCTAATTTGTATTTGGATGTGAAATATGACTCTTAAGGAAAATAAATTGCAAATACGATATTCACACTTTTTGAGTGGCAAATTTGCCCCTAATTTGTATTTGGATGTGAAATATGACTCTTAAGGAAAATAAATTGCAAATACGATATTCACACTTTTTTGAGTGCAAATTTGCCCCTAATTTGTATTTCGAAGTGAAATATGACTCTTGAAGAAAATAAGTTGTAAATACGATATTCACACTTTTTGAGAGGCAAATTTGCCCCTAATTTGTATTTCGAAGTGAAATATGACTCTTGAGGAAAATAAGTTGTAAATACGATATTCACACTTTTTGAGTGGCAAATTTGCCCCTAATTTGTATTTCGAAGTGAAATATGACTCTTAAGAAAAATAAATTGCAAATACGATATTAACAATTTTTGATTGGCAAATTTGCCCCTAATTTGTATTTCGAAGTGAAATATGACACTTAAGAAAAATAAGTTGCAAATACGATATTTACACTTTTTGAGCGGCAAATTTGCCCCTAATTTGTATTTGGATGTGAAATATGACTCTTAAGGAAAATAAATTGCAAATACGATATTCACACTTTTTTAGTGGCAAATTTGCCTCTAATTTGTATTTGGATATGAAATATGACTCTTAAGTAAAATAAATTGCAAATACGATATTCACAATTTTTGAGTGGCAAATTTGCCACTAATTTTTATTTGGATGTGAAATATGACTCTTAAGGAAAATAAATTTGCAAATACGATATTCAAACTTTTTGTGTGGCAAATTTGCCCCTAATTTGTATTTGGATGTGAAATATGACTCTTAAGAAAAATAAATTGCAAATACGATATTCACACTTTTTGAGTGGCAAATTTACCCCTAATTTGTATTTCGAAGTAAAATATGACTCTTGAGGAAAATAAGTTGCAAATAGGATATTCACACTTTTTGAGTGGTAAATTTGCCCCTAATTTGTATTTCGAAGTGAAATATGACTCTTAAGAAAAATAAATTGCAAATACGATATTCACAATTTTTGAGTGGCAAATTTGCCCCTAATTTGTATTTCGAAGTGAAATATGACACTTAAGAAAAATAAGTTGCAAATACGATATTCACACTTTTTGAGCGGCAAATTTGCCCCTAATTTGTATTTGGATGTGAAATATGACTCTTAAGGAAAATAAATTGCAAATACGATATTCACACTTTTTGAGTGGCAAATTTGCCCCTAATTTGTATTTGGATGTGAAATATGACTCTTAAGGAAAATAAATTGCAAATACGATATTCACACCTTTTTGAGTGCAAATTTGCCCCAAATTTGTATTTCGAAGTGAAATATGACTCTTGAAGAAAATAAGTTGTAAATACGATATTCACACTTTTTGAGAGGCAAATTTGCCCCTAATTTGTATTTCGAAGTGAAATATGACTCTTGAGGAAAATAAGTTGTAAATACGATATTCACACTTTTTGAGTGGCAAATTTGCCCCTAATTTGTATTTCGAAGTGAAATATGACTCTTAAGAAAAATAAATTGCAAATACGATATTCACAATTTTTGATTGGCAAATTTGCCCCTAATTTGTATTTCGAAGTGAAATATGACACTTAAGAAAAATAAGTTACAAATACGATATTTACACTTTTTGAGCGGCAAATTTGCCCCTAATTTGTATTTGGATGTGAAATATGACTCTTAAGGAAAATAAATTGCAAATACGATATTCACACTTTTTTAGTGGCAAATTTGCCCCTAATTTGTATTTGGATATGAAATTTGAATCTTAAGTAAAATAAATTGCAAATACGATATTCACAATTTTTGAGTGGCAAATTTGCCACTAATTTTTATTTTGATGTGAAATATGACTCTTAAGGAAAATAAATTTGCAAATACGATATTCAAACTTTTTGTTTGGCAAATTTGCCCCTAATTTGTATTTGAATGTGAAATATGACTCTTAAGAAAAATAAATTGCAAATACGATATTTACACTTTTTGAGTGGCAAATTTGCCCCTAATTTGTATTTCGAAGTGAAATATGACTCTTAAGGAAAATAAATTGCAAATACGATATTCACACTCTTTGAGTGGCAAATTTACCCCTAATTTGTATTTCGAAGTAAAATATGACTCTTGAGGAAAATAAGTTGCAAATACGATATTCACACTTTTTGAGTGGCAAATTTGCCCCTAATTTGTATTTCGAAGTGAAATATGACACTTAAGAAAAATAAGTTGAAAATACGATATTCACACTTTTTGAGCGGCAAATTTGCCCCTAATTTGTATTTGGATGTGAAATATGACTCTTAAGAAAAATAAATTGCAAATACGATATTCACACTTTTTGAGTGGCAAATTTACCCCTAATTTGTATTTCGAAGTAAAATATGACTCTTGAGGAAAATAAGTTGCAAATAGGATATTCACACTTTTTGAGTGGTAAATTTGCCCCTAATTTGTATTTCGAAGTGAAATATGACTCTTAAGAAAAATAAATTGCAAATACGATATTCACAATTTTTGAGTGGCAAATTTGCCCCTAATTTGTATTTCGAAGTGAAATATGACACTTAAGAAAAATAAGTTGCAAATACGATATTCACACTTTTTGAGCGGCAAATTTGCCCCTAATTTGTATTTGGATGTGAAATATGACTCTTAAGGAAAATAAATTGCAAATACGATATTCACACTTTTTGAGTGGCAAATTTGCCCCTAATTTGTATTTGGATGTGAAATATGACTCTTAAGGAAAATAAATTGCAAATACGATATTCACACTTTTTTGAGTGCAAATTTGCCCCAAATTTGTATTTCGAAGTGAAATATGACTCTTGAAGAAAATAAGTTGTAAATACGATATTCACACTTTTTGAGAGGCAAATTTGCCCCTAATTTGTATTTCGAAGTGAAATATGACTCTTGAGGAAAATAAGTTGTAAATACGATATTCACACTTTTTGAGTGGCAAATTTGCCCCTAATTTGTATTTCGAAGTGAAATATGACTCTTAAGAAAAATAAATTGCAAATACGATATTCACAATTTTTGAGTGGCAAATTGGCCCCTAATTTGTATTTCGAAGTGAAATATGACACTTAAGAAAAATAAGTTGCAAATACGATATTTACACTTTTTGAGCGGCAAATTTGCCCCTAATTTGTATTTGGATGTGAAATATGACTCTTAAGGAAAATAAATTGCAAATACGATATTCACACTTTTTTAGTGGCAAATTTGCCCCTAATTTGTATTTGGATATGAAATATGACTCTTAAGTAAAATAAATTGCAAATACGATATTCACAATTTTTGAGTGGCAAATTTGCCACTAATTTTTATTTGGATGTGAAATATGACTCTTAAGGAAAATAAATTTGCAAATACGATATTCAAACTTTTTGTGTGGCAAATTTGCCCCTAATTTGTATTTGAATGTGAAATATGACTCTTAAGAAAAATAAATTGCAAATACGATATTTACACTTTTTGAGTGGCAAATTTGCCCCTAATTTGTATTTCGAAGTGAAATATGACTCTTAAGGAAAATAAATTGCAAATACGATATTCACACTCTTTGAGTGGCAAATTTACCCCTAATTTGTATTTCGAAGTAAAATATGACTCTTGAGGAAAATAAGTTGCAAATACGATATTCACACTTTTTGAGTGGCAAATTTGCCCCTAATTTGTATTTCGAAGTGAAATATGACACTTAAGAAAAATAAGTTGAAAATACGATATTCACACTTTTTGAGCGGCAAATTTGCCCCTAATTTGTATTTGGATGTGAAATATGACTCTTAAGAAAAATAAATTGCAAATACGATATTCACACTTTTTGAGTGGCAAATTTACCCCTAATTTGTATTTCGAAGTAAAATATGACTCTTGAGGAAAATAAGTTGCAAATAGGATATTCACACTTTTTGAGTGGCAAATTTGCCCCTAATTTGTATTTCGAAGTGAAATATGACTCTTAAGAAAAATAAATTGCAAATACGATATTCACAATTTTTGAGTGGCAAATTTGCCCCTAATTTGTATTTCGAAGTGAAATATGACACTTAAGAAAAATAAGTTGCAAATACGATATTCACACTTTTTGAGCGGCAAATTTGCCCCTAATTTGTATTTGGATGTGAAATATGACTCTTAAGGAAAATAAATTGCAAATACGATATTCACACTTTTTGAGTGGCAAATTTGCCCCTAATTTGTATTTGGATGTGAAATATGACTCTTAAGGAAAATAAATTGCAAATACGATATTCACACTTTTTTGAATGCAAATTTGCCCCAAATTTGTATTTCGAAGTGAAATATGACTCTTGAAGAAAATAAGTTGTAAATACGATATTCACACTTTTTGAGTGGCAATTTTGCCCCTAATTTGTATTTCGAAGTGAAATATGACTCTTGAGGAAAATAAGTTGTAAATACGATATTCACACTTTTTGAGTGGCAAATTTACCCCTATTTTGTATTTGGATGTGAAATATGACTCTTAAGGAAAATTAATTTGCAAATACGATATTCACACTTTTTGAGTGGCAAATTTGCCCCTAATTTGTATTTCGAAGTGAAATATGACTCTTAAGGAAAATTAATTTGCAAATACGATATTCACACTTTTTAGTCGCAAATTTGCCCCTAATTTGCATTTCTAACTGAACATTGACTCTTAAGGAAAATAAGTTGCAAATACGATATTCACACTTTTTGAGTGGCAAATTTACCCCTATTTTGTATTTGGATGTGAAATATGACTCTTAAGGAAAATTAATTTGCAAATACGATATTCACACTTTTTAGTGGCAAATTTGCCCCTAATTTATATATTTCTAAGTGAAATATGACTCTTAAGAAAAATAAATTTTAAATACGATATTCACACTTTCTGAGTGGCAAATTTGCCCCTAAAATGTATTTCGAAGTGAAATATGACTCTTGAGGAAAATAATTTTTAAATACGATATTCACACTTTTTGAGTGGCAAATTCGCCCCTAATTTTTATTTGGATGTGAAATATGACTCTTAAGGAAAATAATTTGCAAATACGATATTCACACTTTTTGAGTGGCAAATTTGCCCCTAATTTGTATTTAGATGTGAAATATGACTCTTAAGGAAAATAAATTGCAAATAATATATTCACACTTTTTGAGTGACAATTTTGCCCCTAATTTGTATTTGGATGTGAAATATGACTCTTAAGGAAAATAAATTGCAAATACGATATTCACACTTTTTGAGTGGCAAATTTGCCCCTAATTTGTATTTCTAAGTAAAATATGACTCTTAAGAAAAATAAATTTTAAATACGATATTCACACTTTCTGAGTGGCAAATTTGCCCATAAAATGTATTTCGAAGTGAAATTTGACTCTTGAGGAAAATAAGTTGTAAATACGATATTCTCACTTTTTGAGTGGCAAATTTGCCCCTAATTTGTATTTCGAAGTGAAATACGACTCTTAAGGAAAATTAATTTGCAAATACGATATTTACACTTTTTAGTCGCAAATTTGCCCCTAATTTGTATTTCTAACTGAACTATGACTCTTAAGGAAAATAAGTTGCAAATACGATATTCACACTTTTTGAGTGGCAAATTTACCCCTAATTTGTATTTGTATGTGAAATATGACTCTTTAGAAAAATTAATTGCAAATACGATATTCACACTTTTTGAGTTACAAATTTGCCCCTAAATTGTATTTGGATGTGAAATATGACTCCTAAGGAAAATAAATAGCAAATACGATATTCACACTTTTTGAGTGGCAAATTTGCCCCTAATTTGTATTTAGATGTGAAATATGACTCTTAAGGAAAATAAATTGCAAATACGATATTCACACTTTTTGAGTGGCAAATTTGCCCATAATTTGTATTTCGAAATGAAATATGACTCTTAAGGAAAATAAGTTGCAAATACGATATTCACACTTTTTGAGTGACAAATTTGCCCCTAATTTGTATTTCGAAGTAAAATATGACTCTTAAGGAAAATAAGTTGCAAATACGATATTCACACTTTTTAAATGCAAATTTGCCCCTAATTTGTATTTGGATGTGAAATATGATTCTTAAGGAAAATAAATTGCAAATACGATATTCACACTTTTTGAGTGGCAAATTTACCCCTAATTTGTATTTGGATGTGAAATATGACTTTTAAGCAAAATAAATTGCAAATACGATATTCACACTTTTTGAGTGGCAAATTTGCCCCTAATTTGTATTTCGAAGTGAAATATGACCCTTAAGAAAAATAAGTTGCAAATACGATATTCACACTTTTTGAGTGGCAAATTTGCCCCTAATTTGTATTTGGATGTGAAATATGACACTTAAGGAAAATAAATTGCAAATACGATATTCACACTTTTTGAGTGGCAAATTTGCCCCTAATTTGTATTTGGATGTGAAATATGACTCTTAAGGAAAATAAATTTCAAATACGATATTCACACTTTTTGAGTGGCAAATTTGCCCCTAATTTGTATTTCTTAGTGAAATATGACTCTTAAGAAAAATAAATTTTAAATACGATATTCACACTTTCTGAGTGGCAAATTTGCCCCTAAAATGTATTTCGAAGTGAAATATGACCCTTGAGGAAAATAAGTTGTAAATACGATATTCACACTTTTTGAGTGGCAAATTTGCCCCTAATTTGTATTTCGAAGTGAAATATGACTCTTAAGAAAAATAAATTGCAAATACGATATTCACACTTTCTGAGTGGCAAATTTGCCCCTAATTTGAATTTCTAAGTGAAATATGACATTTGAGAAAAATAAATTGTAAATACGATATTCACACTTTCTGAGTGGCAAATTTGCCCCTAATTTGTATTTCGAAGTGAAATATGACTCTTAAGGAAAATTAATTTGCAAATACGATATTCACACTTTTTGAGTGGCAAATTTGCCCCTAATTTGTATTTCGAAGTGAAATATGACTCTTAAGGAAAATTAATTTGCAAATACGATATTCACACTTTTTAGTCGCAAATTTGCACCTAATTTGTATTTCTAACTGAACTATGACTCTTAAGGAAAATAAGTTGCAAATACGATATTCACACTTTTTGAGTGGCAAATTTACCCCTAATTTGTATTTGGATGTGAAATATGACTCTTAAGGAAAATTAATTTGCAAATACGATATTCACACTTTTTAGTGGCAAATTTGCCCCTAATTTGTATTTCTAAGTGAAATATGACTCTTAAGAAAAATAAATTTTAAATACGATATTCACACTTTCTGAGTGGCAAATTTGCCCCTAAAATGTATTTCGAAGTGAAATATGACTCTTGAGGAAAATAAATTTTAAATACGATATTCACACTTTTTGAGTGGCAAATTCGCCCCTAATTTTTATTTGGATGTGAAATATGACTCTTAAGGAAAATAATTTGCAAATACGATATTCACACTTTTTGAGTGGCAAATTTGCCCCTAATTTGTATTTGGATGTGAAATATGACTCTTAAGGAAAATAAATTGCAAATAATATATTCACACTTTTTGAGTGGCAAATTTGCCCCTAATTTGTATTTGGATGTGAAATATGACTCTTAAGGAAAATAAATTGCAAATACGATATTCACACTTTTTGAGTGGCAAATTTGCCCCTAATTTGTATTTCTAAGTGAAATATGACTCGTAAGAAAAATAAATTTTAAATACGATATTCACACTTTCTGAGTGGCAAATTTGCCCCTAAAATGTATTTCGAAGTGAAATATGACTCTTGAGGTAAATAAGTTGTAAATACGATATTCACACTTTTTGAGTGGCAAATTTGCCCCTAATTTGTATTTCGAAGTGAAATATGACTCTTAAGGAAAATTAATTTGCAAATACGATATTCACACTTTTTAGTGGCAAATTTGCCCCTAATTTGTATTTCGAAGTGAAATATGACTCTTAAGGAAAATTAATTTGCAAATACGATATGCACACTTTTTAGTCGCAAATTTGCCCTAATTTGTATTTCTAACTGAACTATGACTCTTAAGGAAAATAAGTTGCAAATACGATATTCACACTTTTTGAGTGGTAAATTTACCCCTAATTTGTATTTGTATGTGAAATATGACTCTTAAGAAAAATTAATTGCAAATACGATATTTACACTTTTTGAGTGACAAATTTGCCCCTAAATTGTATTTGGATGTGAAATATGACTCCTAAGGAAAATAAATAGCAAATACGATATTCACACTTTTTGAGTGGCAAATTTGCCCCTAATTTGTATTTAGATGTGAAATATGACTCTTAAGGAAAATAAATTGCAAATACGATATTCACACTTTTTGAGTGGCAAATTTGCCCATAATTTGTATTTCGAAATGAAATATGACTCTTAAGGAAAATAAGTTGCAAATACGATATTCACACTTTTTGAGTGACAAATTTGCCCCTAATTTGTATTTCGAAGTAAAATATGACTCTTAAGGAAAATAAGTTGCAAATACGATATTCACACTTTTTAAATGCAAATTTGCCCCTAATTTGTATTTGGATGTGAAATATGATTCTTAAGGAAAATAAATTGCAAATACGATATTCACACTTTTTGAGTGGCAAATTTGCCCCTAATTTGTATTTCGAAGTGAAATATGACTCTTAAGGAAAATTAAACGATATTCACACTTTTTAGTCGCAAATTTGCACCTAATTTGTATTTCTAACTGAACTATGACTCTTAAGGAAAATAAGTTGCAAATACGATATTCACACTTTTTGAGTGGCAAATTTACCCCTAATTTGTATTTGGATGTGAAATATGACTCTTAAGGAAAATTAATTTGCAAATACGATATTCACACTTTTTAGTGGCAAATTTGCCCCTAATTTGTATTTCTAAGTGAAATATGACTCTTAAGAAAAATAAATTTTAAATACGATATTCACACTTTCTGAGTGGCAAATTTGCCCCTAAAATGTATTTCGAAGTGAAATATGACTCTTGAGGAAAATAAATTTTAAATACGATATTCACACTTTTTGAGTGGCAAATTCGCCCCTAATTTTTATTTGGATGTGAAATATGACTCTTAAGGAAAATAATTTGCAAATACGATATTCACACTTTTTGAGTGGCAAATTTGCCCCTAATTTGTATTTGGATGTGAAATATGACTCTTAAGGAAAATAAATTGCAAATAATATATTCACACTTTTTGAGTGGCAAATTTGCCCCTAATTTGTTTTTGGATGTGAAATATGACTCTTAAGGAAAATAAATTGCAAATACGATATTCACACTTTTTGAGTGGCAAATTTGCCCCTAATTTGTATTTCTAAGTGAAATATGACTCGTAAGAAAAATAAATTTTAAATACGATATTCACACTTTCTGAGTGGCAAATTTGCCCCTAAAATGTATTTCGAAGTGAAATATGACTCTTGAGGTAAATAAGTTGTAAATACGATATTCACACTTTTTGAGTGTCAAATTTGCCCCTAATTTGTATTTCGAAGTGAAATATGACTCTTAAGGAAAATTAATTTGCAAATACGATATTCACACTTTTTAGTGGCAAATTTGCCCCTAATTTGTATTTCGAAGTGAAATATGACTCTTAAGGAAAATTAATTTGCAAATACGATATGCACACTTTTTAGTCGCAAATTTGCCCTAATTTGTATTTCTAACTGAACTATGACTCTTAAGGAAAATAAGTTGCAAATACGATATTCACACTTTTTGAGTGGCAAATTTACCCCTAATTTGTATTTGTATGTGAAATATGACTCTTAAGAAAAATTAATTGCAAATACGATATTCACACTTTTTGAGTGACAAATTTGCCCCTAAATTGTATTTGGATGTGAAATATGACTCCTAAGGAAAATAAATAGCAAATACGATATTCACACTTTTTGAGTGGCAAATTTGCCCCTAATTTGTATTTAGATGTGAAATATGACTCTTAAGGAAAATAAATTGCAAATACGATATTCACACTTTTTGAGTGGCAAATTTGCCCATAATTTGTATTTCGAAATGAAATATGACTCTTAAGGAAAATAAGTTGCAAATACGATATTCACACTTTTTGAGTGACAAATTTGCCCCTAATTTGTATTTCGAAGTAAAATATGACTCTTAAGGAAAATAAGTTGCAAATACGATATTCACACTTTTTAAATGCAAATTTGCCCCTAATTTGTATTTGGATGTGAAATATGATTCTTAAGGAAAATAAATTGCAAATACGATATTCACACTTTTTGAGTGGCAAATTTACCCCTAATTTGTATTTGGATGTGAAATATGACTTTTAAGCAAAATAAATTGCAAATACGATATTCACACTTTTTGAGTGGCAAATTTGCCCCTAATTTGTATTTCGAAGTGAAATATGACCCTTAAGAAAAATAAGTTGCAAATACGATATTCACACTTTTTGAGTGGCAAATTTGCCCCTAATTTGTATTTGGATGTGAAATATGACTCTTAAGGAAAATAAATTGCAAATACGATATTCACACTTTTTGAGTGGCAAATTTGCCCCTAATTTGTATTTGGATGTGAAATATGACTCTTAAGGAAAATAAATTTCAAATACGATATTCACACTTTTTGAGTGGCAAATTTGCCCCTAATTTGTATTTCTTAGTGAAATATGACTCTTAAGAAAAATAAATTTTAAATACGATATTCACACTTTCTGAGTGGCAAATTTGCCCCTAAAATGTATTTCGAAGTGAAATATGACCGTTGAGGAAAATAAGTTGTAAATACGATATTCACACTTTTTGAGTGGCAAATTTGCCCCTAATTTGTATTTCGAAGTGAAATATGACTCTTAAGAAAAATAAATTGCAAATACGATATTCACACTTTCTGAGTGGCAAATTTGCCCCTAATTTGAATTTCTAAGTGAAATATGACATTTGAGAAAAATAAATTGTAAATACGATATTCACACTTTCTGAGTGGCAAATTTGCCCCTAATTTGTATTTCGAAGTGAAATATGACTCTTAAGGAAAATTAATTTGCAAATACGATATTCACACTTTTTGAGTGGCAAATTTGCCCCTAATTTGTATTTCGAAGTGAAATATGACTCTTAAGGAAAATTAATTTGCAAATACGATATTCACACTTTTTAGTCGCAAATTTGCACCTAATTTGTATTTCTAACTGAACTATGACTCTTAAGGAAAATAAGTTGCAAATACGATATTCACACTTTTTGAGTGGCAAATTTACCCCTAATTTGTATTTGGATGTGAAATATGACTCTTAAGGAAAATTAATTTGCAAATACGATATTCACACTTTTTAGTGGCAAATTTGCCCCTAATTTGTATTTCTAAGTGAAATATGACTCTTAAGAAAAATAAATTTTAAATACGATATTCACACTTTCTGAGTGGCAAATTTGCCCCTAAAATGTATTTCGAAGTGAAATATGACTCTTGAGGAAAATAAATTTTAAATACGATATTCACACTTTTTGAGTGGCAAATTCGCCCCTAATTTTTATTTGGATGTGAAATATGACTCTTAAGGAAAATAATTTGCAAATACGATATTCACACTTTTTGAGTGGCAAATTTGCCCCTAATTTGTATTTGGATGTGAAATATGACTCTTAAGGAAAATAAATTGCAAATAATATATTCACACTTTTTGAGTGGCAAATTTGCCCCTAATTTGTATTTGGATGTGAAATATGACTCTTAAGGAAAATAAATTGCAAATACGATATTCACACTTTTTGAGTGGCAAATTTGCCCCTAATTTGTATTTCTAAGTGAAATATGACTCTTAAGAAAAATAAATTTTAAATACGATATTCACACTTTCTGAGTGGCAAATTTGCCCCTAAAATGTATTTCGAAGTGAAATATGACTCTTGAGGTAAATAAGTTGTAAATACGATATTCACACTTTTTGAGTGGCAAATTTGCCCCTAATTTGTATTTCAATGTGAAATATGACTCTTAAGGAAAATTAATTTGCAAATACGATATTCACACTTTTTAGTGGCAAATTTGCCCCTAATTTGTATTTCGAAGTGAAATATGACTCTTAAGGAAAATTAATTTGCAAATACGATATGCACACTTTTTAGTCGCAAATTTGCCCTAATTTGTATTTCTAACTGAACTATGACTCTTAAGGAAAATAAGTTGCAAATACGATATTCACACTTTTTGAGTGGCAAATTTACCCCTAATTTGTATTTGGATGTAAAATATGACTCTTAAGGAAAATTAATTTGCAAATACGATATTCACACTTTTTAGTGGCAAATTTGCCCCTAATTTGTATTTCTAAGGGAAATATGACTCTTAAGAAAAATAAATTTTAAATACGATATTCACACTTTCTGAGTGGCAAATTTGCCCCTAAAATGTATTTCGAAGTGAAATATGACTCTTGAGGAAAATAAATTTTAAATACGATATTCACACTTTTTGAGTGGCAAATTCGCCCCTAATTTGTATTTCGAAGTGAAATATGACACTTAAGAAAAATAAGTTGCAAATACGATATTCACACTTTTTGAGCGGCAAATTTGCCCCTAATTTGTATTTGGATGTGAAATATGACTCTTAAGGAAAATAAATTGCAAATACGATATTCACACTTTTTAGTGGCAAATTTGCCCCTAATTTGTATTTCTAAGGGAAATATGACTCTTAAGAAAAATAAATTTTAAATACGATATTCACACTTTTTGAGTGGCAAATTTGCCCTTAATTTGTATTTCGAAGTGAAATATGACACTTAAGAAAAATAAGTTGCAAATACGATATTCACACTTTTTGAGCGGCAAATTTGCCCCTAATTTGTATTTGGATGTGAAATATGACTCTTAAGGAAAATAAATTGCAAATACGATATTCACACTTTTTGAGTGGCAAATTTGCCCCTAATTTGTATTTCTAAGTGAAATATGACATTTAAGAAAAATAAATTTTAAATACGATATTCACACTTTTTAGTGGCAAATTTGCCCCTAATTTGTATTTCTAAGTGAAATATGACTCTTAAGAAAAATAAATTTTAAATACGATATTCACACTTTCTGAGTGGCAAATTTGCCCCTAAAATGTATTTCGAAGTGAAATATGACTCTTGAGGAAAATAAATTTTAAATACGATATTCACACTTTTTGAGTGGCAAATTCGCCCCTAATTTTTATTTGGATGTGAAATATGACTCTTAAGGAAAATAATTTGCAAATACGATATTCACACTTTTTGAGTGGCAAATTTGCCCCTAATTTGTATTTGGATGTGAAATATGACTCTTAAGGAAAATAAATTGCAAATAATATATTCACACTTTTTGAGTGGCAAATTTGCCCCTAATTTGTATTTGGATGTGAAATATGACTCTTAAGGAAAATAAATTGCAAATACGATATTCACACTTTTTGAGTGGCAAATTTGCCCCTAATTTGTATTTCTAAGTGAAATATGACTCTTAAGAAAAATAAATTTTAAATACGATATTCACACTTTCTGAGTGGCAAATTTGCCCCTAAAATGTATTTCGAAGTGAAATATGACTCTTGAGGTAAATAAGTTGTAAATACGATATTCACACTTTTTGAGTGGCAAATTTGCCCCTAATTTGTATTTCGAAGTGAAATATGACTCTTAAGGAAAATTAATTTGCAAAAACGATATTCACACTTTTTAGTGGCAAATTTGCCCCTAATTTGTATTTCGAAGTGAAATATGACTCTTAAGGAAAATTAATTTGCAAATACGATATTCACACTTTTTAGTCGCAAATTTGCCCTAATTTGTATTTCTAACTGAACTATGACTCTTAAGGAAAATAAGTTGCAAATACGATATTCACACTTTTTGAGTGGCAAATTTACCCCAAATTTGTATTTGGATGTAAAATATGACTCTTAAGGAAAATTAATTTGCAAATACGATATTCACACTTTTTAGTGGCAAATTTGCCCCTAATTTGTATTTCTAAGGGAAATATGACTCTTAAGAAAAATAAATTTTAAATACGATATTCACACTTTCTGAGTGGCAAATTTGCCCCTAAAATGTATTTCGAAGTGAAATATGACTCTTGAGGAAAATAAATTTTAAATACGATATTCACACTTTTTGAGTGGCAAATTCGCCCCTAATTTGTATTTCGAAGTGAAATATGACACTTAAGAAAAATAAGTTGCAAATACGATATTCACACTTTTTGAGCGGCAAATTTGCCCCTAATTTGTATTTGGATGTGAAATATGACTCTTAAGGAAAATAAATTGCAAATACGATATTCACACTTTTTAGTGGCAAATTTGCCCCTAATTTGTATTTCTAAGGGAAATATGACTCTTAAGAAAAATAAATTTTAAATACGATATTTACACTTTTTGAGTGGCAAATTTGCCCTTAATTTGTATTTCGAAGTGAAATATGACACTTAAGAAAAATAAGTTGCAAATACGATATTCACACTTTTTGAGCGGCAAATTTGCCCCTAATTTGTATTTGGATGTGAAATATGACTCTTAAGGAAAATAAATTGCAAATACGATATTCACACTTTTTGAGTGGCAAATTTGCCCCTAATTTGTATTTCTAAGTGAAATATGACATTTAAGAAAAATAAATTTTAAATACGATATTCACACTTTCTGAGTGGCAAATTTGCCCTTAAAATGTATTTCGAAGTGAAATATGACTATTGAGGAAAATAAGTTGTAAATACGATATTCACACTTTTTGAGTGGCAAATTTGCCCCTAATTTGTATTTCGAAGTGAAATATGACTCTTAAGGAAAATTAATTTGCAAATACGATATTCACACTTTTTAGTGGCAAATTTGCCCCTAATTTGTATTTCGAAGTGAAATATGACTCTTAAGGAAAATTAATTTGCAAATACGATATTCACACTTTTTAGTCGCAAATTTGCCCTAATTTGTATTTCTAACTGAACTATGACTCTTAAGGAAAATAAGTTGCAAATACGATATTCACACTTTTTGAGTGGCAAATTTACCCCTAATTTGTATTTGGATGTAAAATATGACTCTTAAGGAAAATTAATTTGCAAATACGATATTCACACTTTTTAGTGGCAAATTTGCCCCTAATTTGTATTTCTAAGGGAAATATGACTCTTAAGAAAAATAAATTTTAAATACGATATTCACACTTTCTGAGTGGCAAATTTGCCCCTAAAATGTATTTCGAAGTGAAATATGACTCTTGAGGAAAATAAATTTTAAATACGATATTCACACTTTTTGAGTGGCAAATTCGCCCCTAATTTTTATTTGGATGTGAAATATGACTCTTAAGGAAAATAATTTGCAAATACGATATTCACACTTTTTGAGTGGCAAATTTGCCCCTAATTTGTATTTGGATGTGAAATATGACTCTTAAGGAAAATAAATTGCAAATAATATATTCACACTTTTTGAGTGGCAAATTTGCCCCTAATTTGTATTTGGATGTGAAATATGACTCTTAAGGAAAATAAATTGCAAATACGATATTCACACTTTTTGAGTGGCAAATTTGCCCCTAATTTGTATTTCTAAGTGAAATATGACTCTTAAGAAAAATAAAATTTAAATACGATATTCACACTTTCTGAGTGGCAAATTTGCCCCTAAAATGTATTTCGAAGTGAAATATGACTCTTGAGGTAAATAAGTTGTAAATACGATATTCACACTTTTTGAGTGGCAAATTTGCCCCTAATTTGTATTTCGAAGTGAAATATGACTCTTAAGGAAAATTAATTTACAAATACGATATTCACACTTTTTAGTCGCAAATTTGCCCTAATTTGTATTTCTAACTGAACTATGACTCTTAAGGAAAATAAGTTGCAAATACGATATTCACACTTTTTGAGTGGCAAATTTACCCCTAATTTGTATTTGGATGTAAAATATGACTCTTAAGGAAAATTAATTTGCAAATACGATATTCACACTTTTTAGTGGCAAATTTGCCCCTAATTTGTATTTCTAAGGGAAATATGACTCTTAAGAAAAATAAATTTTAAATACGATATTCACACTTTCTGAGTGGCAAATTTGCCCCTAAAATGTATTTCGAAGTGAAATATGACTCTTGAGGAAAATAAATTTTAAATACGATATTCACACTTTTTGAGTGGCAAATTCGCCCCTAATTTGTATTTCGAAGTGAAATATGACACTTAAGAAAAATAAGTTGCAAATACGATATTCACACTTTTTGAGCGGCAAATTTGCCCCTAATTTGTATTTGGATGTGAAATATGACTCTTAAGGAAAATTAATTTGCAAATACGATATTCACACTTTTTAGTGGCAAATTTGCCCCTAATTTGTATTTCTAAGGGAAATATGACTCTTAAGAAAAATAAATTTTAAATACGATATTCACACTTTTTGAGTGGCAAATTTGCCCTTAATTTGTATTTCGAAGTGAAATATGACACTTAAGAAAAATAAGTTGCAAATACGATATTCACACTTTTTGAGCGGCAAATTTGCCCCTAATTTGTATTTGGATGTGAAATATGACTCTTAAGGAAAATAAATTGCAAATACGATATTCACACTTTTTGAGTGGCAAATTTGCCCTAATTTGTATTTCTAAGTGAAATATGACATTTAAGAAAAATAAATTTTAAATACGATATTCACACTTTCTGAGTGGCAAATTTGCCCTTAAAATGTATTTCGAAGTGAAATATGACTATTGAGGAAAATAAGTTGTAAATACGATATTCACACTTTTTGAGTGGCAAATTTGCCCCTAATTTGTATTTCGAAGTGAAATATGACTCTTAAGGAAAATTAATTTGCAAATACGATATTCACACTTTTTAGCGGCAAATTTGCCCCTAATTTGTATTTCGAAGTGAAATATGACTCTTAAGGAAAATTAATTTGCAAATACGATATTCACACTTTTTAGTCGCAAATTTGCCCTAATTTGTATTTCTAACTGAACTATGACTCTTAAGGAAAATAAGTTGCAAATACGATATTCACACTTTTTGAGTGGCAAATTTACCCCTAATTTGTATTTGGATGTAAAATATGACTCTTAAGGAAAATTAATTTGCAAATACGATATTCACACTTTTTAGTGGCAAATTTGCCCCTAATTTGTATTTCTAAGGGAAATATGACTCTTAAGAAAAATAAATTTTAAATACGATATTCACACTTTCTGAGTGGCAAATTTGCCCCTAAAATGTATTTCGAAGTGAAATATGACTCTTGAGGAAAATAAATTTTAAATACGATATTCACACTTTTTGAGTGGCAAATTCGCCCCTAATTTTTATTTGGATGTGAAATATGACTCTTAAGGAAAATAATTTGCAAATACGATATTCACACTTTTTGAGTAGCTAATTTGCCCCTAATTTGTATTTGGATGTGAAATATGACTCTTAAGGAAAATAAATTGCAAATAATATATTCACACTTTTTGAGTGGCAAATTTGCCCCTAATTTGTATTTGGATGTGAAATATGACTCTTAAGGAAAATAAATTGCAAATACGATATTCACACTTGTTGAGTGGCAAATTTGCCCCTAATTTGTATTTCTAAGTGAAATATGACTCTTAAGAAAAATAAATTTTAAATACGATATTCACACTTTCTGAGTGGCAAATTTGCCACTAAAATGTATTTCGAAGTGAAATATGACTCTTGAGGTAAATAAGTTGTAAATACGATATTCACACTTTTTGAGTGGCAAATTTGCCCCTAATTTGTATTTCGAAGTGAAATATGACTCTTAAGGAAAATTAATTTGCAAATACGATATTCACACTTTTTAGTGGCAAATTTGCCCATAATTTGTATTTCTAACTGAACTATGACTCTTAAGGAAAATAAGTTGCAAATACGATATTCACAATTTTTGAGTGGCAAATTTGCCCTTAATTTGTATTTCGAAATGAAATATGACACTTAAGAAAAATAAGTTGCAAATACGATATTCACACTTTTTGAGCGGCAAATTTGCCCCTAATTTGTATTTGGATGTGAAATATGACTCTTAAGGAAAATAAATTGCAAATACGATATTCACACTTTTTGAGTGGCAAATTTGCCCCTAATTTGTATTTCTAAGTGAAATATGACATTTAAGAAAAATAAATTTTAAATACGATATTCACACTTTCTGAGTGGCAAATTTGCCCTTAAAATGTATTTCGAAGTGAAATATGACTATTGAGGAAAATAAGTTGTAAATACGATATTCACACTTTTTGAGTGGCAAATTTGCCCCTAATTTGTATTTCGAAGTGAAATATGACTCTTAAGGAAAATTAATTTGCAAATACGATATTCACACTTTTTAGTGGCAAATTTGCCCCTAATTTGTATTTCGAAGTGAAATATGACTCTTAAGGAAAATTAATTTGCAAATACGATATTCACACTTTTTAGTCGCAAATTTGCCCTAATTTGTATTTCTAACTGAACTATGACTCTTAAGGAAAATAAGTTGCAAATACGATATTCACACTTTTTGAGTGGCAAATTTACCCCTAATTTGTATTTGGATGTAAAATATGACTCTTAAGGAAAATTAATTTGCAAATACGATATTCACACTTTTTAGTGGCAAATTTGCCCCTAATTTGTATTTCTAAGGGAAATATGACTCTTAAGAAAAATAAATTTTAAATACGATATTCACACTTTCTGAGTGGCAAATTTGCCCCTAAAATGTATTTCGAAGTGAAATATGACTCTTGAGGAAAATAAATTTTAAATACGATATTCACATTTTTTGAGTGGCAAATTCGCCCCTAATTTTTATTTGGATGTGAAATATGACTCTTAAGGAAAATAATTTGCAAATACGATATTCACACTTTTTGAGTGGCAAATTTTCCCCTAATTTATATTTGGATGTGAAATATGACTCTTAAGGAAAATAAATTGCAAATAATATATTCACACTTTTTGAGTGGCAAATTTGCCCCTAATTTGTATTTGGATGTGAAATATGACTCTTAAGGAAAATAAATTGCAAATACGATATTCACACTTTTTGAGTGGCAAATTTGCCCCTAATTTGTATTTGGATGTGAAATATGACTCTTAAGGAAAATAAATTGCAAATACGATATTCACACTTTTTGAGTGGCAAATTTGCCCCTAATTTGTATTTCTAAGTGAAACATGACATTTAAGAAAAATAAATTTTAAATACGATATTCACACTTTCTGAGTGGCAAATTTGCCCTTAAAATGTATTTCGAAGTGAAATATGACTCTTGAGGAAAATAAGTTGTAAATACGATATTCACACTTTTTGAGTGGCAAATTTGCCCCTAATTTGTATTTCGAAGTGAAATATGACTCTTAAGGAAAATTAATTTGCAAATACGATATTCACACTTTTTAGTGGCAAATTTGCCCCTAATTTGTATTTCGAAGTGAAATATGACTCTTAAGGAAAATTAATTTGCAAATACGATATTCACACTTTTTAGTCGCAAATTTGCCCTAATTTGTATTTCTAACTGAACTATGACTCTTAAGGAAAATAAGTTGCAAATACGATATTCATTCTTTTTGAGTGGCAAATTTACACCTAATTTGTATTTGGATGTAAAATATGACTCTTAAGGAAAATTAATTTGCAAATACGATATTCACACTTTTTAGTGGCAAATTTGCCCCTAATTTGTATTTCTAAGGGAAATATGACTCTTAAGAAAAATAAATTTTAAATACGATATTCACACTTTCTGAGTGGCAAATTTGCCCCTAAAATGTATTTCGAAGTGAAATGTGACTCTTGAGGAAAATAAATTTTAAATACGATATTCACATTTTTTGAGTGGCAAATTCGCCCCTAATTTTTATTTGGATGTGAAATATGACTCTTAAGGAAAATAATTTGCAAATACGATATTCACACTTTTTGAGTGGCAAATTTGCCCCTAATTTGTATTTGGATGTGAAATATGACTCTTAAGGAAAATAAATTGCAAATAATATATTCACACTTTTTGAGTGGCAAATTTGCCCCTAATTTGTATTTGGATGTGAAATATGACTCTTAAGGAAAATAAATTGCAAATACGATATTCACACTTTTTGAGTGGCAAATTTGCCCCTAATTTGTATTTCTAAGTGAAATATGACTCTTAAGAAAAATAAATTTTAAATACGATATTCACACTTTCTGAGTGGCAAATTTGCCCCTAAAATGTATTTCGAAGTGAAATATGACTCTTGAGGAAAATAAGTTGTAAATACGATATTCACACTTTTTGAGTGGCAAATTTGCCCCTAATTTGTATTTCGAAGTGAAATATGACTCTTAAGGAAAATTAATTTGCAAATACGATATTCACACTTTTTAGTGGCAAATTTGCCCATAATTTGTATTTCTAACTGAACTATGACTCTTAAGGAAAATAAGTTGCAAATACGATATTCACACTTTTTGAGTGGCAAATTTACCCCTAATTTGTATTTGGATGTGAAATATGACTTTTAAGAAAAATAAATTGCAAATACGATATTCACACTTTTTGAGTGACAAATTTGCCCCTAATTTGTATTTGGATGTGAAATATGACTCTTAAGGAAAATAAATTGCAAATACGATATTCACACTTTTTTAGTGGCAAATTAGCCCCAAATTTGTATTTGGATGTGAAATATGATTCTTAAGAAAAATAAATTGCAAATACGATATTCACACTTTTTGAGTTTCAAATTTTCTTCTAAATTGTATTTCGAAGTTAAATATTACTCTTAAGGAAAATAAGTTGCAAATACAATATTCACACTATTTGAGTGGCAAATTCGCCCCCAATTTGTATTTAGATGTGAAATATGACTCTTAAGGAAAATAAATTGCAAATACGAAATTCACACTTTTTAGTGGCAAATTTGCCCCTAATTTGTATTTGGATGTGAAATATAACTCTTAAGGAAAATAAATTGCATATACGATATTCACACTTTTTGAGTGGCAAATTTGCCCCTAATTTGTATTTGGATGTGAAATATGACTCTTAAGGAAAATAAATTGCAAATACGATATTCACACTTTTTGAGTGGCAAATTTGCCCCTAATTTATATTTCTAAGTGAAATATGACATTTAAGAAAAATAAATTTTAAATACGATATTCACACTTTCTGAGTGGCAAATTTGCCCTTAAAATGTATTTCGAAGTGAAATATGACTCTTGAGGAAAATAAGTTGTAAATACGATATTCACACTTTTTGAGTGGCAAATTTGCCCCTAATTTGTATTTCGAAGTGAAATATGACTCTTAAGGAAAATTAATTTGCAAATACGATATTCACACTTTTTAGTGGCAAATTTGCCCCTAATTTGTATTTCGAAGTGAAATATGACTCTTAAGGAAAATTAATTTGCAAATACGATATTCACACTTTTTAGTCGCAAATTTGCCCTAATTTGTATTTCTAACTGAACTATGACTCTTAAGGAAAATAAGTTGCAAATACGATATTCACACTTTTTGAGTGGCAAATTTACCCCTAATTTGTATTTGGATGTAAAATATGACTCTTAAGGAAAATTAATTTGCAAATACGATATTCACACTTTTTAGTGGCAAATTTGCCCCTAATTTGTATTTCTAAGGGAAATATGACTCTTAAGAAAAATAAATTTTAAATACGATATTAACACTTTCTGAGTGGCAAATTTGCCCCTAAAATGTATTTCGAAGTGAAATATGACTCTTGAGGAAAATAAATTTTAAATACGATATTCACATTTTTTGAGTGGCAAATTCGCCCCTAATTTTTATTTGGATGTGAAATATGACTCTTAAGGAAAATAATTTGCAAATACGATATTCACACTTTTTGAGTGGCAAATTTGCCCCTATTTTGTATTTGGATATGAAATATGACTCTTAAGGAAAATAAATTGCAAATACGATATTCACACTTTTTGAGTGGCAAATTTGCCCCTAATTTGTATTTCTAAGTAAAATATGACTCTTAAAAAAAAATAAATTTTAAATACGATATTCACACTTTCTGAGTGGCTAATTTGCCCCTAAAATGTATTTCGAAGTGAAATATGACTCTTGAGGAAAATAAGTTGTAAATACGATATTCACACTTTTTGAGTGGCAAATTTGCCCCTAATTTGTATTTCGAAGTGAAATATGACTCTTAAGGAAATTAATTTGCAAATACGATATTCACACTTTTTAGTGGCAAATTTGCCCCTAGTTTGTATTTCTAACTGAACTATGACTCTTAAGGAAAATAAGTTGCAAATACGATATTCATTTTGAGTGGCAAATTTACCCCTAATTTGTATTTGGATGTGAAATATGACTCTTAAGAAAAATAAATTGCAAATACGATATTCACACTTTTTGAGTGACAAATTTGCTTCTAATTTGCATTTGGATGTGAAATATGACTCTTAAGGAAAATAAATTGCAAATACGATATTCACACTTTTTGAGTGGCAAATTTGCCCCTAATTTGTATTTGGATGTGAAATATGACTCTTAAAAAAAATAAATTGCCAATACGATATTCACACTTTTTGAGTGGCAAATTTGCCCCTAATTTGTATTTCGGAGAGAAATATGACTCTAGAGGAAAATAAGCTGTAAATACGATATTCACACTTTTTGAGTGGCAAATTTGCCCCTAATTTGTATTTCGAAGTGAAATATGACTCTTAAGGAAAATTAATTTGCAAATACGATATTCACACTTTTTAGTCGCAAATTTGCCCCTAATTTGTATTTCTAACTGAACTATGACTCTGAAGGAAAAAAAAATTGCAAACACGATATTCACACTTTTTGAGTGGCAAATTTGCCCTAATTTGTATTTCGAAGTGAAATATGACTCTTAAGGAAAATAAGTTGCAAATACGATATTCACATTTTTTGAGTGGCAAATTTGCCCCTAATTTGTTTTTCGAAGTGAAATATGACACTTAAGGAAAATAAGTTGCAAATACGATATTCACATTTTCTAGTGGCAAATTTGCCCATAATTTGTATTTCGAAGTGAAATACGACTCTTAAGGAAAATAAGTTGCAAATACGATATTCACACTTATTGAGTGGCAAATTTGCCTATAATTTTTATTTAGATGTGAAATATGACTCTTAAGGAAAATAAATTTGCAAATACGATATTCAAACTTTTTGAGTGGCAAATTTGCCCTTAATTTGTATTTGTATGTGAAATATGACTCTTAAGAAAAATAAATTAAAAATACGATATTCACACTTTTTTGAGTGGCAAATTTGCCCATAATTTGTATTTCTAAGTGAAATATGACTCTTTAGGAAAATAAATTGCAAATACGATATTCACACTTTTTGAGTGGCAAATTTGCCCCTATTTTGTATTTCGAAGTGAAAAATGACTCTTAAGGAAAATAAGTTGCAAATACGATATTCACACTTTTTGAGTGTCAAATTTGCCCCTGATTTGTATATTTGGATGTGAAATATGACTCTTAAGCAAAATAAATTGCAAATACAGTATTCACAATTTTTGAGTGACAAATTTGCCCCTAATTTGTATTTGGATGTGAAATATGACTCTTAAGGAAAATAAATTGCAAATACGATATTCACAGTTTTTAAGTGGCAAATTTGCCCGTAATATGTATTTCTTAGTGAAATATAACACTTAAGAAAAATAAGTTGCAAATATGATATTCACACTTTTTGAGTGGCAAATTAGTCTCTAATTTGTATTTGGATGTGAAATATAATTCTTAAGGAAAATAAATTGCAAATACGATATTCACACTTTTTGAGTGGCAAATTTGCCCCTAATTTGTATTTCGAAGAGAAATATGACTCTAGAGGAAAATAAGTTGTAAATACGATATTCACACTTTTTGAGTGGCAAATTTGCCCCTAATTTGTATTTCGAAGTGAAATATGACTCTTAAGGAAAATTAATTTGCAAATACGATATTCACACTTTTTAGTCGCAAATTTGCCCCTAATTTGTATTCTAACTGAACTATGACTCTTAAGGAAAATAAGTTGCAAATACGATATTCACACTTTTTGAGTGGCAAATTTACCCCAAATTTGTATTTGGATGTGAAATATGACTCTTAAGAAAAATAAATTGCAAATACGATATTCACACTTTTTGAGTGGCAAATTTGCCCCTAATTTGTATTTCGAAGTGAAATATGACACTTAAGAAAAATAAGTTGCAAATACGATATTCACATTTTTTGAGCGGCAAATTTGCCCCTAATTTGTATTTGGATGTGAAATATGACTCTTAAGGAAAATAAATTGCAAATACGATATTCACAATTTTTGAGTGGCAAATTTGCCTATAATTTTTATTTAGATGTGAAATATGACTCTTAAGGAAAATAAATTTGAAAATACGATATTCAAACTTTTTGAGTGGCAAATTTGCCCCTAATTTGTATTTCTAAGTGAAATATGACTCTTAAGAAAAATAAATTTTAAATACGATATTCACACTTTCTGAGTGGCAAATTTGCCCCTATTTTGTATTTCGAAGTGAAAAATGACTCTTAAGGAAAATAAGTTGCAAATACGATATTCACACTTTTTGAGTGGCAAATTTGCCCCTGATTTGTATTTGGATGTGAAATATGACTCTTAAGCAAAATAAATTGCAAATACAGTATTCACAATTTTTGAGTGACAAATTTGCCCCTAATTTGTATTTGGATGTGAAATATGACTCTTAAGGAAAATAAATTGCAAATACAGTATTCACAATTTTTGAGTGACAAATTTGCCCCTAATTTGTATTTGGATGTGAAATATGACTCTTAAAGAAAATAAATTGCAAATACGATATTCACAGTTTTTAAGTGGCAAATTTGCCCGTAATATGTATTTCTTAGTGAAATATGACACTTAAGAAAAATAAGTTGCAAATACGATATTCACACTTTTAGAGTGATAAATTTGCCCCTAATTTGTATTTGGATGTGAAATATGACTCTTAAGGAAAATAAATTGCAAATACGATATTCACACTTTTTGAGTGGCAAATTTGCCCCTAATTTGTATTTGGATGTGAAATATGACTATTAAGGAAAATAAATTGCAAATACGATATTCACACTTTTTGAGTGGCAAATTTGCCCCTAATTTGAATTTCTAAGTGAACTATGACTCTTAAGGAAAATAAGTTGCAAATACGATATTCACACTTTTTGAGTGTCAAATTTACCCCTAATTTGTATTTTGATGTGAAATATGACTCTTAAGAAAAATAAATTGCAAATACGATATTCACACTTTCTGAGTGGCAAATTTGCCCCTAAAATGTATTTCGAAGTGAAATATGACTCTTAAGGAAAATAAGTTGCAAATACGATATTCACACTTTTTGAGTGGCAAATTCGCCCCTAATTTGTATTTGGATGTGAAATATGACTCTTAAGAAAAATAAATTGCAAATACGATATTCACACTTTTTGAGTTTCAAATTTGCCTCTAAATTGTATTTCGAAGTGAAATATTACTCTTAAAGAAAATAAGTTGCAAATACAATATTCACACTATTTGAGTGGCACATTCGCCCATAATTTGTATTTAGATGTGAAATATGACTCTTAAGGAAAATAAGTTGCAAATACGATATTCACACTTTTTGAGTGGCAAATTTACCCCTAATTTGTATTTGGATGTGAAATATGACTCTTAAGAAAAATAAATTGCAAATACGATATTCACACTTTTTGAGTGACAAATTTGCCCCTAATTTGTATTTGGATGTGAAATATGACTCTTAAGGAAAATAAATTGCAAATACGATATTCACACTTTTTGAGTGGCAAATTTGCCCCTAATTTGTATTTCTAAGTGAAATATGACTCTTAAGAAAAATAAATTTTAAATACGATATTCACACTTTCTAAGTGGCAAATTTGCCCCTAAAATGTATTTCGAAGTGAAATATGACTCTTGAGGAAAATAAGTTGTAAATACGATATTCACACTTTTTGAGTGGCAAATTCGCCCTAATTTGTATTTAGATGTGAAATATGACTCTTAAGGAAAATAAATTGCAAATACGAAATTCAAACTTTTTAGTGGCAAATTTGCCCCTAATTTGTATTTCTAATTGAACTATGACTCTTAAGGAAAATAAGTTGCAAATACGATATTCACACTTTTTGAGTGGCAAATTTACCCCTAATTTGTATTTGGATGTGAAATATGACTCTTAAGAAAAATAAATTGCAAATACGATATTCACACTTTTTGAGAGACAAATTTGCCCCTAATTTGTATTTGGATGTGAAATATGACTCTTAAGGAAAATAAATTGCAAATACGATATTCACACTTTTTAAGTGGCAAATTTGCCCCTAATTTGTATTTCTAAGTGAAATATGACTCTTAATGTCACACCCCGTCTAAAGCGGAAACAACGGAATGCAACCATGATAGGATCACAACACATCAATAATAAGAGATTACTAAATGAAATCAAACCAATGTGTTGTGATGTTATTAACATGAATGTCGGTCGTGTCATAGCATTCACGCCAACAAAGAAACAATGTGTCACAAACAATAATTGTATCATAAGTCTTGCAGCAATACTTAATGCAACCTAACAGGTCCCTAAGTTTTCTTGTCCTCGATCTTAATGCCACTAGCGTTCCCTGAATAGAAATGCTCGAAAATGCCAACACAATGGTTGGTGAGTTTCGCAGATTTAATAAGACACATGATAAAATACAGTTTGCTGTGATAATCAGTAAGTAGGACATATGATATGAAATAAGCACATAAAGTAACCAACTCATCCACCATAAGCAATCCATTCCGTTCCTGGATAATATTCACTCAAGGATAACGTATCTATCACAAGAGCGGGACTGTCGTCCAATAGTACTATCAATAATCATATCCGTATTAGTAAGAAATATGGAGTGTTGTCATGGTCCCAAAGACACAAGACTCATCCGAAAAGTAAGTAATATGGAGTTTTGTCATGGTCCCTAAGACACAAGACTCATCCGAACAATCAGCAATCAGTCCACAACAATCAGAATGTCACTTATTCAATCATAATGTCCAAATCGGAAAAACAGATAATTTACACAGCATAAGAAAACAGTTTGAAGTCAGTTTGAGCATTCTTTTCCCCCAACGGAAAATAAGTAAAGAAAATGGGGCCGCAAAACTCACCTTGAGTAAAGATGTAAGTATTGCCCTTAAATGAATCCACCAAATAATCGCAATCTACAAGTGAATGTATAACATATAGGTTACCACCTAGACATATCTATGTCCTTCCATTGTATCCCAAGTCCAAGTCATTTCTATATAAGTTTCCTCACTTCCAAACCTCAATATCAATCCTATAGTGTATTTCAAATTCTGTCCAGATTCTTGTACTACTTCAAGAAATTTTAAACATGACTTAATGGAATTATTTGACTCTATAAATTTTACCAATGACATTTCAATATGTTTAGAATAATTTTTTATTTTTCCAAAATGAAATATTGTGTTTTACTATTTTTAAAAATTCACCAAAATGAACTGCTCTAAACCAACAACACTTTCTGACTTCACAAGAGTTATAATTTATTTAAAATACTTAGGAACTTCAATTGGTTATAATATATTTAAAGAAACTATTTAACAGCTTAAAGACACTTCACTTAAAATTTCAAGACCTAATCCTTAGTTTAAGGTATATTTCAAAAATCGACAATCTAACCGAAATCTGGAACCGAAGAACTCAGAATTGACACACAATCTTATAAAATCATTTTGACTGAATTATACTCAACATTTAACCATGAAACCAATTCCATTTGAAAATAGACTCAAAATACTTAAGTTTAGACTCCTGTTTCATCGAAAATCACCATGAAATGACCAAGTTACAAGTTTCCAAAACCGAAACACAAATCTGGACAGATTAGGGTTTTGAGTAATCAACCCTAAATATTCATATAACCAATCCAAAACACCAATAAAATCATATATTTCATTTCTAATCACTTATATACTGATTTTTATCCATCCTAGAACATCAAGATCTACAACTTTCTAGTTTTGACCAAAGCCTGAAAACCAACGGAAATGGGTCAAATCGGCCTATGTTCGTGACTGAAATTTTAGGGCAACAACATGGACGATTTTGGTGATGAAAAAATGTTAGGATTTATTTTAGGATGTCTTTTATAGTTCTAGGGTTGTGTTGGTTGGGTTGGGTTGGGTTGGGCTGAATGATTCACCAAAATAAAGAGGGACTTTGGGTCGATTGTTGGGCCAAACAAGGAAGACACACAAGAAAACTCGGGTCACACGGTCTAAGAATAAATGATCCCAATCCAATTATTTTCGTATTTCGCGTAGTTTTAATAAATCGTATAGTTTCCAATAATTAACGAATTTACATTTAGCCTCGTATCTTTTTCATTACATGTGTGATTGCGATGATTTTTTTTATGTTGGATTCGTTTTTGTTAACAAATATTTTGATGTAAAGAAATCCGTGAGATGAGCCTTAACATGAAAAATGAGTTTTTACGGATTGAACTATGATAACGGTTTTGTGACGGTTGTCACATTATCCCCCCGTTCAGGGTATTTCGTCCCGAAATTCAATCGAAATTATCACTGAAAACGTTATTATGAAATAGACATGGTTTTTGAGTTTCTTATGATCCTCTCGTTTCTATTGATTTTGAATTCTCGCCTAACGTTATATCGTATCCTTATTGGTTATATGACAAAGTGTTGTTTTAAACTTCATCTCGGTTTTATTCCGCTACACATTACTATGTGTAGTTTGTGTGACACCATAAGAGACTCATCACTTGATTATGTATTGCGAACTCCATTTGCTCCATCCATCCCTTCGATTGATAGGTTACCGAACATATTAGTGAAATATGACTCTTAAGGAAAATAAGTTGCAAATACGATATTCACACTTTTTGAGTGGCAATTTGCCCCTAATTTGTATTTCGAATTGAAATATGACTCTTAAGTAAAATAAGTTCAAATACGATATTCACATTTTTTGAGTGGCAAATTTGCCCCTAATTTGTTTTTCGAAGTGAAATATGACACTTAAGGAAAATAAGTTGCAAATACGATATTCACACTTTATGAGTGGCAAATTTGCCCATAATTTGTATTTGGATGTGAAATATGACTCTTAAGGAAAATAAATTGCAAATACGATATTCACACTTTCTAGTGGCAAATTTGCCCATAATTTGTATTTCGAAGTGAAATACGACTCTTAAGGAAAATAAGTTGCAAATACGATATTCACACTTTTTGAGTGGCAAATTTGCCCCTAATTTGTATTTCGAAGTGAAATATGACTCTTAAGGAAAATAAATTGCAAATACGATATTCACACTTTTTGAGTGGCAAATTTGCCCCTAATTTGTTTTTCGAAGTGAAATATGACTCTTAAGGAAAATAAGTTGCAAATACGATATTCACACTTTTTGAGTGGCAAATTTGCCCCTAATTTGTATTTCGAAGTGAAATATGACTCTTAAAGAAAATAGATTGCAAACACGATATTCACACTTTTTGAGTGGCAAATTTGCCCCTAATTTGTATTTCGAAGTGAAATATGACACTTAAGAAAAATAAGTTGCAAATACGATATTCACACTTTTTGAGTGGCGAATTTGCCCATAATTTGTATTTGGATGTGAAATATGAATCTTAAGGAAAATAAATTGCAAATACGATATTCACATTTTTGGAGTGGCAAATTTGCCCCTAATTTGTATTTAGATGTGAAATATGACTCTTAAGTAAAAAAAAATTGCAAACACGATATTCACACTTTTTGAGTGGCAAATTTGCCCCTAATTTGTATTTCGAAGTGAAATATGACTCTTAAGGAAAATAAGTTGCAAATACGATATTCACACTTTTTGAATGGCAATTTGCCCCTAATTTGTATTTCGAATTGAAATATGACTCTTAAGGAAAATAAGTTGCAAACACGATATTCACACTTTTTGAGTGGCAAATTTGCCCCTAATTTGTATTTCGAAGTGAAATATGACTCTTAAGGAAAATAAGTTGCAAATACGATATTCACACTTTTTGAATGGCAATTTGCCCCTAATTTGTATTTCGAATTGAAATATGACTCTTAAGGAAAATAAGTTGCAAATACGATATTCACACTTTTTGAGTGGCAAATTCGCCCCTAATTTGTATTTGGATGTGAAATATGACTCTGAAGGAATAAAAAAATTGCAAACACGATATTCACACTTTTTGAGTGGCAAATTTGCCCTAATTTGTATTTCGAAGTGAAATATGACTCTTAAGGAAAATAAGTTGCAAATACGATATTCACACTTTTTGAGTGGCAATTTGCCCCTAATTTGTATTTCGAATTGAAATATGACTCTTAAGTAAAATAAGTTGCAAATACGATATTCACATTTTTTGAGTGGCAAATTTGCCCCTAATTTGTTTTTCGAAGTGAAATATGACTCTTAAGGAAAATAAGTTGCAAATACGATATTCACACTTTATGAGTGGCAAATTTGCCCCTAATTTGTATTTGGATGTGAAATATGACTCTTAAGGAAAATAAATTGCAAATACGATATTCACACTTTCTAGTGGCAAATTTGCCCTAATTTGTATTTCGAAGTGAAATATGACTCTTAAGGAAAACAAGTTGTAAATACGATATTCACACTTTTTGAGTGGCAATTTGCCCCTAATTTGTATTTCGAATTGAAATATGACTCTTAAGTAAAATAAGTTGCAAATACGATATTCACATTTTTTGAGTGGCAAATTTGCCCCTAATTTGTTTTTCGAAGTGAAATATGACTCTTAAGGAAAATAAGTTGCAAACACGATATTCACACTTTTTGAGTGGCAAATTTGCCCCTAATTTGTATTTCGAAGTGAAATATGACTCTTAAGGAAAATAAGTTGTAAATACGATATTCACACTTTTTGAATGGCAATTTGCCCCTAATTTGTATTTCGAATTGAAATATGACTCTTAAGGAAAATAAGTTGCAAACACGATATTCACACTTTTTGAGTGGCAAATTTGCCCCTAATTTGTATTTCGAAGTGAAATATGACTCTTAAGGAAAATAAGTTGCAAATACGATATTCACACTTTTTGAGTGGCAAATTCGCCCCTAATTTGTATTTGTATGTGAAATATGACTCTGAAGGAAAAAAAAATTGCAAACACGATATTCACACTTTTTGAGTGGCAAATTTGCCCCTAATTTGTATTTCGAAGTGAAATATGACTCTTAAGGAAAATAAGTTGCAAATACGATATTCACACTTTTTGAGTGGCAAATTTGCCCCTAATTTGTATTTCGAAGTGAAATATGACACTTAAGAAAAATAAGTTGCAAATACGATATTCACACTTTTTGAGTGGCAAATTTGCCCCTAATTTGTATTTTGATGTGAAATATGAATCTTAAGGAAAATAAATTGCAAATACGATATTCACACTTTTGGAGTGGCAAATTTGCCCCTAATTTGTATTTGGATGTGAAATATGACTCTTAAGTAAAAAAAATTGCAAACACGATATTCACACTTTTTGAGTGGCAAATTTGCCCCTAATTTGTATTTCTAAGTGAAATATGACTCAAAGTAAAATAAGTTGCAAATACGATATTCACATTTTTTTAGTGGCAAATTTGCCCCTAATTTGTTTTTCGAAGTGAAATATGACACTTAAGGAAAATAAGTAGCAAATACGATATTCACATTTTCTAGTGGCAAATTTGCCCATAATTTGTATTTCGAAGTGAAATACGACTCTTAAGGAAAATAAGTTGCAAATACGATATTCACACTTATTGAGTGGCAAATTTGCCCCTAATTTGTATTTCGAAGTGAAATATGACTCTTAAGGAAAATAAATTGCAAATACGATATTCACACTTTTTGAGTGGCAAATTTGCCCCTAATTTGTATTTGGATGTGAAATATGACTCTTAAGTAAAAAAAATTGCAAATACGATATTCACATTTTTTGAGTGGCAAATTTGCCCCTAATTTGTATTTCTAAGTGAAATATGACTCAAAGTAAAATAAGTTGCAAATACGATATTCACAATTTATGAGTGGCAAATTTGCCCATAATTTGTATTTGGATGTGAAATATGACTCTTAAGGAAAATAAATTGCAAATACGATATTCACACTTTCTAGTGGCAAATTTGCCCATAATTTGTATTTCGAAGTGAAATACGACTCTTAAGGAAAATAAGTTGCAAATACGATATTCACACTTATTGAGTGGCAAATTTGCCCCTAATTTGTATTTCGAAGTGAAATATGACTCTTAAGGAAAATAAATTGCAAATACGATATTCACACTTTTTGAGTGGCAAATTTGCCCCTAATTTGTATTTCGAAGTGAAATATGACTCTTAAGGAAAATAAGTTGCAAATACGATATTCACACTTATTGAGTGGCAAATTTGACCCTAATTTGTATTTCGAAGTGAAATATGACTCTTAAGGAAAATAAGTTGCAAATACGATATTCACACTTTTTGAGTGGCAAATTTGCCCCTAATTTGTATTTCGAAGTGAAATATGACTCTTAAGGAAAATAAGTTGCAAATACGATATTCACACTTATTGAGTGGCAAATTTGCCCCTAATTTGTATTTCGAAGTGAAATATGACTCTTAAGGAAAATAAGTTGCAAATACGATATTCACACTTTTTGAGTGGCAAATTTGCCCCTAATTTGTATTTCGAAGTGAAATATGACTCTTAAGGAAAATAAGTTGCAAATACGATATTCACACTTTTTGAGTGGCAAATTTGCCCCTAATTTGTATTTCGAAGTGAAATATGACTCTTAAGGAAAATAAGTTGCAAATACGATATTCACACTTATTGAGTGGCAAATTTGCCCCTAATTTGTATTTCGAAGTGAAATATGACTCTTAAGGAAAATAAATTGCAAATACGATATTCACACTTTTTGAGTGGCAAATTTGCCCCTAATTTGTATTTGGATGTGAAATATGACTCTTAAGTAAAAAAAATTGCAAATACGATATTCACATTTTTTGAGTGGCAAATTTGCCCCTAATTTGTATTTCTAAGTGAAATATGACTCAAAGTAAAATAAGTTGCAAATACGATATTCACAATTTATGAGTGGCAAATTTGCCCATAATTTGTATTTGGATGTGAAATATGACTCTTAAGGAAAATAAATTGCAAATACGATATTCACACTTTCTAGTGGCAAATTTGCCCATAATTTGTATTTCGAAGTGAAATACGACTCTTAAGGAAAATAAGTTGCAAATACGATATTCACACTTATTGAGTGGCAAATTTGCCCCTAATTTGTATTTCGAAGTGAAATATGACTCTTAAGGAAAATAAATTGCAAATACGATATTCACACTTTTTGAGTGGCAAATTTGCCCCTAATTTGTTTTTCGAAGTGAAATATGATTTTTAAGGAAAATAAGTTGCAAATACGATATTCACACTTTTTGAGGGACAAATTTGCCCCAAATTTGTATTTCGAAGTGAAATATGACTCTTAAAGAAAATAGATTGCAAACACGATATTCACACTTTTTGAGTGGCAAATTTGCCCCTAATTTGTATTTCGAAGTGAAATATGACACTTAAGAAAAATAAGTTGCAAATACGATATTCACACTTTTTGAGTGGCAAATTTGCCCATAATTTGTATTTGGATGTGAAATATGAATTTTAAGGAAAATAAATTGCAAATACGATATTCACACTTTTGGAGTGGCAAATTTGCCACAAATTTGTTTTTCGAAGTGAAATATGACTCTTAAGGAAAATAAGTTGCAAACACGATATTCACACTTTTTGAGTGGCAAATTTGCCCCTAATTTGTATTTGGATGCGAAATATGACTCTTAAGGAAAATAAATTGCAAATACGATATTCACAATTTCTAGTGGCAAATTTGCCCATAATTTGTATTTCGAAGTGAAATACGACTTTTAAGGAAAATAAGTTGCAAATACATATTACCACTTTTTTAGTGGCAAATTTGCCCCTAATTTGTATTTCGAAGTGAAATATGACTCTTAAGGAAAATAAATTACAAATACGATATTCACACTTTTTGAGTGGTAAATTTGCCCCTAATTTATATTTCGAAGTGAAATATGACTCTTAAGTAAAATAAGTTGCAAACACGATATTCTCACTTTTTTAGTGGCAAATTTGCCCATAATTTGTATTTCGAAGTGAAATATGACTCATAAGGAAAATAAGTTGCAAATACGATATTCACAGTTTTTTAGTGGCAAATTTGCCCCTAATTTGTATTTCGAAGTGAAATATGACTCTTAAAAAAATAAATTGCAAACACGATATTCACACATTTTGAGTGGCAAATTTGCACTAATTTGTATTTCGAAGTGAAATATGACTCTTAAGGAAAATAAGTTGCAAATACGTTATTCACACTTTTCGAGTGGCAATTTGCCCCTAATTTGTATTTCGAATTAAATATGACTCTTAAGGAAAATAAGTTGCAAATACGATATTCACACTTTTTTGAGTGGCAAATTTGCCCCTAATTTGTATTTGGATGTGAAATATGACTCTTAAGAAAAATAAATTGCAAATACGATATTCACACTTTTTGAGAGGCAAATTTGCCCCTAATTTGTATTTCGAAGTGAAATATGACACTTAAGAAAAATAAGTTGCAAATACGATATTCACACTTTTTGAGTGGCAAATTTGCCCCTAATTTGTATTTGGATGTGAAATATGAATCTTAAGGAAAATATATTGCAAATACGATATTCACACTTTTTGAGTGGCAAATTTGCCCCTAATTTGTATTTGGATGTGAAAAATGACTCTTAAGTAAAAAAAATTGCAAACACGATATTCACACTTTTTGAGTGGCAAATTTGCCCCTAATTTGTATTTCGAAGTGAAATATGACTCTTAAGGAAAATAAGTTGCAAATACGATATTCACACTTTTTGAGTGGCAAATTTGCACCTAATTTGTATTTGGATGTGAAATATGACTCTTAAGGAAAAAAAATTGCAAACACGATATTCACACTTTTTGAGTGGCAAATGTGCCCCTAATTTGTATTTCGCAGTGAAATATGACTCTTAAGGAAAATAAGCTGTAAATACGATATTCACACCTTTTTAGTGGCAAATGTGCCCCTAATTTGTATTTCGCAGTGAAATATGACTCTTAAGGAAAATAAGCTGTAAACACGATATTCACACTTTTTGAGTGGCAAATGTGCCCCTAATTTGTATTTCGCAGTGAAATATGACTCTTAAGGAAAATAAGCTGTAAATACGATATTCACACTTTTTGAGTGGCAAATTTGCCCCTAATTTGTATTTCGAAGTGAAATATGACTCTTAAAGAAAATAAATTGCAAATACGATATTCACACTTTTTGAGTGGCAAATTTGACCCTAATTTGTTATTCGAAGTGAAATATGACTCTTAAATAAAATAAATTGCAAATACGATATTCACACTTTTTGAGTGGCAAATTTGCCCCTAATATGTTTTTGGAAGTGAAATATGACTCTTAAGGAAAATAAGTTGCAAAACACGATATTCACACTTTTTGAGTGGCAAATTTGCCACTAATTTGTATTTCGAAGTGAAATATGACTCTTAAGGAAAATAAGTTGCAAATACGATATTCACACTTTTTGAGTGGCAAATTTGCCCCTAATTTGTATTTCGAAGGGAAATATGACTCTTAAGGAAAATAAGTTGCAAATACAATATTCACACTTTTTGAGTGGCAAATTTGCCCCTAATTTGTATTTGGGTGTGAAATATGACTCTTAAGTGAAAAAAAATTGCAAACACGATATTCACACTTTTTGAGTGGCAAATTTGCCCCTAATTTGTATTTCGAAGTGAAATATGACTCTTAAGGAAAATAAGTTGCAAATATGATATTCACATTTTTTGAGTGGTAAATTTGCCCCTAATTTGTATTTCGAAGTGAAATATGATTCTTAAGGAAAATAAGGTTCAAATACGATATTCACACTATTTGAGTGGCAAATTCACCCCTAATTTGTATTTCTAAGTGAAATATGACTCTTAAAGAAAATAAATTGCAAATACGATATTCACACTTTTTGAGTGGCAAATTTGCCCCTAATTTGTTATTCGAAGTGAAATATGACTCTTAAAGAAAATAAATTGCAAATACGATATTCACACTTTTTGAGTGGCAAATTTGCCTCTAATTTTTTTTGGAAATGAAATATGACTCTTAAGGAAAATAAGTTGCAAATACGATATTCACACTTTTTGAGTGGCAAATTTGCCCTAATTTGTATTTAGATGTGAAATATGACTTTTAAAGAAAATAAATTGCAAATACGATATTCACACTTTTTGAGTGGCAAATTCGCCCCTAATTTGTATTTTCGAAGTGAAATATGACTCTTAAGGGAAAAAACTTGCAAATAAGATATTCACACTTTTTGAGTGACAAATTTGCCCCTAATTTGTATTTCTAAGTGAAATATGACTCTTAAGGAAAATAAATTGCAAATACGATATTCACACTTTTTGAGTGGCAAATTTGCCCCTAATTTTGTATTTCGAAGTGAAATATGACTCTTAAAGAAAATAAGTTGCAAATACGATATTCACACTATTTGAGTGGCAAATTCACCCCTAATTTGTATTTGTATGTGAAATAGGACTCTTAAGGAAAATAAATTCCAAATACGATATTCACATTTTTTTTGTGGCAAATTTGCCCATAATTTGTGTTTCGAAGTGAAATATGACTCTTAATGAAAATAAATTGCAAATACGATATTCACATTTTTTAAGTGGCAATTTTGCCCATTATTTGTATTTCGAAGTGAAATATGACTCTTAAGGAAAATAAGTTGCAAATACGATATTCACACTTTTTGAGTCTCAAATTTGCCCCCAATTTGTATTTCGAAGTGAAATATGACTCTTAAGGAAAATAAGTTGCAAATACGATATTCAGACTATTTGAGTGGCAAATTCGCCCCTAATTTGTATTTGTATGTGAAATATGACTCTTAAGGAAAATAAATTGTAAATACGATATTCACACTTTTTGAGTGGCAAATTTGCCCCTAATTTGTGTTTCGAAGTGAAATATGACTCTTAATGAAAATAAATTGCAAATACGATATTCACATTTTTTAAGTGGCAAATTTGCCCCTAATTTGTATTTCGAAGTGAAATATGACTCTTAAGGAAAATAAGTTGCAAATACGATATTCACACTTTTTGAGTCGCAAATTTGCCCCTAATTTGTATTTCGAAGTGTAATATGACTCTTAAGGAAAATAAGTTGCAAATACGATATTCAGACTATTTGAGTGGCAAATTCGCCCCTAATTTGTATTTGTATGTGAAATATGACTCTTAAGGAAAATAAATTGTAAATACGATATTCACACTTTTTGAGTGGCAAATTTGCCCTTAATTTGTGTTTCGAAGTGAAATATGACACTTAAGAAAAATAAATTGCAAATACGATATTCACACTTTTTGAGTGGCAAATTTGCCCCTAATTTGTATTTCGAAGTGAAATATGACTCTTAAAGAAAATAAGTTGCAAATACGATATTCACACATTTTGAGTGGCAATTTTGCCCCTAATTTGTATTTCGAAGTGAAATACGACTCTTAAAGAAAATAGATTGCAAACACGATATTCACACTTTTTGAGTGGCAAATTTGCCCATAATTTGTATTTCGAAGTGAAATATGACACTTAAGAAAAATAAGTTGCAAATACGATATTCACACTTTTTGAGTGGCAAATTTGCCCCTAATTTGTATTTGGATGTGAAATATGACTTTTAAGTAAAAAAAATTGCAAACACGATATTCACACTTTTTGAGTGGCAAATTTGCCCCTAATTTGTATTTCGAAGTGAAATATGACTCTTAAGAAAAATAAGTTGCAAATACGATATTCACACTTTTTGAATGGCAATTTGCCCCTAATTTGTATTTCGAATTGAAATATGACTCTTAAGGAAAATAAGTTGCAAACACGATATTCACACTTTTTGAGTGGCAAATTTGCCCCTAATTTGTATTTCGAAGTGAAATATGACTCTTAAGGAAAATAAGTTGCAAATACGATATTCACACTTTTTGAGTGGCAATTTGCCCCTAATTTGTATTTCGAATTGAAATATGACTCTTAAGGAAAATAAGTTGCAAATACGATATTCACACTTTTTGAGTGGCAAATTTGCCCCTAATTTGTATTTCGAAGTGAAATATGACTCTTAAGTAAAATAAGTTGCAAACACGATATTCTCACGTTTTGAGTGGCAAATTTGCTCCTAATTTGTATTTCGAAGTGAAATATGACTCTTAAGGAAAATAAGTTGCAAATTCGATATTCACACTTTTTGAGTGTCAAATTTGCCCCTAATTTGTATTTCGAAGTAAAAAATGACTCTTAAAAAAATAAATTGCAAACACGGTATTCACACTTTTTGAGTGGCAAATTTGCCCTAATTTGTATTTCGAAGTGAAATATGACTCTTAAGGAAAATAAGTTGCAAATACGATATTCACACTTTTTGAGTGGCAATTTGCCCCTAATTTGTATTTCGAATTTAAATATGACTCTTAAGGAAAATAAGTTGCAAATACGATATTCACACTTTTTTGAGTGGCAAATTTGCCCCTAATTTGTATTTGGATGTGAAATATGACTCTTAAGAAAAATAAATTGCGAATACGATATTCACACTTTTTGAGTGGCAAATTTGCCCCTAATTTGTATTTCGAAGTGAAATATGACACTTAAGAAAAATAAGTTGCAAATACGATATTCACACTTTTTGAGTGGTAAATTTGCCCCTAATTTGTATTTGGATGTGAAATATGAATCTTAAGGAAAATAAGTTGCAAATACGATATTCACACTTTTTGAGTGGCAAATTTGCCCCTAATTTGTATTTCGAAGTGAAATATGACTCTTAAAGAAAATAAATTGCAAACACGATATTCACACTTTTTGAGTGGCAATTTTGCCCCTAATTTGTATTTCGAAGTGAAATATGACTCTTAAGGAAAATAAGTTGCAAATACGATATTCACACTTTTTGAATGGCAATTTGCCCCTAATTTGTATTTCGAATTGAAATATGACTCTTAAGTAAAATAAGTTGCAAAAAACGATATTCACACTTTTTTGAGTGGCAAATTTGCCCCTAATTTGTATTTGGATGTGAAATATGACTCTTAAAAAAATAAATTGCAAATACGATATTCACACTTTTTTAGTGGCAAATTTGCCCCTAATTTGTATTTGGATGTGAAATATGACTCTTAATGAAAATAAGTTGCAAAACACGATATTCACACTTTTTGAGTGGCAAATTTGCCCCTAATTTGTATTTCGAAGTGAAATATGACTCTTAAGGAAAATAAATTGCAAATACGATATTCACACTTTTTGAGTGGCAAATTTGCCCCTAATTTTGTATTTCGAAGTGAAATATGACTCTTAAAGAAAATAAGTTGCAAATACGATATTCACACTATTTGAGTGGCAAATTCACCCCTAATTTGTATTTGTATGTGAAATAGGACTCTTAAGGAAAATAAATTCCAAATACGATATTCACACTTTTTTTGTGGCAAATTTGCCCATAATTTGTGTTTCGAAGTGAAATATGACTCTTAATGAAAATAAATTGCAAATACGATATTCACATTTTTTAAGTGGCAAATTTGCCCATTATTTGTATTTCGAAGTGAAATATGACTCTTAAGGAAAATAAGTTGCAAATACGATATTCACACTTTTTGAGTCGCAAATTTGCCCCTAATTTGTATTTCGAAGTGTAATATGACTCTTAAGGAAAATAAGTTGCAAATACGATATTCAGACTATTTGAGTGGCAAATTCGCCCCTAATTTGTATTTGTATGTGAAATATGACTCTTAAGGAAAATAAATTGTAAATACGATATTCACACTTTTTGAGTGGCAAATTTGCCCTTAATTTGTGTTTCGAAGTGAAATATGACACTTAAGAAAAATAAATTGCAAATACGATATTCACACTTTTTGAGTGGCAAATTTGCCCCTAATTTGTATTTCGAAGTGAAATATGACTCTTAAAGAAAATAAGTTGCAAATACGATATTCACACATTTTGAGTGGCAATTTTGCCCCTAATTTGTTTTTGGAAGTGAAATATGACTCTTAAGGAAAATAAGTTGCAAATACGATATTCACACTTTTTGAGATGCAAATTTGCCCCTAATTTGTATTTCGAAGTGAAATATGACTCTTAAGGAAAATAAGTTGCAAATACGATATTCACACTTATTGAGTGGCAAATTTGCCCCTAATTTGTATTTCGAAGTGAAATATGACTCTTAAGGAAAATAAATTGCAAATACGATATTCACACTTTTTGAGTGGCAAATTTGCCCCTAATTTGTTTTTCGAAATGAAATATGATTCTTAAGGAAAATAAGTTGCAAATACGATATTCACACTTTTTGAGGGACAAATTTGCCCCTAATTTGTATTTCGAAGTGAAATATGACTCTTAAAGAAAATAGATTGCAAACACGATATTCACACTTTTTGAGTGGCAAATTTGCCCCTAATTTGTATTTCGAAGTGAAATATGACACTTAAGAAAAATAAGTTGCAAATACGATATTCACACTTTTTGAGTGGCAAATTTGCCCCTAATTCGTATTTGGATGTGAAATATGACTCTTAAGTAAAAAAAATTGCAAACACGATATTCACACTTTTTGAGTGGCAAATTTGCCCCTAATTTGTATTTCGAAGTGAAATATGACTCTTAAGGAAAATAAGTTGCAAATACGATATTCACACTTTTTGAATGGCAATTTGCCCCTAATTTGTATTTCGAATTGAAATATGACTCTTAAGGAAAATTAGTTGCAAACACGATATTCACACTTTTTGAGTGGCAAATTTGCCCCTAATTTGTATTTCGAAGTGAAATATGACTCTTAAGGAAAATAAGTTGCAAATACGATATTCACACTTTTTGAGTGGCAATTTGCCCCTAATTTGTATTTCGAATTGAAATATGACTCTTAAGGAAAATAAGTTGCAAATACGATATTCACACTTTTTGAGTGGCAAATTTGCCCCTAATTTGTATTTCGAAGTGAAATATGACTCTTAAGTAAAATAAGTTGCAAACACGATATTCTCACGTTTTGAGTGGCAAATTTGCTCCTAATTTGTATTTCGAAGTGAAATATGACTCTTAAAGAAAATAAGTTGCAAATTCGATATTCACACTTTTTGAGTGTCAAATTTGCCCCTAATTTGTATTTCGAAGTGAAAAATGACTCTTAAAAAAATAAATTGCAAACACGGTATTCACACTTTTTGAGTGGCAAATTTGCCCTAATTTGTATTTCGAAGTGAAATATGACTCTTAAGGAAAATAAGTTGCAAATACGATATTCACACTTTTTGAGTGGCAATTTGCCCCTAATTTGTATTTCGAATTGAAATATGACTCTTAAGGAAAATAAGTTGCAAATACGATATTCACACTTTTTGAGTGGCAAATTTGCCCCTAATTTGTATTTCGAAGTGAAATATGACACTTAAGAAAAATAAGTTGCAAATACGATATTCACACTTTTTGAGTGGTAAATTTGCCCCTAATTTGTATTTGGATGTGAAATATGAATCTTAAGGAAAATAAGTTGCAAATACGATATTCACACTTTTTGACTGGCAAATTTGCCCCTAATTTGTATTTCGAAGTGAAATATGACTCTTAAAGAAAATAAATTGCAAACACGATATTCACACTTTTTGAGTGGCAAATTTGCCCCTAATTTGTATTTCGAAGTGAAATATGACTCTTAAGGAAAATAAGTTGCAAATACGATATTCACACTTTTTGAATGGCAATTTGCCCCTAATTTGTATTTCGAATTGAAATATGACTCTTAAGGAAAATAAGTTGCAAAAAACGATATTCACACTTTTTTGAGTGGCAAATTTGCCCCTAATTTGTATTTGGATGTGAAATATGACTCTTAAAAAAATAAATTGCAAATACGATATTCACACTTTTTTAGTGGCAAATTTGCCCCTAATTTGTATTTGGATGTGAAATATGACTCTTAATGAAAATAAGTTGCAAAACACGATATTCACACTTTTTGAGTGGCAAATTTGCCCCTAATTTGTATTTCGAAGTGAAATATGACTCTGAAGGAAAATAATTTGCAAATACGATATTCACACTTTTTAGTGGCAAATTTGCCCCTAATTTCTATTTCGAAGTGAAATATGATTTTAAGTAAAATAAGTTGCAAATACAATATTCACACTTTTTGAGTGGCAAATTTGCCCCTAATTTGTATTTGAGTGTGAAATATGACTCTTAAGGAAAAAAAAATTGCAAACACGATATTCACACTTTTTTAGTGGCAAATTTGCCCATAATTTGTATTTTGAAGTGAAATATGACTCTTAAGGAAAATAAGTTGCAAAAACGATATTCACACTTTTTTAGTGGTAAATTTGCCCCTAATTTGTATTTCGAAGTGAAATATGACTCTTAATGAAAATAAGGTTCAAATACGATATTCACACTATTTGAGTGGCAAATTCACCCTAATTTGTATTTCTAAGTGAAATATGACTCTTAAAGAAAATAAAGTGCAAATACGATTTTCATACTTTTTGAGTAGCAAATTTGCCCCTAATTTGTTATTCGAAGTGAAATATGACTCTTAAAGAAAATAAATTGCAAATACGATATTCACACTTTTTAAGTGGCAAATTTGCCCCTAATTTTTTTTGGAAATGAAATATGTCTCTTAAGGAAAATAAGTTGCAAATACGATATTCACACTTGTTGAGTGCCAAATTTGCCCTAATTTGTATTTAGATGTGAAATATGACTCATAAAGAAAATAAATTGCAAATACGATATTCACACTTTTTGAGTGGCAAATTCGCCCCTAATTTGTATTTTCGAAGTGAAATATGACTCTTAAGGGAAAAAACTTGCAAATACGATATTTACACTTTTTGAGTGACAAATTTGCCCCTAATTTGTATTTCTAAGTGAAATATGACTCTTAAGGAAAATAAGTTGCAAATACGATATTCACACTTTTTGAGTGGCAAATTTGCCCCTAATTTGTATTTCGAAGTGAAATATGACTCTTAAAGAAAATAAGTTGCAAATACGATATTCACACTATTTGAGTGACAAATTCGCCACTAATTTGTATTTGTATGTGAAATAGGACTCTTAAGGAAAATAAATTCCAAATACGATATTCACACTTTTTTTGTGGCAATTTGCCCATAATTTGTGTTTCGAAGTGAAATATGACCCTTAAGGAAAATAAATTGAAAATACGATATTCACATTTTTTGAGTGGTAAATTTGCCCATAATTTGTATTTCGAAGTGAAATATGACTCTTAAGGAAAATAAGTTGCAAATACGATATTCACACTTTTTGAGTGGCAAATTTGCCCCTAATTTGTATTTGGATGTGAAATATGACTCTTAAGGAAAATAAGTTGCAAATAGGATATTCACACTTTTTGAGTGGCAATTTGCCCCTAATTTGTATTTCGAATTGAAATATGACTCTTAAGGAAAATAAGTTGCAAATACGATATTCACACTTTTTGAGTGGCAAATTCGCCCCTAATTTGTATTTCGAAGTGAAATATGACTCTTAAGTAAAATAAGTTGCAACGCGATATTCTCACGTTTTGAGTGGCAAATTTGCCCCTAATTTGTATTTCGAAGTGAAATATGACTCTTAAGAAAAATAAGTTGCAAATACGATATTCACACTTTTTGAGTGTCAAATTTGCCCCTAATTTGTATTTCGAAGTGAAATATGACTCATAAAAAAATAAAGTGCAAACACGATATTCACACTTTTTGAGTGGCAAATTTGCCCTAATTTGTATTTCGAAGTGAAATATGACTCTTAAGGAAAATAAGTTGCAAATACGATATTCACACTTTTTGAGTGGCAATTTGCCCCTAATTTGTATTTCGAATTGAAATATGTCTCTTAAGGAAAATAAGTTGCAAATACGATATTCACACTTTTTGAGTGGCAAATTTGCCCCTAATTTGTATTTCGAAGTGAAACATGACTCTTAAGGAAAATAAGGTTCAAATACGATATTCACACTATTTGAGTGGCAAATTCACCCCTAATTTGTATTTCTTAGTGAAATATGACTCTTAAAGAAAATAAAGTGCAAGTACGATATTCACACTTTTTGAGTGGCAAATTTGCCCCTAATTTGTTATTCGAAGTGAAATATGACTCTTAAAGAAAAAATAAATTGCAAATACGATACTCACACTTTTTGAGTGGCAAATTTGCCCCTAATTTTTTTTCGAAATGAAATATGACTCTTAAGGAAAATAAGTTGCAAATACGATATTCACACTTTTTGAGTGGCAAATTCGCCCCTAATTTGTATTTCGAAGTGAAATATGACTCTTAAGTAAAATAAGTTGCAACGCGATATTCTCACGTTTTGAGTGGCAAATTTGCCCCTAATTTGTATTTCGAAGTGAAATATGACTCTTAAGAAAAATAAGTTGCAAATACGATATTCACACTTTTTGAGTGTCAAATTTGCCCCTAATTTGTATTTCGAAGTGAAATATGACTCATAAAAAAATAAAGTGCAAACACGATATTCACACTTTTTGAGTGGCAAATTTGCCCTAATTTGTATTTCGAAGTGAAATATGACTCTTAAGGAAAATAAGTTGCAAATACGATATTCACACTTTTTGAGTGGCAATTTGCCCCTAATTTGTATTTCGAATTGAAATATGTCTCTTAAGGAAAATAAGTTGCAAATACGATATTCACACTTTTTGAGTGGCAAATTTGCCCCTAATTTGTATTTCGAAGTGAAACATGACTCTTAAGGAAAATAAGGTTCAAATACGATATTCACACTATTTGAGTGGCAAATTCACCCCTAATTTGTATTTCTTAGTGAAATATGACTCTTAAAGAAAATAAAGTGCAAGTACGATATTCACACTTTTTGAGTGGCAAATTTGCCCCTAATTTGTTATTCGAAGTGAAATATGACTCTTAAAGAAAAAATAAATTGCAAATACGATACTCACACTTTTTGAGTGGCAAATTTGCCCCTAATTTTTTTTCGAAATGAAATATGACTCTTAAGGAAAATAAGTTGCAAATACGATATTCACACTTTTTGATTGGCAAATTTGCCCCTAATTTGTTATTCGAAGTGAAATATGACTCTTAAGAAAAATAAATTGCGAATACGATATTCACACTTTTTGAGTGGCAAATTTGCCCCTAATTTGTATTTCGAAGTGAAATATGACACTTAAGAAAAATAAGTTGCAAATACGATATTCACACTTTTTGAGTGGTAAATTTGCCCCTAATTTGTATTTGGATGTGAAATATGAATCTTAAGGAAAATAAGTTGCAAATACGATATTCACACTTTTTGAGTGGCAAATTTGCCCCTAATTTGTATTTCGAAGTGAAATATGACTCTTAAAGAAAATAAATTGCAAACACGATATTCACACTTTTTGAGTGGCAAATTTGCCCATAATTTGTATTTCGAAGTGAAATATGACTCTTAAGGAAAATAAGTTGCAAATACGATATTCACACTTTTTGAATGGCAATTTGCCCCTAATTTGTATTTCGAATTGAAATATGACTCTTAAGGAAAATAAGTTGCAAAAAACGATATTCACACTTTTTTGAGTGGCAAATTTGCCCCTAATTTGTATTTGGATGTGAAATATGACTCTTAAAAAAATAAATTGCAAATACGATATTCACACTTTTTTAGTGGCAAATTTGCCCCTAATTTGTATTTGGATGTGAAATATGACTCTTAATGAAAATAAGTTGCAAAACACGATATTCACACTTTTTGAGTGGCAAATTTGCCCCTAATTTGTATTTCGAAGTGAAATATGACTCTGAAGGAAAATAATTTGCAAATACGATATTCACACTTTTTAGTGGCAAATTTGCCCCTAATTTCTATTTCGAAGTGAAATATGACTCTTAAGGAAAATAAGTTGCAAATACAATATTCACACTTTTTGAGTGGCAAATTTGCCCCTAATTTGTATTTGAGTGTGAAATATGACTCTTAAGGAAAAAAAAATTGCAAACACGATATTCACACTTTTTGAGTGGCAAATTTGCCCATAATTTGTATTTTGAAGTGAAATTTGACTCTTAAGGAAAATAAGTTGCAAAAACGATATTCACACTTTTTTAGTGGTAAATTTGCCCCTAATTTGTATTTCGAAGTGAAATATGACTCTTAATGAAAATAAGGTTCAAATACGATATTCACACTATTTGAGTGGCAAATTCACCCTAATTTGTATTTCTAAGTGAAATATGACTCTTAAAGAAAATAAAGTGCAAATACGATTTTCATACTTTTTGAGTAGCAAATTTGCCCCTAATTTGTTATTCGAAGTGAAATATGACTCTTAAAGAAAATAAATTGCAAATACGATATTCACACTTTTTAAGTGGCAAAATTTGCCCCTAATTTTTTTTGGAAATGAAATATGTCTCTGAAGGAAAATAAGTTGCAAATACGATATTCACACTTTTTGAGTGCCAAATTTGCCCTAATTTGTATTTAGATGTGAAATATGACTCATAAAGAAAATAAATTGCAAATACGATATTCACACTTTTTGAGTGGCAAATTCGCCCCTAATTTGTATTTTCGAAGTGAAATATGACTCTTAAGGGAAAAAACTTGCAAATACGATATTTACACTTTTTGAGTGACAAATTTGCCCCTAATTTGTATTTCTAAGTGAAATATGACTCTTAAGGAAAATAAGTTGCAAATACGATATTCACACTTTTTGAGTGGCAAATTTGCCCCTAATTTGTATTTCGAAGTGAAATATGACTCTTAAAGAAAATAAGTTGCAATACGATATTCACACTATTTGAGTGACAAATTCGCCCCTAATTTGTATTTGTATGTGAAATAGGACTCTTAAGGAAAATAAATTCCAAATACGATATTCACACTTTTTTTGTGGCAATTTGCCCATAATTTGTGTTTCGAAGTGAAATATGACCCTTAAGGAAAATAAATTGAAAATATGATATTCACATTTTTTGAGTGGTAAATTTGCCCATAATTTGTATTTCGAAGTGAAATATGACTCTTAAGGAAAATAAGTTGCAAATACGATATTCACACTTTTTGAGTGGCAAATTTGCCCCTAATTTGTATTTCGAAGTGAAATATGACTCTTAAGGAAAATAAGTTGCAAATACGATATTCACACTTTTTTGAGTGGCAATTTGCCCCTAATTTGTATTTCGAATTGAAATATGACTCTTAAGGAAAATAAGTTGCAAATACGATATTCACACTTTTTGAGTGGCAAATTCGCCCCTAATTTGTATTTCGAAGTGAAATATGACTCTTAAGTAAAATAAGTTGCAACGCGATATTCTCACGTTTTGAGTGGCAAATTTGCCCCTAATTTGTATTTCGAAGTGAAATATGACTCTTAAGAAAAATAAGTTGCAAATACGATATTCACACTTTTTGAGTGTCAAATTTGCCCCTAATTTGTATTTCGAAGTGAAATATGACTCATAAAAAAATAAATTGCAAACACGATATTCACACTTTTTGAGTGGCAAATTTGCCCTAATTTGTATTTCGAAGTGAAATATGACTCTTAAGGAAAATAAGTTGCAAATACGATATTCACACTTTTTGAGTGGCAATTTGCCCCTAATTTGTATTTCGAATTGAAATATGACTCTTAAGGAAAATTAGTTGCAAATACGATATTCACACTTTTTTGAGTGGCAAATTTGCCCCTAATTTGTATTTGGATGTGAAATATGACTCTTAAGAAAAATAAATTGCAAATACGATATTCACACTTTTTGAGTGGCAAATTTGCCCCTAATTTGTATTTCGAAGTGAAATATGACACTTAAGAAAAATAAGTTGCAAATACGATATTCACACTTTTGAGTGGCAAATTTACCCCTAGTTTGTATTTGGATGTGAAATATGAATCTTAAGGAAAATAAGTTGCAAATACGATATTCACACTTTTTGAGTGGCAAATTTGCCCCTAATTTGTATTTTGAAGTGAAATATGACTCTTAAAGAAAATAAATTGCAAACACGATATTCACACTTTTTGAGTGGCAAATTTGCCCCTAATTGTGTATTTCGAAATGAAATATGACTCTTAAGGTAAATAAGTTGCAAATACGATATTCACACTTTTTGAATGGCAATTTGCCCCTAATTTGTATTTCGAATATGAAATATGACTCTTAAGGAAAATAAGTTGCAAACACGATATTCACACTTTTTGAGTGGCAAATTTGCCCCTAATTTGTATTTCGAAGTGAAATATGACTCTTAAGGAAAATAAGTTGCAAATACGATATTCACACTTTTTGGAGTGGCAATTTGCCCCTAATTTCTATTTTGAATTGAAATATGACTCTTAAGGAAAATAAGTTGCAAATACGATATTCACACTTTTTGAGTGGCAAATTCGCCCCTAATTTGTATTTCGAATTGAAATTTGACTCTTAAGGAAAATAAGTTTGCAAATACGATATTCACACTTTTTGAGTGGCAAATTCGCCCACTAATTTGTATTTGGATGTGAAATATGACTCTGAAGGAAAAAAAAAATTGCAAACACGATATTCACACTTTTGAGTTGCAAATTTGCCCTAATTTGTATTTCGAAGTGAAATATGACTCTTAAGGAAAATAAGTTGCAAATACGATATTCACACTATTTGAGTGGATGTGAAATATGACTCTTTAGGAAAATAAATTGCAAATACGATATTCACAATTTTTGAGTGGCAAAATTTGCCTCTAATTTGTATTTGGATGTGAAATATGACTTTTAAGGAAAAAAAGTTGCAAATACGATATTCACACTTTTTTGAGTGGCAAATTTGCCCCTAATTTGTATTTGGATGTGAAATATGACTCTTAAAAAAATAAATTGCAAATACGATATTCACACTTTTTAGTGGCAAATTTGCCCCTAATTTTGTATTTCGAAGTGAAATATGACTCTTAAGGAAAATAAGTTGCAAAACACGATATTCACACTTTTTGAGTGGCAAATTTGCTCCTAATTTGTATTTCGAAGTGAAATATGACTCTGAAGGAAAATAATTTGCAAATACGATATTCACACTTTTTTAGTGGCAAATTTGCCCTTAATTTCTATTTCGAAGTGAAATATGACTCTTAAGAAATATAAGTTGCAAATACAATATTCACACTTTTTGAGTGGCAAATTTGCCCCTAATTTGTATTTGGGTGTGAAATATGACTCTTAAGGAAAAAAAAATTGCAAACACGATATTCACACTTTTTGAGTGGCAAATTTGCCCCTAATTTGTATTTCGAAGTGAAATATGACTCTTAAGGAAAATAAGTTGCAAAAACGATATTCACACTTTTTGAGTGGTAAATTTGCCCATAATTTGTATTTCGAAGTGAAATATGACTCTTAATGAAAATAAGGTTCAAATACGATATTCTATACTATTTGAGTGGCAAATTCACCCTACTTTGTATTTCTATGTGAAATATGACTCTTAAAGAAAATAAAGTGCAAATACGATTTTCACACTTTTTGAGTGGCAAATTTGCCCTTAATTTGTTATTCGAAGTGAAATATGACTCTTAAAGAAAATAAATTGCAAATACGATATTCACAGTTTTTAAGTGGCAAATTTGCACCTATTTTTTTTTGGAAATGAAATATGTCTCTTAAGGAAAATAAGTTGCAAATACGATATTCACACTTTTTGAGTGCCAAATTTGCCCTAATTTTTATATAGATGTGAAATATGACTCTTAAAGAAAATAAATTGCAAATACGATATTCACACTTTTTGAGTGGCAAATTCGCCCCTAATTTGTATTTTCGAAGTGAAATATGACTCTTAAGGGAAAAAACTTGCAAATACGATATTTACACTTTTTGAGTGACAAATTTGCCCCTAATTTGTATTTCTAAGTGAAATATGACTCTTAAGGAAAATAAATTGCAACTACGATATTCACACTTTTTGAGTGGCAAATTTGCCCCTAATTTGTATTTCGAAGTGAAATATGACTCTTAAAGAAATA